>CM053171.1:21190106-21234213 GCA_012977825.3 Pteromalus puparum
AACTTAAGGGTTAAAGGTAAAAGTAAAGAAAATGAACACGAGACAACTTATTTTAAAACAAATGAATATATTCATGAAAACTAGTTCGATCACTACAGCTGACCACTAAAATAATTGAAACGGGAATCATCTTCCGGCGAATAAAGGGCACCGTTCGGAACAGGAACCCACGGCTAAAAAAAAAAAAAACAGAGAAACAAGATTGTTAGGATTTTGCTCATTTGATCAAATAAAAAAGAACGAGACAAGAAAATCGGTACTTACTCCGGTGCCGGCGAGTTGAAAACGACGGGGAGAAGCCTCGGTTGGCGCTAGGCAGATGGAACATACCACATCCGCGCCCTCGGGGAAATTCCAGAAGACACAATGGCAGTAAAGCCATGTGATATTTTGCATCTCGGGGGATAAGGCACTGAGTTCCGGGTTCCGTTCAGCGCCGACATCTCGCCCCGAAGGAGACGTCCTGGGCTCGAGTCGACTACCAACTTCTGTAAGTCAGCTCTCTATCCATCTCTCTCTCGCCAGCTTCCTCCCGGTCTCTATTCGTCCTCTCGCCTGCGTTTCGCACACCCGTGTATGTGCGCGTGTAACCCTTTATTTATCGAACAATATATTTTCACTTCTTAAACGCTAATTCTCGTGTTGTGACTTAGAATCCGAGCCCGATTCCTTATAAGATCTTGGCCGATCCACCTACGATCTCGAAAACATCCGAGGAAACGAGACCCTGTCTCGATTATAGCGCGGTTGTCTCTGCGCTCCGGTAGCTGCATTGCACGCAGCTAACGTCTGCGCGGCTATCGACACCGAGATTACAGCCTGATGCGCTATCAATTTTACATTTCGTATTCCGAATACAATGATCACGCCGACAATAACAAATACGAGAAATCGAGCCTTTTCTGACTTTCATATTCTTAAGCAAACTTTTCAAGCTGAGATTTTCGAGTGAACGTAACCGAACCAAACATGCATTTCACATCCTTGCATCCAAAGCACGTCTTCCTTGCTTCGTGTATTTATGCTTGTGGTACCTTTCATTGTCGTAGTAGAAAATCATCCTTCCAAGATGAAAATACTTCGTTTGTTTAGGCATAAGCAACGTCATCTAGAGAGATGTCCAGCTTTCCTGTTAAATATTGTAATATTTAAGAATTCATTGTTAACGATTTCTAGTAGCTATTTCATTAAGAATATGTGTTTCTCCAACAAAACGTGGATTTTTGACAGTGATTTCAAGGAATGTTATTATTTTTCAAACAAATGGACTATATACTCAGTAATTAATTATATAATCGAGCTCTATATTATTTTATTTATTTTTATTTTTATAATTAGACGGGCAAAAGTGCCCTTTACATAGTAATACATTGAGAGGTAGGCGTACGCATGACGCGAGCCGATCCACGCTAATCTAGAAACGCTGTAAGCGATTGAGTAAATTTGATAGAGAAATGAAAACTAATGAAATGTAGACAAGCCGCCAGAAAGAATTTACAATATGACTATACTGACGAAGGACCGTCTAGGAAGAGCAAGAGAAACTCGTCACGAAGGGGAAAGTTTTTATTTTAAACTCATTAACAGAAGAAGCACCCTTCAGATCGCTAGGCAAAACATTCCATACTCTTCTTAGACGGTTCAACGTCGAGAAAAATCCATAGTTAGTTCTGCAGTCGCCCTCGGATATCTCACGCTGATAGCGCAGGGAATATTTGAGCTCTCTTAGTTTAAAAGAGGTGTTTATCTCTTCTGAATTAAAGAGACCGTTTTTTAGTTTAAATGCCAGAACACAGTCATGATAGTGTAAAAGGGACGCTAAGGAGACGATGCCTAGCTCGCAGGCCAGGTCGTCGTAATTATGATCAAATCTATGCATCGGAGTGAATGATTTGAAAGCAATATACCGGAGAAATCGGTGCTGGATTGACTCGAGCCTTACTTTATCGCAGAGGGTGAAAGGAGCCCAAATTTGAGAGAGATAAGTGAAGTGAGGCAGAACTAGGGACCGGTAAAGATAAATAATTGACTGTATATTAGAGAAATGAGCTGTTGACCTTTTAATGAAGCCGATTAGCCTGGAAGTATTTAAGATAACATGATCTATATGACGAGAAAAGGATAGGCTCGAGTCAAACCAGATACCTAGATCCTTGATATAGTCAGCTCTCTTGAGGGGGACGCTGCCGATGAAGTAGTCGAACAACATCGGACTCCGGCTTCTACTGTATGAGATAATGAAGCATTTAGATAAATTAAGCCGGAGCCCAACGCTGCTCGACCACTCCGCCAGCGCGTCCAAGTCCCTCTGAAGAAGCTGAGAGTCATCGCTTGATCTGATGACTGAGAATAACTTCACGTCATCCGCGTACATCAATACCTTTGCAAATCGCAGCCTTCCGACAATGTCATTAATATAAACGCAAAATAGTAAGGGGCCCAGATGCGAACCCTGTGGAACACCCGAGGAAACAGGGACTAAACGCGAAATACAATTATTAATACGAACCGCAAATGTACGATCCGAGAGATACGACGAGAACCACGCCAGAAGCGGTCCGCCGATGCCAATCTGGTGTAGCTTGTCTATAAGGATAGAGTGGTCTACGGTGTCGAAAGCCTTGGAAAAGTCCGTGTAAATCGTGTCCACTTGAAAGGAGGACTCCAAGGCTTCCGACAAACAATCGTTGAACAGGAGCAAATTCGTGAGCGTTGATCGACCACGAACGAAGCCATGCTGGTCGCTGGATAGAGAAGCCGCTATTCTTTCATATAATGCGCTGGAAACAGTAGCGTCAAAAAGCTTAGCAATAGTACCGATGATCGAAATTGGTCTGTAGTTGCTCACGACATTTCTGTCCCCGGATTTGAAGATGGGGAGAACGTATGAAAACTTCCAGTCTTTAGGGAAGTGACCAGTCTTCAGCGAGCTGTTGAAAATGTGTAATACCGGCTTCTCTAGCATGGGTCAGCAGCGCTTTACGAAGTAGGAAGGTATGATGTCCGGGCCACCATTCGCATTGTCTGAGAGCGTACTTACAGCCTCGGCGGCCATGTCGCTAGTTATAATCAGATCAGACAGAACCTCCTTATTATCAAACTTATCTTCTAAAGACTGAGTTCCTTTTATACCTCTTTCCTCGAACTACACATAATGCCATATAACCATTTTCTCAGGAGGACTGTATTTGAATTTCAACAATGTCACTTTGTTTTGTTAGTTTGAGTTTATCAAGCATATGAGACAAATCACGAATGTCTACCAACTCAAAGTAGCATGACATCAATTCTATTTATAATAAATTTTTCGAACATAATCCAACTTAATTCAGTCGAACTTTCGAGCACATATGATTGACAGATAAATTGCATAGAATCAATTACAAGTAGTCAATTTTAATGTTAAACAATTTAAGAAAGAAAGAGAAACACGTCCAACTTAACTGTTCATTTTTACTCTTTACAGACACATTCCCATGAACTGTTTCTTATTTAATTTTTCCTGGACTATTTTTAAACTATGTAATTTCTACTCACGTTATATATCCAATCCGTCATTGTAATGTGAATTTATGCTCGTTACCAGTTCAATCCGTTGTGCTCCTATTTTTGTTGCAGTTGTCCTCTCGACAGGCCATTTTGTTCCACCAAAAAGCCAGCATTTGACAGTCACTCAAGGAAGTTATTTTGGGCTGAATGTATTCGTACGCTGACCTATTCCTTGAAATCAGCAGTCTCTTCCTCATTGAGCTTGTTCATTATATCTAAAAATTGAACAATATTATTAAAATGTGATAAATTGAACTTTCAATATCAGTATCATTCCTATTTGATACATAATCGAGCTTTCGTTTTCCAACTTATCTTGAACAAAATTGTTAAAAACAAAATTTGCTGAATCCAAATGATTGCTATCATTTTGTTTCTTTTCCACACATTCCAACTTAGACTTTCAAGCGATTTTTCAACAGAACTTATTATCATGTTCTTCTCTAACTAAATGTTCCAACTATGTGTCCTCAGCCTTAGACGGATTTTTAATTTAAAAGATCCAAATCCAGTTTTATATTTTTATACAATCATAACTGGGGTGAGTTTGACACCTTGCAATTTCAATACAAGTTTTCCAACATTTCGAACTTATTGTTTTCAACAATATCGAACTGATTGCCGGCACACCGTCAGGCTCAATCATATTTCATACTGGACAGAGTTTCTTTATACTGGCTTAAAGAAAACTCCTCAGCCGAAGCCACCTCTTCGGGTCCTTTTCTGCAGATTTCGTTTCACACTTACTCCAGCTTTAAGTCCCTTACGGAAAAATCATACTTAAGCAATTTCAATTTTATGAGCAAATGTTCAGTTAACGAACAACAATTAAAAGAACAATGCTGATTGCTTGGATTTTCCACGATTAAATGCCTACTCCTCTGACGAACGACAATCAAAAGAATAGCATTTTATCACAGGAGGCAATGTTGTATGGAGCAAATGTTTAGTTGACGAACGACAATCAAAAGAACAATAAAATAACACATCACGTGACCTGTGATTTCACAGCACACATAGTGTAGCAGCAACAATATACACTACACTACAAGTACTGGCCAGCACAATAATTTGGATCTGATGTACACACGTTTACGCATATACATGTATGCAAATACATATATANTTGATGTACGCATATACATGTACGCAAATACATATATACACGCACGTATGCGCATAAAGCATGTTATTTGAATTTCGATATGTACATATTTATTTGGAAACGTTTCAATTTTTCAAGCTGTCAAATTTATTTTCTTCGAGCTTTGATCGATCTCATTATCGTCCTTCTGGACATCACAAAACCTTCTTATAATTCATCTATGAAAATAATTATGTTGTTTTCTCTGAATGTCTTTCAGAAATTCCCAATTCAATATCCTGAATTGGCAGTTATAACTGTTCTTTATTTAATTCATTAAATCAAGCATAATAATGATTATTATTAAAATAATTTTAAATCAAACTAATTTTCATTTCAATTTCGCCAAACTATTGACTTTGACAATTTTGTGATTTTCCAACTGATTTAAACTTTAGTCAAGGCATCGTTTGTTTTAATTTCACAAATTTTCCATAAACCATCACTGCGTCGCGACACGATTCGAACAGCGTGCATGCATATATCGTGCATGTATACTAGTAAATTGTAACGTCAAGCTATCACAATTTTACTTAGTTATAGACTAGCACATTATCAGCCTATAAGCGCGGTTGCGACCAAGCTATGGTCAGGGAGCAACGCTCACGCTCCCTCTGTCAAGCTTATAGGAGCGCCGTGGACACATATACCATATGTTCGCTCCGCATCTCTCTCGCTCAGCCTGTCCCAGTCCGACGCGAGCGCGCGCGAGCGTCTATATCACGCTGTCTTTCTCACTCAAGGAAAGCAACATGGCGCCCGCCTATGTTAACGGCTCCTTCTTCACGCGCGTCCCCGCGCACTCGTATACCGCCATCTTGATGACGTCAAAAGAAAAATAACCGACGCCACATGCCGATATGCACGTCCGAACCTGCTATGCTCATGTTCCAACAAAAATTTCGACGAGGCGATTGCACACGAAAACGAACACAATTTTCCTGCAACACTCGCGATCGCACACTTTTCAGAAATCTTGATTATTCGAGCTTTTACCTGACTAAAATATCACAAAACTACTCGAGCTGTTGGCCATTTTTAACATCGTCGAACTTAGAATCGAGCTGGGTTGAACGAGATCTCGAACTAGAGAAAATACCGCACCGGCAATCTCCACAACAAACTCTTTCCTCGTCAAGACGCCGTCCGCGTCGAGGTTCAAACTTAAAATCGGGCTGCATTGGCCGAGATCTCGAACAAAGAAAATGCCACGCCGGTACTCTCCACAGCAAACTCCGTCCTCGTCGAGACGCTGTCCACGTCAAAGTCCACGTTGAACGTAGTACTTCGAACTGAGAAACTGGCTAGCACTTACAACACTTTTCACTCGCGAGTTATTTCAACCAAGCATACAAAAGTTCAGCAAAGTCTCAGCGCGCAGTGGAAGCGTGCTGGGCCCATAACCTGTTGAGACTTTAACGTGCTCGAACCATGCATGCTTGGGGAGAAATAATGTGTACACAGGATTTCACAATAAAACTCTATTTATTGATAACACCTCAAGCTAATCATCCATTGATGATACAACGTAGTCAAGCTATTATATGAGAATATAATTAGTATAACAAAAGTAATCGAACAGACAAGCTAAAACGCGTGTTGACCGCTCGAGTGCACAAGGCGAAGTGAGCGCCGCCGTCGCACAGCGACGTCGACGGTGACCGTCTCGTGGCATAGAGAGGGGAGAATTTAGCCGCGTAGCTCTGCGTTGGGCCTGCCGACTCTAGCAAGCAGACATGTGCTCGCTTATATCCAACAAAAAGAATTGTTTTTTTTTCAATCAAGGGCTTACTTAACATCAAGTTAAGTAATATGATAATCCATTAGGAAAAACTCTCAAGATACTTACTACGTAATTTGCCATGCCCGTTTCATTTTGTTTTCTGGTGAACAACTAAAATTTTCTTTTTATGTATTAGAACGTGATACAAACACCATAAGTACAATAAAAAGGAACAGATATCATTAACTATATTTATTTAGATATATAATTATATTTATTTAGATGGAAAATAAACAATTTATTTCAATGTAAACAAATATTTAAATTTTACGAGTGATTTCTGACGTGATTTACCACGTGATAAATCACGCCAAATAATCACATATGATTTCTCATATGTGATCATTGATTTCTTGATTTCTCACGTGATATATCGCATGAGAAATCAAGTGATTTATCACTCGATTAATCATGTGATTTTTTGCCAGGGGTGCTGTGCGGGCGCAATTCAAATCGTCTTAATTTGTGCCCGAGATGACGTCGTGTGAAAAATAGAATTTAACAGGAATTTATCTAGGATAAATATTCAAGGCAAATATATATAAAGAAAATATTCAGTGTGTTTTTAGTGAAAGATACGTTTAAGAGCTATAAATCATTGAAAATAGGCAAAAAATGCAAAAAAAAATGCTTAAATAAGCAACTTTGAACCCTTATCGATCTGGAAATTTACAGTTGACATTGTAGTGACCTCTAGAACATATCCCCCAAGATTTGGCAAAAATTTTTGTTGTCGTGCACGATTTGTCAGAGAACCACCCATATATATAGGTAAACAGATTTTAGAATGTTCACTAAGTCTTGCGTTTATTCAACTCTGCACTACAACTCAAAGTAAGATGTGAATCGCAGCGCGTCTGGAGCTAATCTTCTCTGATATTTTCTTCCGCAAGCGGCGGTCCTCGTTCTACTGAAAAAAATCAGATGACAATCAACTGAAAATTAGTTGATAATCATGTCAAAACGTCAGCTGATTATCAGGTGATTTCAGCAAAATATTTTTATTAACGCTGATAGTTATAAATATGCGTTTATATGAGATTAAATGTTAATGATAATCAGCTGATAATTAGCTGATAATCAGGTGATAATCATCAAAAATTTGTAACCTTTATTATATTTATTATAAGTTGTTTAAAATAAGTAAGATGTATCAATTTCTTTATATAGAACTACTTTCAACTTATGTACAGTCGCCGGCTACAATAACTTTGCATTCCGCGCCACAAATAGCCGCCGATTTTGTTGTTAACTGGGGCTCTATCAACAAGGTTAGGTTTGATGCAGTGACGGTTTAGCATGGCCGCGTGTCCTAACCTTGTTGGCCGAGCCCCAGTTAACAACAAGACCGGCAGCCATTTGTGGCGAGCAATGCAAAGTTATTGTATCCGGCGACTGTACGAACATTTTAAAATGAATATTCATTTTTTTTTCTTCTATTAGTTTTCCTATAATTCTATTGAGTCTTCAGCCTTGAGGCTGATTCATTTAAACAATCTAGATTCACAACTAATATTTCAAGAGTTTCGTATATTTTTATTTTGTTATTTTTTTTAATCAAAAAAAAAGGTCAAAGTCCATGGAAAAGTACGTATCGAATATTCTATAGTTTATTTATACTTCTTCTTCTTCTTCTAATGTTTCTGACAATATAACTTACTGAATAGGACGCCACCGCCCACCATTAAAACCGCGGCTAACTTGCGAGTCTCGTCTTAGGTGCAACGCGGGGAATTTAAAGCGGAAAATGCAAAGACATTGTTGAGTGTAATTATTTTTTATGCGAACGAAGCCTATAGATGTTGTGTATGTGTGAGTGAGTCGCGTTTCTTTCATTTGCGTATGTACGCTATGTCTTTCTTTTCACCGATCATGAATGTTGGCTTCTTCACGGGTACACGCTTGGATGCGAAACGTTTTAACAGAACGGCTTCCTTAGCTCGCGTTACCTCTCTAGGCTTCATACCAATATAGTTCGATGTTTTCTTCCATTATAAGTTGCTAATAAACCAGGAAAAATGTCTAGCCATTTGTAGTTGCCGCGTAAACTAAATTTTTTCCACATTGCTGATTTAAGAGTGCGGTTAAAGAGTTCACAAATGGAAGCTTTCATTTTGCTATACGTTGAGTACAGATTAATCTTATGCTTTTCCATAAGATTTTTAAAATCGGGATTGTAGAATTCTTTGCCTCTGTCTGTATGTAATTTCTTTTCCAGTTTTCTTCTGAGATATGATCCGAAATCCGAATACGAGTGAGGTAATATCTCTAATCACTGCATCAAAAATTAGAAGTGGTGGAGTTGACAGTATTAACTTTATTTAAATATGTAAACAAAATATGTATTTTATTATATTTTTATCAATTATGACGAGGAACAATGTTAACTCGTCATAACCTCCCCAGCATAAATCTGATAAGATGTATAACTATGTATGACAGCTCTATTACAGGCGAACAGGAGAGAGTGGAGCGGGAGAAAGCACGGTAAGTGGGAGAGAGAGAGAGAGAGAGAGCTCCGCGCGCTTGCCGCGTATCGGGGAGATTGGTTTTGACTCGCATAGAGTAAGCATCGTGAGCGCGGCTATCCCCGAGAATTACAGGGAGTGTTTTGTGTGAGAGCGGCATAAGAGTGCTCGAGATTGAGAACGACCACCGAGAGGGTCCGTCTGCGACTACTTCGTCCGAGGCCACTGTGCGACTTCGCTCCGTCCAGGGCTACCTAGCGACCCCGATCACTCGCCTTCGAAGGAGACGTCCTGGGGCTTGAGCCGACTCTCGTCAACCGTAAGTGTCAGCTCTACATCTCTCTCTCTCTCACCAGTGCCCTCCCGGTCTCTAACTACACCCTTCGTCTGCGTCCCGCACCCTCACGTGTGTGCTCGTGTAATGACACTTTAATTCGATAATACACGTTACTCTTTCTACACTATCCAGTGTGTTTTGTTTGGATACCGGTCCTGAACCTAAGATCCCCGACGCCTCTGCGGGCACGCGTATCGCTTCTCGATACACGTGCAATTAAACTGCAGCTAGCCAAAACACGACCTTGGCCGGTCCACCTACGATCTCGAGAACATCCGAGGAAACGAGACCCTGTCTCGATTATAGCGCGGTTGTCTCTCCGCTCTGGTAGCTGCATTGCACGCAGCTAACGTCTGCCTGGCTATCGACACCGAGTAGAGCAGCCCCGTTACATTGGCGCCCATCCGTAAGTGGCATTATTTATTTAACATTCGGACGCGGAATTTTAGCTTCACGAAAAGCACACGGTTAGTAACGCGACGAAATTTTGAAGCGAAGCAACGCAAGAATTCGTGAGGACGTCCGCTAGAGTCACAGCGGCGCGACTTTGTTGTTGTTGACACGCGACGAACGCTCGCGTGCGAACCACGAAGCAGCTCGAATAAGTCGAAAGCGAGCACAGTATAGGGCTAACGAATATTATTCGAATATTCGTCGGTNATCGAATATTCGTTTGTAGCCAAGATACTGTAACTGTAAGTGCGAATCTTCAACGTAGCGGCATCACTAGTGCGAACAGTGAGAGTATACATAGGTATACTAGAAGCGAGAACGCACGCAGCAGTAGAGCAGCGTGGCTCTCGCGTGCTGAAAGCGAACGCGCCAAGCGGCGCCGGCAACACAGCCCATAGCGTGACGTCACACGCACAGTGGCTGCCGACTCTCGCGCGGCGAGAGAGCGTTCCACGAAAACATTGTACACAAGCGAGCGCGCGGTGTAATTGTGATAGTATAGGTGTAGATAGGAGCATCACGGTATACTTATACGAAAGTATCCCGACGGAATATAATTGCGGTTTCGCGCGATCGCCGAATATTCTGAGACGCGTATATAATTGTAACAGGAAAAATTTGAACAGTGATAATAGTGCACAAAATTGATTGAATTTTTGAGTTTTTTTTTCTAACGCGGAAAATTGTTTTTTTTTCCCTCAGTCGTTTATTTTTTTTTAAGTGAAGTGAAAATTTTCGTTTCTGTCAATTAATCCAAACCGATTAAAATAGAGCAACAAACTCTCAATTTTGCGAATCGCTCACAAAAATTTTACGGTTTCGCGGGTTTGATATTCGCAGAGAGTGAAGATTGTTTTACTCTCACACCGCGTTTTCGAATTTTTGTTTTCTTTTTCTTTTCTCTCCAAGAAAGCGTTACGCACTGTACAGAACAAAGTATAGATTGGAGGTGATTGCGAATTGAGAGGTAGAATTGAAGAATAAAAATAACGCTGACGTTTTTTTTCCTAACAGAAATGTCATTTTTTTTTATTATTTTAAACAAAGGTTTGAGGACAGAAAATTTGTTTTTCTCTTCACAATTAAACGTGATAGATTGCGTCGAATTATTTTTTTTGAGATAGTCACATCTTTTAGAATTTTCTTTCTACTGCACACTGATACGAAATGAATAACCACAACGTCAGTAGGCTAGCGATAACACAGCAAATATCAGAATGGGCATACGAATTGTCAGAAGAACGTATGAGGGATCTAATGGACAACCTCGAATTAATAGTAGAGAATAGTCCGTCTCAGAATGTAGACAGGTTAATTAGGCGATTACGCGGCGATTACACCGCAACAGATTTTGTACAATCAGATGATCCTGAAGTAATAACAACATCAAGAAGAGCGGCAAAATTCCAAAAAATACTGCTAACGCACAGATCGTTGGCAAGGTTGCCAGATGCGACAAAAAGCCTGATCCTAGAACTGCAGCGCCCGAACTATGACCGCAGCTCCGAAATGGACATTACGAACGGGGCGACGGGAGGAATCTTGTACCATAGCTCGCCCATACAACAGCTTGGACAGAATCTTAATCAGAACACGGCTCAGCACGCCGAGGACATAGACGCCCATGACGAGAACGATAATTGCTGGCTGGGGGGAAACCCAGAGAGCAATACAGTTACGACAACGGCAATAACCAACACATGGAACGGTAATCTTATAGATTTCACAACACCAGCTAGTCGCATGAACACAACAACCACGACAACGACAACAATAACAAGATCAATAACAACACCAGCAGTATACACAGGAGTAAACCAGGGAATAACTAGTTTCCAACGACAAGAGAAGGGGACGCAACAAGAAAACGAGATTAGAGAAAGAGAAGAAATCGAACGACTCCGAAATGGGATAAAGAACTTGGAATACGTTGTGCAAAAATTATTACAGCAAAGCCAACAGACAGGGGACTCGGTAAATCAAATAGCGACAACGCAACCGAGCAAACAAGTACAATTTCAAGATACTTTCAACATAAGGCACATAGAGCCAAATGCTCATAGTACACGTAACCCAGGATCAAGTCACCGGGCAAATATTTGCCAACCACCGGCACAAACGGCCAACGAGGTACCACAAATCGGAGTCCAGCAGCAACGGCCACAGTGGCCGGAAGATCCCAGGAAGAGGGGAGGATTACCCCGGGGTAATTCAACGCCAGCCCACTCTAACCATCCCTTCATAGCAGGGAGCTCATATCCGTTTTCGTATCCAACGATGTCAGCCTGGAGCGGGTCACGCCGAGACATCGGTAAAATCGCGAGAGAGTGGAACATTAAATTCGATGGACACAAGGACAGCTGCATAGAAGAATTTATACAACGAGTCAACGAGTGCAGAACCTCCTCTCACCTCGACGATGAAGACTCGCTCAACGCATTGTTACACGTGCTCACAGGACCAGCACTGGTCTGGTGTAGACAACTGCGACCCTCTTGGTCAAACTGGAAGGATTTTTGCCAAGCCGCAAGAAGAAGTTACGGAATAGACCAAGATATACAGATGCAACTCCTAGCAGAAGCGCAAGCTCGCACACAGGGAAAAAAGGAAGTGGTCAGAGATTACATTTTCGCGGTGCTAACCATTCTAAGTCGATTGGATATACAGCCTCCGGTAGCAATTCAGCTCGGCATGATCTATGACAATATGTTGGCTGAAATTAGGATGCTTGTGCCGAAACACAAAGTCACAGACTTGGATGCGCTGATAACCCGCGCTAGGGCCGCGGAGAAACTGATCCATGACAGGGATCATTACAAAGCTCCACCACTACCAGAAAGGTCCTTACTGCCCCTAGTAGCTTACAAGGACCCACCGGAAGAGCCAGCGGAGAAGGTTACGCCACCTCGCACTGTAGCAGTCGCAGAGGTAACAGAGGTACCAGCAGTAGCCGCATGTGTCGCAACCGCGGTTAAGGAAACGTTGGCGCAACTGGGCATTTCGGGAAATGCGAACTCGCAAAGTCCACAGCCCCGACCGGCGAGTAAGGAAGAAGGGGGTAAAAAGAATAATCGGCGAGGTAAGCCGAGAGGCACACCAACCGTCACGATCGAAGAGGTGGAGGATAATAAGAAGAAGCCGGAAGGCAGAGAGCCTGCGAGCAACCATAATGCAAATCAGGCCATCCCTGGCCCTCTCAAACCGCCTGTAAAGTGCTATGGCTGTGCGTGGCCCGGATATATTAAAAAATACTGCCCAGAATGCTCTCAGAAAGCGGGAAAAGATCTCGGGAAACAGTAGACGGGGTCCCTACGTTTCCCAAAAGTACCGAAGGGACCTCAAAACCATCTCTAGAGCAGCAAGAAGGAAACGAGATCATGCCACTGAGAGGCGACTCACCAGCCGAGGTAGATTGTAGTCGCTGGTGGACGCAAGTCGGAATTGGCGGATTTCGAGTACGCGCCCTTTGTGATTCAGGGGCCGCCCGAACCGCTGTTGGCCCTATTGGCATACAGAAGGCCTCAGCTTGTGGCCAATCAATAATCCCTTATACAGGGCCGGGCGCGAGGCTCGCGGATGGCCAGTTAGTGCCGATCTATGGGCACGTGGAACTACCGTTCGAAATCCTTGGACAGCGCCGTCGCCTGAAAGTGATGATAATGAGTCAGTTGGACTCAGAATGTATCTTGGGCACAGATTTAATGCGGGCGTTCAATGCGATATTGCTGCCAAGAGAGAATAAACTAAAGATTGAAGGAACAGAGAGTTCGGTCCCTTTAGAACTATCCACTCTCACGGATGGAGTGGCTAACGCTCTTGCGGCCATCGGTTTGGCAGATGTGACTCCTACGCAGCGGACTCGGTTAGAGGAAGTTCTGAATAGGTGGCTCCCCGAGGGAGAGACTGTGTTAGGATGCACTACACTGATCCAGCATGCTATCGATGTGGGATCCGCAAGGCCAATTAAACAACGATATTATCCAGTATCGAGAAAGCTGGAAGGAGAAATGCATGCCCAGGTATTGAAGATTTTGGAGGATGGGATTATACGACGATCTACGAGTGACTGGTCAAGCCCAGTAGTCATGGTACGGAAATCGGACGGTACTTATAGATTCTGTATCGATTACCGAAAGCTCAATGCCGCGTCTCTAAGTCCAGCGCGTACCCGCTTCCTTACATGGATGCCATACTGAATAAGCTGCAGCATGCTTGGTACATCTCGACTATTGACCTTAGCTCAGCGTATCACCAGATACCTATGAAGGAAGAGGACATGCACTTAACTGCATTCACAGTGCCTGGGCTAGGCCTGTTCGAATTCACTCGACTGCCATACGGAGTAGTCGGCAGACCATCGACCTTCCAACAGCTGGCTGACAAAGTCATTGGGCCAGAGCTGGAGCCACACGCATTCTCCTACCTCGATGATATTATCATAACGACAGACAGCTTCGAAGAGCATCTCCGATGGCTAGAGGTAGTGCTACGGAGGATTAAAGAAGCTGGCCTAACTATCAACAAAAAGAAGAGTAAATTTTGTTGTAGCGAAGTGAAATACTTGGGAGTATTAGTGAATCGCGATGGCTTTCGTCCCGACCCCAGTAAAATCGAACCGATAATGAATTACCCAGCACCCAAGAATCTGAAGCAATTACGTCGATTCCTTAGGATGGCTTCGTGGTACCGAAAATTTCTGGATAATTTTGCAACCGTCGCCGACCCTTTGACGACGCTGACTAAGAAGAACGTCAAGTATCATTGGGGCGATTTGCAACAAACGGCGTTCGAGCAAATAAAAGCACTGATTGCTTCTGCTCCCGTGCTGCATCGGCCTTCTTTCAACGACCTATTCGTCATTCAAACCGATGCCAGTGACACGGGCATTGGGGCTGTGCTAACTCAGACTGTTGATGGAGAGGAAAAAGTCGTGAGTTTTGCAAGTCGCACTCTCACCAGCGCGGAGCGCAACTATTCCGTCACGGAGCAAGAATGCTTGGCTGTGTTATGGGCAATCCGAAAATTTTGCCCTTACGTGGAAGGCTATCATTTTCAGGTGATCACCGTCCACAGTAGCTTGAAGTGGCTATGTAACATGCGCAACCCGAATGGACGTCTTGCCAGGTGGGCCCTCGAGCTACAAGCATACGATTTCGACATCGTACACAGGAAAGGTTCGCTGAATCTTGTCCCCGATGCCCTCTCGAGGATGTATGAGGACGACGCGGGTGACGCAGCACCAATCTTCACGGTCGAATCGAAGGAGATGAAAGGCAAAGACGCTTGGTACGATAAACTAGCCGCACAAGTCTCAGAGAAACCTACTGAAAATCCGGATTACAAGATCGTCGCAGGCCATTTGTACCACTATCGCCTTGACCCGACACTTGAAGACATCATAGAGGACCAGGACGCTTGGAAAATGGTCCTACGAGCTGATAAGATTCCTCAAGTTTTNTCCTACAGGCTGATAAGATTCCTCAAGTTTCGCACTGTGAGCCCACAGCGGGACACTTAGGACGAAGCAAGACCTATGAGCGAATCGCGAGATATTTTTATTGGAAAAATATGTACCGAGACATTGGTGACTTCGTGCGATCCTGCGCCGTGTGCCAACAATGTAAAGTAGAACAGCTGCTCCCGGCTGCATTAATGGGCAAACGTAAGACGTACGGACCCTGGGAGGTGGTAGCCAGTGATATCATGGGTCCTTTCCCCCGTTCTACCAAAGGATATTGTTATATCCTCATATTTATGGATACCTTCACTAGATGGATTGAAGTAGTGCCGATTCGCAAGGCTGACGGAAATACAATCAAGAGGGAACTCAACGAGCGAGTCTTTCTACGCTTCGGCGTGCCCGATATATTTTTGTCCGATAATGGCACGGAGTTCCGCAATAAATTGCTCGATCAGTTCCTCCAAAAACACGGCACAGAGCACCATACTATACCCCCATATCACGCGCAAGCAAACCCTGTAGAACGGGTAAACCGCACTTTCAAAACAATGGTGACGTCATTTATCGAGGGTGAGCACAAAAATTGGGACCAGTTCCTGCCGTAGCTCACCTTCGCATACAATACCGCTACGCAGGAGTCAACGGGAGTGAGCCCCGCGTTCCTAAATATGGGACGGCATCCAACCCCACCGCACAACACCAAACGAGCAGAAGAACAGGCCACTCGACAAGAAGCGGAACGGCTAGCTCTAAGCAAATGNAAGTGAGCCCCGCGTTCCTTAATATGGGACGACATCCAACCCCACCGCACAACACCAAACGAGCAGAAGAACAGGCCACTCGACAAGAAGCGGAACGGCTAGCTCTAAGCAAATGGGAAGAGCGAATGCGCAACCTCTTTGACTTGCGGCTAATCACAGCTAAAAGAGCACAGCGTGCCACAGAACGGCAGTCGAAATATTATAACGCGAAGCGCAGGCAAGTTGAGTTCGAAATCAATGACTTAGTCTGGAAGCGCAATCGCATTTTGTCATCAGCCGTCCAAGGAATTAACGCTAAGCTGGCTCCCAAGTACGCTGGACCGTTCAAGATTACGGCCCGGCTGGGTCGAGACGTCTATAAGCTCGAGAATGAAGCAGGAGAAGTATTCGAGAAGGTCCACGTCGTCGATCTAAAACGCTACCTGGCTGGAGAAGAACCACCCACCGACGAAGATCTACAAGAGGAGGTCACAAACGACACCGCGCCGTCAAGTGAAAAGCATGTAAACGTGGACCCGCCACGTAAGCGAGGTAGGCCGAGAAAAACGCCCGTAGTCGTCGCCCGTCAATCAGCTAAAGTCACGCGAGCAAAGAAACTCAGCAGCCCCCCGACGGCTGACGCTCCTCCGGTGGAGATAGTTAAAGCGAAACGCGGACGACCCAAAGGGTCAACGAAAAACCCGATACCACCAGCAGACGTTTCACCGCGGCGGACTCGATCACGCGCGAAGTAAAATTAGAATCGCGACAGAATTTTTTTTTTTCACTTATACTTCCCTCAAAACTCCTCTGCCATCAAAGTATAAGATAGGCGGAACTCTAATTCTCTATTTCGTTCCCTCCGGGGCACACTAGAAACGGCAAACAAGGAAATGGCAGCACTCCGACCCAAGGACGCTGATAGCTCGAGTCGACGGAGACAAGGCTCTAATGTGGAAAGAGTGGTACAATGAGCAGGGTCGACGCAAATGGACACTGGAGTATGAAGACATCCCTCAACAGGCAACCGGGTCCACTGCGCCAGGCCAGAGCATACCACCAACCACTCAACCCTCCTCCGAACCGGGCGAGCCGTCAACGTCCCACCAGGAGGCACACAATTCCGCCGCAACGGTGATTGAAGCGCCAGCAACCACCACGGCCGAGAAGTGGGCCACAGTGGAGGCGCGCCTGGCCAAAGCCCGAGCGCTAAAAAAAAGAATACCTCCGAGCACAAGAGGAAGCGTTCGGTGACCTTGACCAGTTCTTGGAAACCTGCGGCGAGGAAGGGAAAGCTCTCGCAGGGAACTACCCCCAACTCGTCGCTGGCGAAAGGGAGCTGCAAAAGGTCGTCGACGCCGAGAAGAAGCGCCGAGCAGAGGTCAGACGCGCCAAGGCCGCTGTAGCCCAGGCCGAGGCAGAACTTCGGCGTCAAAGAGAGCGCCAGAACCACGAGACGGTGGAACTGCTACAGCAGATGCGACGCGCCAAAATTGAAGCCGTACGCACAGAAGGAGGAAAAATGCCCCACTGCTATATGTGCGGCCTCGAAGGAGTCGTACGAGGAAGAGAGTGCCCTCGCAGGTTATATTATTCTTGTTCGACCAGTCGACTAGGACACATCTCATCATTCAACAATGGCTCGTACTAAGCAGTCAGCACGTCTACGCAAGTCTACGGGAGGCAAGGCTCCTCGGAAGCAGTTGGCGACTAAAGCTGCTCGTAAGAGTGCCCCGGCTACTGGCGGAGTGAAGAAGCCACATCGCTACAGGCCTGGAACAGTCGCCCTCCGAGAGATCCGTCAAGTGTTAAAAATCAGCACACTGACAAAAATCATTTCTTACACCAAGAAGAATTAATCTCACTATAGCTTCAGGATGAAAATCTGCATTCTGTTTCGTAATTTTCCCACATCTAATCTGAATCTTTTAAAACTATAATCCGAATCATCGTGTGCAAAGAAATGAACAAAATCATATAAATATAAAAAAAATCAAGCAAATCTCTCTTAATTATAGAAGAATCATTCAAACACAAATTGGATTTTCATCTTGAAGCTATAGCGAGGCTAATTTTTCTTGGAGTAAGAAATTATCTTTGTCAGTGAGGTGAGCTAGAATCTACTGACTAGTTTATAAAAATTATAAAAATTAAGCTGATTGTACTTTTTAAAATTATACTCTTTTTATGCTTACTTGCCGTCTCGTTGTCTTATAGTCTATCGATGAAACACTCGAATTATTACTTTTAAGGTGTGAAATGTGTTAGATAATATTAATTAAAATTAATAAAATAATTACATTTTTTTATTATAATTTAAAGTGCTTTACAGCCAGCATGTTGTCGTAAAAATCTTCACATATATATTTGTTGTAAAGAAAAAATCTTAAAACTAAAGTAATAATTTGCAAAAATAGTACGTAATTTTGAAATCATAATATATTACGATTTGTATTAATTGAAAAGGTGATACATTTTTATATTTGTGTAGGGATTGATCGTTAAGTAGTCAATAAGTTGTTATTAGTAAGTATATGATTTACTCTATGTACATCATAGACTACAAGACAACGGAACGGCAAGTAAACATTATAAGACAAATTTTGAAAAGTACAACTACCTTATTTTTCATAAACTATAGTCAGCAGATCTGAAAAAACTGATCCATCGGATCTGAAAAAACTGATCGCGCTGATGGGGGCTCGAACCCACGACCCCTTGACCGGGAGGCAGGTGGTTTACCACGGAGCCATCGCCGGTCTTCACCCTGAAGCTATAGTGAGATTAATTCTTCTTGGAGTAAGAAATGATTTTTATCAGTGTGCTGATTTTTAACACTTGACATTTTTAAAACTGATTTCACTACATTCATTAGCGTATATTGATAAAAATACACATAAAATTTGCAAGCTGTAAAGATTTGACAATTTCTTAAAGAATTGCATAACTTTTTAGAGGAAAAATTATAATTATGATACTAAGATACAGATTGATGAGGATGAACACATAACTTATAGTTGCCAAAGTTTTACCTTGTAAAAGGTGTTTATTAAACTGATTTCAATAAGTTGTATTTACGCTTTACAGCGTTTTGTGCTTTGACCAACTGAAGAAGTACGTTTTTCTCTTGATGAAAATCAGGCATGTTAGCACTTTCACATTCAATGTCAGACTAAGTATGCGGCGCTAAACATGAGCTATATTTATAGCAAACTGATCGAACCCTTTCGATAACTTCCTGCATTTATCGGGCTATCTTTGTCAATCATGAGAAATCCATGATTTACGTCCGACCAACATTGTGCGCATAAATCCTTGAAGCGTGCATACGTCATGTCGGAATTTACGTGTTCGTCGTATAAGTGCTTTAAATTCACATCATCTTGTCGAAATACTACTAACAAATTGACATTATCTCGCACAAGATGTTTAGGCACTTGTGCATATAACTGACAAAGGTAGAAATACTAAACTTTTTTATGTCTACCCATGCAAAAGAATGCTTAGAACGTATAGATATGTTCTGTGTTAAGTTACGTAAGAGTGTATTACGACGCTGTTTCATACAGACCTATTATATCTATAGACATACACAGTACTGACCATACCTTCGACATGTGATAACTCCAGGCTGTGCGCCTGTCATATTGACAATGTTTTTTTGATTAAGTTAACTGTTTATTTTGGTAAATAATTTATTGCTTTGATTATATTGGTTTGAATATTTGTATCGACGCTTTAGTTATTGTATAAATTGTTTGTTTCTCTCATAATAAAGGCTTGAAGAGGTCCCCTCCATAGGACGAAACGTCGCCAATTGTTTTAAACGAATGATGAGTGTTTTATTTTAATGCTCCGAAGGGTTGCTTCCCACTATTGTTTTTTACTTGTTGTTGTTTTAAAAACTTATACTTTGGCTGATTGAGTGGCTTGGAGTATACGTATACATTTTCAAATCGAACACCGTTTAGATTCGTATGAGCGCTAGCAAGCTGTTAGTCTTACCGCAATTCGACGGTCCGCAAAACACCGCCCTTATACTATCAGGCAACAGATCACCATGTCGTTTAACTTTTTTATCTCGCTCAACGACTGAATCAAAGTTCGGCATCGGAAACTTGGCAGGTTGTTCCTTAAAATTCATGCTTTGAACTGTTCGGATGCTTAACATCTACTAGTCGCTCAGGTATATATAAAACACTTATATACTCTCAACATCAGTTAATTATAAACCTTCAGAGAGGAATGATCATACACAGACAACAACGACGTGGTCGTGGTTTCGTAATCAAAATTATTGACAAGCTTCCAGTAAAACTTCACTTTGTTGAGTATCGGTAAAGGACTTTATCTGAAACCTCACAAAACGGGAATGGGTCTTTGCATAGCACATGGCAAGACATTGAGAAAAAAAACATCGTTGAAAGTAAGATTACCACAAAGACCGCTCACTGACTCCAATAACGTAAAGTATGGCAATATTTTTAAAAAACCGCATTAGATGATGCCAGTTGTCCTGGAACGCACTGGGTTGCATACCGTAAATGAGAAAAATCTGTCGTTTATTTTGATAGTTTTGGCAATCTTCAACCACCTACAGATCTGATATATTTGAACGTTAACGGAGTCAAGCACAACCCCGAAAGATATCAAGACTATAATTCATTCAACTGTGGTCACCTGTGCCTTAAATTTGTAAGCAACATACTCCGATATAAGATGCAAAAATTCTGAGTTGACTCATTTCCAATTCAACAGTCATTGAGAATTCACTTACGCTGGCTCTTTCGCGTACTTCATTGATACTTGAAGCTCAGTATTTTCCACCAATTGAATTGTCCCCGAATAAACAATACGTTCTCGGATTGGTTGAACATTTAACTTTCAATTCGATACCGAATATCGGTAAAGGAAATAATACATTTTACGTTGGCAAGGAGAAAATCGTTTGACCTACTGGTAGTTACGAGATTCAAGATATTGAGCGTTATCTTCGTGAAACTTTGAGTAAAAAGGGGATTTCAATCAGCATACAACCGAACAACAACACGCTTCGTAGTATTATAAAGTGTGATCACATGATTGATGTTCGACCACCAGGCACGATTGGTACATTGTTCGGCCTCACTAGACGCGTCCTGCATGAAAACATCAAGCATTCTTCTGACTTGCCAGTTGCTATTCTCAAAGTTAATGCTCTGCGAATCGAATGCAACATAACCAGCGACGCCTACATAAACTAACAACTAGCGTATACTATTCACCAATTTTTCCCCGCAGTACCACCAGGATATAAAATCATCGGAGTCCCATCGCAAGTCATTTACCTTGTTACAAAATGAAACTATTACGATCCGATGGCATCTAAAACCAACATGATCGGAATAGTTTATAATAGTAAAGTCGGTAAAGGCTATATAAGCAAACCGATATGTTGCTCAGCTATCAGTCGTCGGCGAAACGCCAAAGTGCTAACACGGCAAAACATTCAGTTTCTAAAAAGCCTAAATTTGCGAGTCATCGCCCCTGATGGAAAATAACTTGCGTATAACAAAAAATAACAAAAAAAAAAAAAAAAAAAAAAAAAAAAAAAAAAAANCAAAAAATGGACGAGATCCTAAGCATACAGTCGCTAGTAAACTTCGATGAATCGTTGGCAAACTATGAGCTGCACGCTTATCAACCCTACACGGTTTCATCTTACAACAACAGCGATGAGATTCGCATTGCTATTCAACATCAAGATTTGAGCCTTTTGACATCACGTAGTTCGCTGCACGTTTGCGGCAAATTAACGAAACCAAATGGCACTGCTTTAGCAAAGCTAGTAAATAACGCTATCTGTCACATGTTTGAAGAGATCAAATATGAAATTAATGCTGTAAAAATCGACAATTGTAAAAATGTCGATTTGACCACACTCATGAAAGGCAGAATTTCACAAAATCCCAGTGAAAGTTTAATAAAAAAATTAACTTTTAAAAAAGTAAAAGATTAGGCGAGTTTGATATATTCCGCAACGAAATCACAGATAAAAAAGAACTGAAATGAATCAGACAAAGTCAATAAATTTTTGGACAGAGCAATAGTGGGAGGATAACCATGTTTTTTTTTATACAAAATTATTAACACCTCATATTACTAAAAACGGCAATGTTTCGTCCTTGGTGGGGACCTTCTCAAGCCTTTATTAAAAACAACAAAAATATATAAATGTATAAAAATATTCACAACATATCGATATCACAGGCACAAGTTGTTACACTATAATCGAAAAAATGGTCATACCATAATAAATAAGTAAGTAAATGTAGGTGCCCCACCGACAGGTGGCGGTACTGTCCCACCTGGGACCGCGAGAAAGCAGCGCCACGCGCGAGCGAGCTCCTCAGACAGTTCCGCTTGGACCGCTCACGCGAGCACATGTCTGGAGAGACCTGACTTCAATAAAGAGCTACGACAAGAACCTCCTGCCTTCTCTCTGTGCCTCCCGACCACATCATCCCGACATTGGTGACCCAGACTGGAACATACCCAGGAGCAGCGACTAGCAGCTCAGTGGTCTCTTCGGCAGCGGAAAACGATGCCTAGCAACGCGTCTTGGCGGGCAGCAACAGGTCGACGCGACCGCCGCCATCTTCCTTTGTGTGCGTGCAGGCATGCCGACGCACACAAAGAGCATCAACGGCATCAACTTCTCTCTCGTCAACTCTCGAGGAAACGAGAGGAAGCATCAAGAAAAAAAACGTTTTTCTTTTTCATCCACTCTTCCAAGCGCGTGCAGGCACGCCGGCGCGTTTTGGAAAGAGCAACGCTGAGTGTGCGTGCAGGCACCCCGGCGCATACAAAGACACACATTTTTTATGTTCCACGCCGATCTCTCGAGAAGACGGGAGCGTTTTCTCCTCGGACAAGCTTCGTTTCGTTGCGCAACGTGGAAGCCCTCGCCGTTGGATTTTGGATTTTGCGTGAAAGCCAACGTCACTGGCACCTTATTGCATCACCCGCAGCAAGCAATGAGCCTCGTCGCCTGGCGGCATCGTCATCGCAGCAATTCTAAGATGCTCAACGTGGAAGCCCTCGCCGCGGGATTTTGGACTTCTGCGCAAGCCAACATCACAGGCACCTCATTGCATCATCCGCAGTAATCAACAAGGAACAAAGGATTTTGCGTGTAGCCACCGACACCGGCGCCTTCTCGACGATCCGGCACCTTCACAACAGCAGAGTCAACGGATCCGTCGCAGCGTCGTGCGAAATTCCTCTTACTACGTCTCAAGTCAATCAACAGCTGCACACTAGTCTGACTACAGCAGGTACATCAGGGTTCAACCAGCCATTCAACGAGACCCAAAACGCCTTCCACTTCGGCGCAGGCCAGCTGCCCAGCAAAGCGAACAGCGGTTTCAACTTTGAAACAGACAACAGGTAGTCTCATGTCCCAACAACGGCATGGTCAAACAACACCGGGAACGTCTCAAGGGCAAAGCTGTCCAATCCAAAATTCAGGAACGCGGCGAAAAGACAATAGCCTGCTGAAAAGGCAACAGCTGCCAGCAAACAACTTTGCCACCGTGAACGATCTGACACAGCTGACAGAGTAGTTCAACCAGCAACTGGACCTCAAATTGAACGCGTTATTGAAACGCCTGGCATCTGCCCAACAACAGCGAGAGTACGACTGCAAGAAGCCAACCGGACCCACAGACACACACCTGTCACAAGTTGCGCGGGAAATTCGGGAATCGGGTTACCTCCACCAAACCTCTCGTAGGAAAGCGCTCACCTCGATCAGCAGCACAATGCATCTGCCTTCGAAAGCACCAGGCATTTGCTATTATGGAATTTTTATAAGCACAATCCACAGAGCTGGTTCAGCTAATTGGAAGATCTTTTCTTGACACACAACGTCAACGAAGACGAGGCCAGATTCAACTTCGTCATGAGATATCTTACACAAGATATCCATGTCGACATCCAGTTCAAGTTCAATACTCTCACGAGAGGACAGAAATACCAACAGATCAAGAAAATCTTGACAGAGCGCTATGCTGAAACTCCTCAGCAACAACTCGATTGACTATTCAAAGGCGTAGAAATCGGTTCAAGAAAACCCTCTGACCTTCTCGCCGAGATGCAAAGCTTGGCTCAGAACTCCATTCCGAGAGAAACCATCATCTCAGTATGGAAATCACGACTGCCTCCATAGATTCAGATCATGGTCTGGAACTACAAGTCGGA
This sequence comes from Pteromalus puparum, assembly GCA_012977825.3. Classification (NCBI taxonomy): domain Eukaryota; kingdom Metazoa; phylum Arthropoda; class Insecta; order Hymenoptera; family Pteromalidae; genus Pteromalus; species Pteromalus puparum. The sequence goes on from CM053171.1 coordinate 21,214,283, forward strand.
GGACGAATTAGTCAAGAGCGCAGACATGGCTCATGAACTAGCTCAGCCGTCTAGTCATCTGAACGCCTTGCAATCGATTAATCAGCCTGCTACAGTTCCCGACGACAAGTATGAGAAATTGTTAGCAGCAATCAAGTATCAAAACAACAGCAATCAGAACAACAGTTCTAGATTCAAGAACAGGAACAAGTCTCACTCCAACTCGGAAAACAAACGGGACACCACCCCAGCGAGATTGAAATCCAGACTACGCTTCTCCAAAGACTCAAACCTCTGCTTCTACCACCAGAAGTATGGTAAAGAGGCTGTTGTAATATATGAATTTATACAGTCGTAATCGTTGAACGAGTCAAGCTCTAGCGAACGCTAGCATAGTGCGCATGTCTCGCGTATATACTCTAAGAGCACACTATACTGTATACTATACTTCGTGGAGTCAGACTATGCTGTACTGTGCTCCACACTCTCTCTTGTATGTAAGACTTCGTGCTGAGCGGACGCACTGCCGACTAGGCTCTCAAGCCTTTCAATATATAATATATTATTTAAACCTCAATGCCTTGTTTATTGATCCACACAATCCAACAGAAGCAAAAAACTGCAAACTTCCGTGCCAATGGAAACGTGGCCCTGGCCAGGATTACACGGTGAAAAACCCTGATTACTCAGAGGATCAGGGAAACTAAGATATCCTGCTGTTACGGAGACTGACAGCGGGTCACATTTAGCCGCACGTCTCCATGTAAGAAATCTACTCTCTAACGAAGTGTTCCTAATTGACACAGAGGCAGATATCTCAGTAATTCCCAAACCCAGCAACTAGCAAGGCAAGGCAGCTGACTTTCAACTCTATGCTGTCAACGACTCGACCATAGACGTCTACGGCGTCAAACGTCTCGAACTGGACGTGGGCTTACCCTACAAGCTTGCATGGAATTTCACTATCGCTGACGTCCCACACTCAATCATAGGAGCTGATCTCCTCTCACATTACCATCTCAAATTGAAGAGACTGGTAGACGGTAATCAGTTTACCCAAGCACCTGCCTTCACCAAGTCAGTGCAACCAGTGCAATTAATATCCTTCGTGGCACTGAGCTACAAATATGCACACATAGTAAACAAATACCCTCAAGTTTTTGGTCCTGATCAGTTCCGATCGACGAAAAAACGAGGTGTATTTCACCACGTACTTACCAAGGGTCCCCTAGTCTCGCCAAGAGCTCGCCCTCTTTTGCCTGCCAAACTCAAAGCAGCGAAGAAAGAGTTTCGCAAATGGTGCGAGCTGGTCATCTGCCACCCTTCAGACAGCTCTTGGGCCAGCCCGCTACACATGGTAATGATGAAGAATGGGGAATAGCGTCCATGCGGCGACTATCGCAAACTTAACCTGGACACAATCCCAGATCGCTACCCGATTCCTCACATGCACGATTGCATGACCTTTGTAACGATGTGGATTTTGGGGTGAAAACCCCGTCACCACTCTCGTTAATATTCACGATTGCTAAAGGCACTTTTTATTATCCCGATCGAATTTGTTAATGGCGCCAGGTCGGAGATACGCACCTATGCACAACTGCTCTATTCTATTTTCCGGCTAGACTAGACTCCCTCTCTCTGAGGAGATTCGGTCGAGGAAAAAGGGAAAATAACAACACTCACAATTAGCGACACTTTCTTAATTTAATTTGTTACTAAAATCCGGCAGTAATACTCGACTGAGAGAAAGAATTCCGACTGCTATGCTTACAATCACGAAAAACCCCGCGTCGATATTTACAAAACCTCTATTAAAAATCTCACTCACTCTCGCACTACAGATTTCGGGCTACGGTTAATAACCGACAACAAAGGCCACGAGGCAGCAACTCTGACGATCAACCTTTTCCGGCTTATTTTGTCGCTCGCGATTAATCGGGATTACTCTCAATTCCACGACTACCTTTTCTTTTTATTCAGCTTCAACCTCCTTCCTCTCGTTCGGATGCTGGCTCGTTCTCTGTGAAAACGCGCGAAAAAACAACTATCGATAACACAATTACACCAAAACCGGAGGGCTGTTGATCAGGCTGCTGCTCAGAACAAAGTGAACGAGTCTTCCTCTCGACTCGTGTTGCGTCGCCTCGCATAGATTCTCACGCATGCGCACTACATACATACATACTTTACATCGTGATTACACGCTTTCTGGCAGAACATTCTTCTTATAACTATTAATTACATTTTTCCTTACTTCTTGATCGCATAGTTAGCATACTCTCATAATTTTACTCTTTATTTTACAACGCCGAATTTAACAATACAGGCACACTCGGTCTCACACATACAATCTCGCGACATACACCAGCGCTCGCCGCTGCGAGGAGTTCTCCCCCTCCCAACTGCCTACTCTTCTCTCGTCTCGCGCGGCCCCGGTGATGCCTGCACTGCTCTGGCTTGATGTGCGTGTGTGTGCTTGAGCTGGTAGTGGTGCGGCGGGCTGCTACGTACTTCTCTCTCTCTCTATCTCCCGGCTGCTACTCGGCTGTTTCTCGGCTCTCTCTCTGTTCTACAATGCATATCACCCAATATAAGTATTTATTAATGGTGATGCAGTCCAGACAGAGTCATAGAGAAAGAGAGAGAGAGAGAGAGAGAGGACTATTTACCGTTTAGACGGTCACCCCGTCGCATTCCCCCTCCCAAAACTAAACATCCCCTGAATGTTCAGTTTTCTCTTACTAATAAAAAAAAACAAGTCACTCTCTCTATCTCTCCTTCTCTCAACTACAGTCTTGGAACTGCAGGGCTGTAAGAATTATATGATTAGCTTAAATTAAGGTTACGGGTGTAAGTAGATCATTGGGTGGATACCCGGAATAGAACAAGGATACTCACTCTCACGGCTGCAAATTGGCTCCTCATCCGGCTGCGATGACGACCTCCCTCTCTAATCCCTCTTCGGGCTCCTTCTCGGCTTCCTGGGCTGGGTCTGGCAGAAGGTGCGTCTCAGGATGGACTCTCTAATGTCCTGCGGCAAATCTCGGACTTCGTCCATCAACCGCAGGGTCTCGGCCACCGCTTCGGTGACGCCGCGGGTCGGAGACTCCTCCCGAGACGATACTTCGCCCCTGGGCGAAGTCGATGGGGTGCTCGTCGGGCTCCCGCCCTCAGCCACAGCATAGGGCGTCTCTCGACGTCGACTTCGACCACAAGTAGGGCTACGAGGGCTGCGTTCCGTGGCCTTAGAAGGTGCGGGGCGCTCCCAACTCGGCCGGCTCTCCTCCACGCTGACCCTCTCACCCGTTCCAGTCGGTTGTAGCTGACGGTCGGGGCGAGTGGTCGTGCGACTGCCCTCTTCCACCTGGGTGCTACTCCCCGCCTCGTCTGCTCGACTGCGACTGCTGGCTCTAGCGCGGCTAGGCCCACATCTTCCCTCCTGGCTCTCCGCGTACCGATCTCGGCACCGCGGGCATGTCCTCAGGTCCACCCCGAATCGGCCGCAGTTGAGGCAGATCTTCCCCTCTCGCGGCACCGGGCACTGGAAGACTGTGTGACCCCTCTTCCAGCAATTGAAGCAGTGGTACGGGGGTGGGTCGAGCTCCGGGTCCGTGGGTATCGGTGTTAACCCGCCGAAACGCAACCCCGAAAGCTTAACCCTTAACGGCGGCCCTTCTCTCTTCTCCACCCCCGGCTGCTTCAATTGCTTCTGGCTGCAACTCCTTTCTCGGGGAAGATTGTCCGGCGGAATAGTGGCCCTCGCTGGGGTGCGCGAGACCGGGCTGACGACACGTGCGGGAGAGGGCCGTGGAGGCAGTTCCCCCGTGTCGAGAATAGGCTCTTCGACCTGGGTAGGGGAAACTACACTCGTTTCCTCCCCCATCACGCGCGCCAGCTCCTCCACAGCTTCTCGGCTAGCCCGCTCTTCTGCGCTCTCCAGACGCTGCCACGCGGGGACTCTCGCCGCTGGTTGGCTGCCCTTGCTCGTGGTGGTGTTGGCAGGCGCAGGAGCGAGGGACACCGATGCTACCTCCATTGGCTCGGGCTCCTGGGCTGGTGAATCTCCCACAGAAGAGACGAGCGCTAGCGGGTCGACCTCCCCTTCGTCGTCCGAGTCGGCCAGTAACTCGCACTCACGCCACTCTTCCTCCTCTCTCTCTCGGCGACGAGCAGCGGCTCGAACTCGGAGCTCCCGATGAAGATCCTCTTCTCCCTTCGGGCCATCCGGGTGGCGATCGCGCTGGTGCCTCGTTGACCACTGCGGGGGCACAAAACCGGGCGACACGGCTGAAAAGTCTGGCGGTATAAACTCCCCCTCGGCGACGTGGCGTGACTTAGTCACGGCACTCCGGGAGCGAGTCGGGCGATACATCTTTTCCTGCAAATTACAAAATTATAAATACAAATTCTACAAGCTAGCTTCGGACAGCACAATTTTCCTCTACACCATCACCAATACGAACCACATTTATTTTGTTCCTGGAATGAAGGTATGTCCTTCGACAGGCTGGCTTCCGCTACTGGCTTCTAGGATCAGGGCTGGGATTGTTAGATTTGGCATTACGCGGCGGTAAATATCTCTTTAAATCTGACACATGCACTTTCGCGATTTTCCGACTATCACCCCCCTCGGCTTCCAATATATACACGGTAGGAGATTTCTGCTCGGAAATTCGAAAGGGACCTTCGAACTTAGGGGCTAGTTTGGCAGAGAAACTCTCAGCGGCTTTTGAGAGGTAATGGGTTCGTCTCAAGACAAGATCTCCGACAGAAAAATTGGCTATCCGGCGACCTCGATTATATTCTCTCCCCTGCTTGTCTCTCGCATTATCTATGAATTTAGCAACGAGTTCTCGTAGGGCATCTAAGCGCTTCATACGGTCTTCCCATACTTTAGGGTCCAACTGCAACTTAGGTCCCCTGTTCTCTATTTCTCGGCGCAAGCTTTTAACTGGCGTGGGGTGTCGACCGTAGTTCAAGAAGGCTGGGGATGTTTTAAGAGTCGACTGCACGGCCGTATTCATGGCGTGACGAAGTTCATGGACATGCTTGTCCCAGTCTCGATGATTCTCGGCGAACATAGCTATCATGGTCTTAAGGGTTCGATTACTCCTCTCGACGGGATTGGCTTGAGGGTGATATGGTGGTGAAGTAACGTGCGTCACTCCATACTCCTTCAGCGCCTCGGCGACATTCTTGTTGATAAATTCGGTTCCGTTATCAGTCAAGAGATACTCTGGCGTCTCCCATCGAAATAGTACTAACTCTTCGAATGCTCTGGCGACTGATTTCCCGTCCGCTTTACGTAGTGGCTTGACTTCCACCCAACGGGTAAAAAGGTCTTGAAAAACCAGCAGGTATTTGTTCTGACTCTTACTTCTCGGAAACTCCATCATGTCGGCTGCGACTACAGTCCACGGCTTCTCAACGACTCTTTTCCCTATAAGGCCTTGCGGCCCTTGCTGTGAGACTTTATATTGCTGGCACGTCTGACAGGACGTCACGAAGGCGTGTACGTCATGATACATTCCCGGCCAAAAATATTCTCTGGCTATTCTGTCGTAGGTCTTCTCGACCCCTAAATGTCCGGCAGTGATTTCTCCGTGCGCCACGTTCATGACTCTCTCACGCTGCTCGGCTGGTATCACTAGCTTCCAAGCCTCGTCGCTGTGAGTAATGGGATCTAATAGCGGATCTCTTTTATATCTGTACAACTTCTCGTCCTCTACTCGCCACTGCGAGAATTTGCTCGGCGACTCCTTCACTTCTTTCAATCGTCTGGCGTACCATGGATCGGAAATTTCGGCTACGGCTGCTAACTCTTGCTCAAACATTCTTGACAAGGCGTCGGGCACTTTATGGTTCGCACCCTTGCGATGCACGATGTCGAAGTCCCACTGCTGGATCTCAAGGGCCCATCTGGCCAGTCTTCCACTCGGCTCTTTTAATGATCGAAGCCAGCGTAATGCACTGTGGTCTGTTATGACTGTGAAATGGTACCCTTCTACGTATGGTCGCAACTTTTTGATTGCCCATACTAATGCCAAACATTCCTTCTCGGTAGTAGTGTAGTTTTTCTCGGCTGGAGTTAATACACGGCTAATATAGACAATTGGGTGTTCTCCGTCTTCAAATTCCTGCGTTAGCACGGCTCCTATTGCATAGTTGCTAGCATCACATTGGATACAGAATGGCCTTTCAAAGTCTGGCCTCGCCAGTACTGGCGCCTCTGTTAGAGCTTTCTTGAGCTTTTCGAATGCTTCTTGCTGCTCATCTCCCCATGACCACGCTTGGTCCTTTCGTAAGAGCTTCACCAACGGAATTTTCGTTTCGGAGCTATTCTCGATAAATCTGGCGTACCATCCGATCATTCCTAGGACTCTTCTTAACTCTTTGACGTTTCGTGGAGCTGGGCAGTTCAACACTGGCGCAACCTTGTCTGGATCCGTCCTTAAACCATCTTTATCCAATATGAAACCCAGGTATTTGATCTGGCTCACGCAAAAGTTACACTTCTGGGGATTAATCGTCAAACCGGCTGATACTAACTTTTCCAACACATACTTAATCTTAATTTTATGCTCCTCAAATGTGTCGGTGGCGATAACGATATCGTCTAAATAACCAAAGATTTGCGGAGCATCTTCTGGGCCAAATAGTGAGTCAACTAGCCGTTGCAGAGTCATTGGTGCGTTAATGAGGCCGAACGGCATTCTGGTAAATTGCCAGAGACCATATCCCGGTACAGCGAAGGCTGTATACTTCCTGCTGCTTTCTTCCATTTTCACTTGAAAGTAAGCTTGGCGGAGGTCAATCTTGCTTAAATATCGAGCACAACGGAGTCTATCTAGTATAGCGTCCATTTGAGGCAATTGATAACCGTCTTTCTTCGTGAATTTATTAATGTCCGTGAAGTCCACACACAACCTCTCCTCATCAGTCCCTTGCTTCGGCACCATGACCACTTGGCTGACAAAGTCACTGGCTGATCTCTCTATTATGCCTAGTTTCTCTAGCTTCCTGGCCTCCCTCTGAATCGACTCAATCTTTTTCGGCGATCTTCGGCGGAATTTCTGTCTTACTGGTGTGTCGCACGTCAATAGAATGTGATGCTCGGTGAGGTCCGTATACCCTAGAACGTCTGGCGAGTAATCTGGCAGAATTCCATGGACTATCTCTTCGATCTCTTTCCTTTCATCATCGTCTAATTCAGTAATTCCGGCACACTCGGCAAAGACTTTATCGTCATCCGACGGATTCTGGTTATTGAATCTACGCCATTTTCCAACATTCGCTCTCCACCAACCTCTATGATCTGTATCTATTTTAAAAGTCTCGCAAAAGTCTCTACCAATCACTACATCATGTCCAATCTCTTTGACCGCACGGGCTGTGATACTGGCATTTATTCCTTCTAATTCAAAATTTACGCGTAAGTTTCCCATTACAGGTGACACTTCGCCCGTGATTGCTTGAATAGAGGCTCTAGCAGTTGTCAGTCTATCTTCGAACCTTTTGGCTACTCTTGGTCCCACTAAGGTGATCATGGCGCCAGGATCGAAGAGAGCCCGATAAGCAGTTCCACCCATGACTATTTGCATGTAGTTCCTGTTGTCAGCAGTCACGGCCGCAGTAGAAGCGTGATTCTCATCTGCGCCGAGAGTCTGCGACAGCTGGCACCAGTAGTCTGAGTCAGAATCTGGCGGGATTGGCTCTCTCGTCTCTCTAACTATTTTCATCTCCGGCTGATTTTGCCCTCCGACCACTACTTCTTCCTCACATAGCTGATCGATCGTCCACGCGATCTTTCGCAACTTCCCAAAATCCTCTTCCTCCTCAACTAATTCCACAATCTTCTCTCGTGTCGACTGAACAGATGTATCTTCCCAAGTTTCTGAAACCTCTACGAGACTTGCTTCATCAGATTCATCAGACTGTTCAGGCTTCAACTCGAAAGTAACTCTCTTCTCTGGTCTCTCAAACTCCACTCTCACGAAATCTTCCTTCTCTTCGCCTGTTAACTTTCTCTCTTCTTCTCTATCCACTACTCTCTGTTTAACTCTACTCATACTCTCTCTTGAGAAGATAGCACCTTGATTTGGCGTGTAGTGCTCTAATTTAGATGCACCTTTGCCTAACGGGAATTTCCCTCGGTTAATCTTCCTGACTTCATCTGATAATGACTCCTCGGACTCGCTGCTCAGTTCCAGCGTTACCGGCGAGAATTCTTCCGACTTTTTTCGAGTTTCGAATTGGCTACTACTCTTGCCCCTCAGGGTTTGATTCCCCCTTTTGCGAGCTTCGTAGTCCTCTTCATCACTGGACGAGTCCTGAACTTTCGCCTCTGCTGATAACTTGCTATCCTCGGCTTCTTCACTACTTGTACTCTTGCTGCTGATCCGCCAACGGGTTACGTTAGCATTCGGCAGTACTCTCTCACTCTTCTCTCGCGGCTTTAAATCTGGCTTAAGCGATGTGCTAGGCCAGCAGGTCATGCTAGCTGTCGCACTATGCTGATTCTTCATCTCCGGCTGCTCTAAACTCAGTAGTCCCTGACTACTCCCTCCCCCTCCCAAAACTGCAATCATTCCCTGCGAATTAGCTGGGGAATAACCAGTTTTCAACAACTCCGGCGAGGCCGTTACTACTGAACTGCGGATGGCGCCGGCCCCAGGGGCGCCCCCGCATTTCCATTTCCCAACATCGACCGAACTGATGCACAGTTTCCACAATTTTGGAACGTTACTCCTAGTTGGCCACAAACTTGGCATTGAATTTGGTTACGGCTACGCTGAGGGCAGAATGGTGATATGTGGCCTTGCTGCTGGCACGTATAACACACGATAGTTGGGCAGTTAGCGGCCCTATGACCGACCAATTGACAGTGATAGCAAACGCCGACGAATTTAGGTGTTTCACCGGTAGCATTCTGTCTCGGTGTTTGGTTCTGACTGGCAATAGCGCGGTCAGTACTGTCTGGTGGTGGTTGGTTCTGACTTTGGTGTGTACTGCTGCTCGGCTGCCATTTGGTTTTCCCATTCCTAGTCCGTTCGCCTCCACTGGTCTGGCTAGTATTTACTGGTTGCTCAGTTACGACCGTAGAACTCGCAGAAGATGCATTGGGTTGTTGCTTCTGCTTCCTATTTCTGTTTTTATAGTTGTGTGTGTTATTGGTATTGGCAACGTTATCTGCCATAACTCCGGCAACTTCGTCGATTTCTTTAGTGGCCGCAACTCTGGCTTTCGAAGCAGGTGACCAGGCGGCGGCTGGTAAACGACTTTTCTCAACGCTGGGTGGTGGTATATACCTGGAATCTTGCTCCATTTCCTCCTCAAGCGCCCTGCAATATTTTTTTACATCGTCGTAAGACTCTATTTTCTTCCTACGGATCACTCTACGGTACTCCGGCCTTAATCTTTCCGTCAGTAACTTTAATTGCTCTTTCAATTTCATTGGTTTCCTCAGGTGGGAAACTATGTACTTGAAATTCATGACGTACGTAGAAATCTTCTCCCCTTTTCCTTGCGTGCGCCTCAGCAATTCATCCATGACATCATTATCATTCATTTGGTTAATGAATTGTTGCCTAAAGGCTTTCTTAAAAGACTTCCAATCAGAGAGTTCTTTCTTCTCTGTCCGAAACCACATACTGGCTCTCTTAGACAGGGTGTCGATCACGCAAATCTGTGCCCAAGCGCCAGGCCTCCTTAGCATGCGTAAGATTGGGACAGGTATTCCTCAGGTCCATCCTTCGACTCCGCGGCAAATTTAAGTTCCAACCTTGGCACGATGTGCATTGTAAGATTGCCGGGCTGCCTTACGTCTCTATCCCCGGCGCTTAGCCGAATTTACCTTCACCTTCCGGCCGCTCTGGAGGATCTGCTTCTTGGCGATTTAGCCCGTGTACATCCTCGGTTTTTGAGCCGAGCTCTCGTAGTCACTCTCGCTGGCTACATACCGTCATCATCGGCTAGAGCTCACTCGAGCTATCTTCACTGCTGACGGCATGCTCACGGCAGTTCTTTCTTGCTTCTCGATAGTCTGGCTACTGCTTTGACACCTAGATGTTCGTCGGAGCATCACTCAGGACGTGGCCGGACGTGGCGAGGCTGTTCGACGCTATCACACTGTCACTAGTCATAGTCGCGAACACGCGCCTCATCCTGGCTGAAGTTTCGTATCTTTAGGTGAGACGTAGTTTCTCCGAGTTACTGCTTCGAAACTCTGAATTGGTGACTGCAGCGTAAATCTCTTCTAGCGGCCTTATTAACGCTGTCACCGCCCCGCGTTTCTTCGGCCTCTACGGTTGGCGAGTTGGCCGGTTGTATTTAGCGGACTGGCTATACGTGCTGCTGCTGGATTCGGCTTTGTGTCGTAATTCGCCAGGTCTGTGACCGACGTGGTCCTGACACCGTCGCACAACGATCGCTCGCGATACGAGTGTCTTCTTATGCTCCTGTGGTGCTCGGCTCAGGGCCTGGACGGGACCGGGGTTCTCTTAGTGCTCACCCATCACCGAGGCCAGATCCACCATGGAAGTAGGAGTCCCATCTAGTTGTCCGAGAGCAGGCACTGGAGGAGGAACCGTGGCCCTGCTGCTATGAGACCTGGCTGAAATGGGTAGTTTTGTATTGAGCGAATAACAGCGTATGTGGGTGCGAGCGATGTTCGAGTGTGGCTGCTTATTGCCGATATGGACTCACGTGGAGTGCGCCGCAGGATTAGTGCAGACTGAGCTGCGGGTAGCTGTTAGAAGTGTTAACCGTTGCTAAGACTCCACGCGCGCGTGCCTCCTCGAAGCGGATTCGATAAGCGTCCGAATCGTTTTCAACGAGGGATGACAATCTCACTCTAGCTCTCATTCCCGCTTCATCTCAAGTTTCTTTCTCGAACGCTCTGCGTGACTGACCCGCCGCTATTTCCGCCTTTTCTGTTTGGCTCGCTTGCCTTCCTTCTATGTAAGGATAAGCATGAACTTCCCTCGGCAACTTGGGGAATAAACCACGCATAGCCCCAATCATTAACCAGGGCACTTGTTCGCTATCCGGGCTCTAAGAATCTCCGTCTTAATAGATCGATTGCGCAAGATGACTACTTACTAGCGTATGACGTCAATAATGCACGTCCTATAATTCGTCTCCGCAACTTTCGAATCACTAGCGAAACTCGAAATCTGGCGATCTGTTCGCAAGCATCATGACGAGCGATGTTCCCATGGTGTTGCCTCTAATAATTTCAAGATTATGCGATACTGTCGTGAACGTGTATAAAAGATTTTACTCGGCTGCTCGCCATAAAGCACGGGCGTCACGAAAAAGTGCTGGGATAGATTATATTTGTTTGTACTTTACTGCGGCGACAAATCCACCCAATAGAACCATTTTCAGCTATCTAGAGAGGGCTTCACCGACTTAACCTAAGTTTCCGGGACGAGTAACGAGCATCTGGTTTCCGTCAAGTGCGCCCAATAGTCGCCGTCAGTATACGGTGAGGCCCCCTCCCCAGGTCACACGATTCCGCGGCAAAGTCGATAAACGTATAAAGCAGCAAAGCAAACAAAACTATACGACTCCCCCCGTGGTTCCTTTGAACACCGCTATTATGTAAAAGGCTCAAACCCGGGCCAAGAAACATTTTATGGAGCTGAAGTTGAGGGCGTAGCGAAACTAACTAGCCTCAATAACCAAAGGGCGAATTACCACTTCCGTAATTAGAAGGAGAGGGGGCGACCCTCTAGCCTTCAACTGTAACCGGCGGAGAGAAAACAACGAGGTATTACTAAAGACAGGAATATCGTATTCGTTTACCACGGGCCCTAATCCAGCGAGAAAACTGAAATCTGTTAGTTTACCGGCAGAAAATTCTGCTACAGATACCAAAATATACACAATAAACACAATATTATATGTGTAAAAATGTAAATTATACAATAATATATATATGGATAATAGCATAACAGACATGAATAAAATATTATTATTCATATAATATATAGATGTAGAATACCGCTTCTCGCGTTGCCGTCGCTTGACTTACCGCCCTCAAACTACGCTAAATTCTGGATGCTACTGGCGTGGTCTATAAGCAGTAGCGGAGATTAAACGACTTCTATCCAAAAAAAAAATGTGAGTCACAGTGCTATAAATTGATTGCCGCTGAACTTGCTCGACAATCGCGCTAGTGAATTTCTTTGGAAATAGTTTGCTATACGATAGCAGCACTTGGGCTGTGAAATATCCTTTTATTAATAATAAAAGTATTAATCCATCACGCAAGCCTACTTCGGAGTTGCCGGCACTGAATCTCATACAAAAGAAAATCTATCTAGAACGACACATAATGGGCAAAACGTCGTGGACGGGCTGGTGAGCCAAAAAAAAAGAATTTTCTTCTCTACGCACAACACAAAGAGAAGGACAAACAAAAGTTTTTATTTGAACACTATATTTCTCTAAACAACAATGACTGCTCTCGTTAAAACTTCATAATTCCGCGATAACTTACGCGAATGTACGCGTCCCCCCGGGAAAGTGGATGACTTATGCGAATCCAATTCAACACGGCGGCAAATTTCCCGAAAAAAAAATCTAGTCCCACATAAAAATCTCAAAACAATTCGCAACATTTGAAGAAAAATGACTCGCGTAGATCCTCAGAAAGAACACATTACTCGACTGAAATCCGACACATCCAATAAAAAAAAATTACACGACACTAATATTCACTCGCAGTAAATCACGAAAAGCTTTTCATCACCTTAAAACTTAAAGTTCACCCTCAAAAAAATAAAAAAAATTATCATCGATCAGGTCACTAAGGCGTGGAAATGTTAACCCCAATTCACAGTTCTCTGGAAACTTCCTGCGCTGAATACACGCAATAATTTGCGAGTGTCTATTAATCTAAAAAGGAAAAAAAATGGCATCACAGAGTGCGCAACAAAACTCGGATCGCTCACTCAAAAGCACCAGCGAAAAACACGACGGCGTAAACCATGGGCTACACTTGAACCCCAGTGTTCGACCGCGACAGGTGGTCCGCCTTGCGAACGTGCGCAAGCACAATTTCTCGACCGCTTTATGCGAATGACCACCCAATTATACTTCAATTAAATGATTTTTTTCTATAATCACAATCGCGCTAGACACCAGAAATCCAGCTAAATTATTTGGCACGTGGCCGACCGGCCAAGTAATACAAAATTGCACGTCTTCGCGTTGCCGCGTGCAAAAATGGCGCCCACGCACACGTAATTGTTCCTCGCTATTCCCGCGACCGGTGCCGCACAGTTCGGGCCGCCAGTAACGACATGTGGATTTGGGGTAAACGGCGTCACCACTCTCGTTAAATGCACGATGCAAAGTCACTTTTTAATTACACCCGACAATTGTAATGGCCAGGTCGGAGATCGCACCATGCACAAACGCTCTATTCTATTTCCGGCTAGACTCGACTCCTCTCTCGAGGAATTCGGTCGAGAAAAAGGGAAAAAGAAGCACACTCACAATACGACACTTTCTTAAATTAATGTGTTAACTAAAATCCGGCACATAAATACTCGACTGAGAGAAAGAACCGACTGCTATGCTATACAAACACGAAACCCGGCGTCGAATTTACAAACCGCTATGAAAATCTCAGCTCACCTTCGCACTAATTTCGGGCTACGGTTAATCCGCCAACAAAGGCCCACGAGGCGCGCAAAAACTCTGACGATCAATCTTTTCCGGCATTTGTCTCGCGCGCATAATCGGACCCAATCTCCACGACTACTTTCTTTTTATCAGCTTCATACGCTCCTCCTCTCGTTCAGGATGCTGGCTCGTCTCTGGGAAAACGGCGAAAAAACAACTATCGATAACACAATTACACCAAAACCGGAGGGGCTGTTGATTCAGGCGCTGCGCCAGAACAAAGTAAAACGAGTCTATCCCCTCGACTCGTGGTCGCGTCGCACTCGCATAGGAGTCCTCAACCAACGCATGCCTACATACCTACATATTTACATCGGTGATACACGCTTTCTGCAGAACATTCTTCTTATAACTATTAATTACATTCTCGCTTACTCTTGATCGCATAGTTAGCATACTCATAATACTCTTTATTCACAACGCCGAATTTAACAACGCAGGCACACTCGTCTCACACATACCATCTCGCGACATACACCAGCGCTCGCCGCTGCGAGGAGTTCTCCCCCCCCAACTGCCTACTTCCTCGTCGCGCGCGCCCCCGGTGATGCCTGCACTGCTCGGCTTGATGGCGTGTTGTGCTTTGAGCTGGTAGTGGTGCGGCGGGCTGCTACGTACTTCTCTCTCTCTCTATCTCCGGCTGTACTCGCGTGTTCTCGGCTCTCACTCTTCTCTGTTCTACAATGCATTTCACCCAATATAAGTTTATACTGGTGATGCAGTCGAACAGATCAGGAGAGAAGAGAGAGAGAGAGAAGATAGACATTACTGTTTAGACGGTCACCCCGTCGCACCTTCTGCCACGGCAAGAAAATCTTCACAGCACTAGACTTACGCAGCAACCAATACCGGTAGCCCCTGAAGACGTGCCCAAGACGGTGATCATCACTCCAATTGGACTCTACGAGTTCCCAGTGATGACGTTCGGATTTTGCAATGCTTCACAGACCTTCCAGCGCTACATCAGCTGAGCGCTTGGAGATCTCGACTTTGTCTTCGTCTACTTAGACGGCATTCTCATCGCCTCCACGTCGGAGGACGAACATCAGAAACACCTTGATATAGTTCTAAGTCGCCTCAACGAGTACGAGCTGCAAGTCAATCTTGAGAAATGCAGTCTCGGTGTTACAGAACTCATCTTTCTGGGTCACCTCATCACACCCAACGGCTTCCAGCCAAATCCAGAAAAAGTCAAGGCTGTTCAAGAATTCCCAAAGCCACAGACCAGCGAGGAACTTCGAAGATTCCTAGGTCTCGTAAACAGCTATAGACGTCTGCTTGCACACGCTGCAGACACGCAACGTCCGCTCCTCGAATTTTTAAAAGGAGCCAAGAAGAAGGACAACCGCCCAGTTCCCTGGACTCTAGAAGCTGAGGCGGCCTTCCAAAAGTGCAAGAACGACCTTGCCAATCTTGCATTCACCGCTTTCCCAAGCGATGACGCGGATCTGCGTCTCATCACCGACGTATCCGACACAGCCATGGGCGCAGCCCTCGAGCAACGAACAGACGACTCGTGGAAACCACTAGCATTCTTCTCGCAGAAGTTTTCACCGGCGCAGAAGAATCATATGCCACATATGATAGAGAACTGGCAGCTATCTACGAAGCCATCAGATATTTTCACCACTATCTTGAAGGCACAGAATTCAAGATATTTACAGATCACAAACTGCTGATCTACGCTCTACAACAAAGATTGTCATACATCGCCCAGTTCAACACAGAGATCATTTACCTCCCAGGAAACAAGAATGACGTTGCAGATGCCTTGTCTCGAATCAACGCTTTCACACCTCCTGCACTCTTCGACTGGAGCGATCCAGAACTCCTCGCTGACCCACAGGTCAGAAAAGTTCTAGCGAACATCAACGTATTTAAGCTTCCGACGCTGTTCGACGCGAAACAGCTGAGCCAAGAACAAGAGAAGGACGATCAATTCAAAGAGATTCTCAACAATGCGGACCATCCGCTCAAGCTTCGCAAGCTTACTTGGGGCTCCGCACACGCAGCGTTTTACTGCGACATCTACGAAGATGTCATTCGTCCATACCTTCCAAAGAAACTGAGGAGGTTAGTCTTTGATAACTTCCACACACCATCGCATCCTGGAGTTAAAGTCACAGCTCGACTCATCCGCCAACAATATGTGTGGCCTAACATGAGTCGCGACATAGCCACTTGGTGCAAAACATGCTTAGCTTGTCAACAATCCAAAGTGACAAAGCACAACAAGTTTTTGCCCAAGCACTTTGTCACTCCAGATGCAAGATTTGATCACGTCCACTTGGACCTCTTAAGCCCCCTTGCCTATAGTCACGGCTACACGCATCTCCTCACCATAATTGATCGTTACACTAGATGGCCGGAAACTATTCCTATTGCTGACACAACGGCAGCCATCGTAGCGCGTGCATTTTATGACAACTGGATCTGCTGTTATGGCGCACCAACAATGATCACCACAGATCAGGGTGCTCAATTCGAGTCCAGATTGTTTTCCGAACTCCTGTCAATCCTCGGAATAAACAGGATTCGCACCACATTATACCATCCTGCCTCCAACGGCATGGTGGAGCGCCTTCACCGAGACATCAAAACAGCTCTCAAGTGCCACGGAAACAGTCAGGAATAGTTTCAACTACTTTCAACAGTCATGCTGGGACTGCGCACACGCATTCGTCTAGACACAGACGCCAGTCCAGCTGACTTAGTCTTCGGGAAATCAATGGGAATCCCTGGTGATTTCTTACCTCTCACTAACGGAGAACCAAATGTTCGCACATCCCTGCTAATAGCTGAAGATTAAAAACGATAAAATTTGATTAATTTTAATCACATTTTAATCATTCTTAATACTTCTAATCCTCGTGATCATTTCAGAAGAATCAATTTTAATACATTTTAATCATATAGCAATTAATGCTTATTTTTAGCATTAATTTTAATCGTTTTTTACCCGCATTAACACTAACGATTCGATTTAATTGAATTTTAATCTATTTTAATATCCTTGAAATCGCTGAAAATAATTCGGCAATGTCAGGTTTAATCCAAAGTAATCGTATTGTTTTGAAAAGACTATATTATAACTAAAAGTAATAAATTTTAATTCTAATTGATTGTTTGTTAGTTAAACGTAATTAATGATGAGCCAAATGAAATTGTTTCTAATCGCATATAATTAAAATGATTTTAATCGTTTGTAATATACAGTATTAGAATCGCAAATAATACATCTTATAGCTGTTAATCACCATGAGTCATATTTCGATCATTGCTCATTGCTATCATTTTTGATCGTATTTAATGCATATCATTGAAATCATTTTCAACTACTTATAACGCAATGAAATGTGATATAAACTTTAATTGTTTGTGATTGTTAGTTGATGAATCCGAATTACACAAATAAAAAATACGACAGGCACTTCCTGTGACCCATGATAGCTGACCCGAAAAACCGACACCGTTTATAAGCATTCTTATATTTAAATTCCAAAAACTACGGAGCGTTTTTACTAGACTCTGTCATTGGCGATCTAGAGCTCCTACCTAGAAGTTGCATTACTCCACTCTAAAAAATGTGAGTGCATTAAAACTGTACATCTTAGGCTTTAAATTTAATAATATTTTGTAAATGTGAGATAATACATCGCCACTCCCTACGAAGAGTAGTACATTTCAGATCTCGCACCGAAGACTAGTACATTTGGTTATTCGCCGCAAACACTAGCACTTTTCACTTTTCGCCGCGAAGAGTAGCACGTTTCACGGCCCTAACTAATGCTTTTGTAGTATGAGAAAAACGTATGATAATTTAATCATTTTTGTACTAGCTGACTCTTTGCATGTGAATATTACTATTATGTACCACTTTGGCGTTCATAAATATCATGAATTGTTTAAGTAATAAATTCCCGAAACCACTAGTGTTTTCGTGAAATGTGCTAGTCTTCGCGGCAAAGACGCGATACGTGCTAGTCTTCGCGGCAAAGTTGTGAAAAGTGTTAGTCTTCGCGGCAAGGGCGCGAAATCTACTAGTCTTCGCGGCGAAAAAGGAAAAGTACTACTCTTCGAGAGGGATTTAGAACGTGCTAGTCTTCGTTTGGAGCGACGATATATGACCGATTGTGAGAAAACGTGAAATACAGTGCACAAATGTTACTATTATAAAATGAACGCTTTTCTGGGTTGCCAATATAAATTTGTAAAAATGTGAAACATTTTGAAAAATCATGAAAATTTGTAAAAATTATGACAGGTTTCATGTTAGCGATGCTCCAAATTTAAATGTAAAATTTTTATTTTTCACATTATTTTACATTCCAACACAATTACTCAAAGTTTTTCACATTTATCATTTCCACAACATTTTTATTGTATTGAACAATAAACAATTAAAAAGTATTAAAATCTTCTACTAATATTATATGTTAAGAACAATTAAATTAATCTTGATTAAAAACGATAACACGACATTATGGCCCATTGAATTTCAGACAATATAAAGTGCATTGCAACAAATTGTCGCATTGCAACAGATTGAAAACGTTTAGATACGATCAAATTTTATACCAAAAATAAAGATCCATTGCGATTATGAAAAACGATTGAATTATACTAAGAAACGATTAAGAATGACTCGTCGCCAGGTGGCGTCCGGATTTTATTACTCGCAAGTGGTAAAGAATCTATGATGGTCAGTATATAAGACCATTCAAGGTAATGCATAAATAATTCATTGTAACATGCGTGTAATACATGTATTAAGTAACAGTAGTAAGATTAGGCAGTACGAGTGTGTATAATCAAAGTGTTCAGTAAAATATATGAAAAAAGTCCTAAATATAAAAAAAATGATACATGAATATTAAATACGATTAGATTTATAAATGCAGTTTATAAACATCAAAAACGATAAAAAACGATTAATATATATAACGGATTTTTAATACATTTTATAATAATAGTTTAATCGTTTTTTATACCATTCTAATCGTTATCTATTCTAATCGGAACTGATACAATACATTCTAATACCTAATAAAGCTAAAATTACGTTACACAAACGACTATCAAAAACGATTACGGTTTTTGAAATCGTTTTTAATCTTCGGCTATTAGCAGGGATTCTACAACGAATGTGTATGTGTTCCTATCAGATAAGTGCTTTTCCATCATGTCAGTGTAGTCGGATCTATTCATTGCAACAGTCACACTGCCCTTATCGGCGAGAGTAAAAATTATGTTTTGGTTATTTTTGATAAACTCTTTTGTTTCTTTCAATTTATTTTCAAAAATCGTGTCTTCTATCTTTGTGTGTTTGGTTTTGTGCCTGTGTTGTGTGATTTTTTTGATTAAGATGTTGCGTATGTCGTGTGCAGTGTTCTGGTAGATTATTAAAAAGAATGAGGTTTTCTATATTTTTTATACATTCTATGATTTTTGTTTCGTCAAGATCGCTCTTAGGATTACATTTCATTTTTTAATTATTTTGTATATTCTAATTTTTTGTTAAAATGCAGTGAAATTAATGAAAAATGCTTTCAAATATACGTGCAAACGACCGAGCGCGCGTAATCGCGTGGGCGTGTATATATATATATATATATATATAATAGTCGAACGCCCTCCTCAGTAGCGGCGTCTACTGAACTAGTGAACTGTCCAGTGTCCAGTCTCCTTATTGCACACGGCGCTCGCACGGAAGACGGAACTCGTTTAAGGGTCTGTCTACATGGTGTGCGGTACATGTGTGCGGGACACGGTTTTGTGCATTCCACTGTGTTCCGACAGAAGGAATCGTATGGTAACGACCGAAAACTGATAGAAAGGTCAACTGACAATGAACTTAAAATCGAGCTTAAAATTATTATTTCAAGTTAATCGATCAATATATATATATATATATATATATATATATATATGTACTAATAATGATTGCTTTACTTTGAAGTCAAATATGAATGTCAATATGTCGTTTCAATTTGATTCCTCATGTCGGTACACAGTGGAATGCACAAAACCGTGTTCCGCACACATGTACCGCACATCGTGTAGACAGACCCTTATCTGGTTGGTCCCTTAAGGCCCGTTAGGCCCGTTACACGCAAAAAGGAACAGAGAACAGGAACAGTCACAGGAACAGATATAAGAAAATAACATTGGTTAGTATATCTATATATGTGCGTATAAACGAACACACGTATACTAACATATCTGGAAACGCGCGAAAACCAGATACATCAGTC
>CM053171.1:21239567-21281704 GCA_012977825.3 Pteromalus puparum
TCCTTCTCCACGAAAAGTGGACGCGCGGAAAGCTGCGAGGCAGCAATGCGGGGGAGGCAGACCGCTGTTAGCTCTCTACGCGATAGTTACTAGTAACTTCGATTTGTTAGAACTTAGTCACAATACATATTCATTTTTGAGTTGAACTTAAAATAATTGTGTAAAGATTTATTTCCTTGATAAATCCTCTTCCCAATTCGCGTCACTTTATAATTGAAGTTCACTAATTCCTCGGGACGTATAAACGAACACACGTATACTAACATATCTGGAACGCGCGGAAAACCAGATACATCAGTCGCGTGAATTGGCGGTGGGATACGTGCTATTTTTAAAGATGCCGGATTGAAGTATTCAAGTATCAAAGAAACTTTTTAAACCCGTTTGGACCTCTTCTCGAAACACTGATATCGAGAAAAGGTTCCATGATAGGTTTTGTTACAGTGACCATCAGTTTTCTTGAAATCAAGACCAGATCTAACTGGTAGGAATTAAGAGTAGCGCCAGAGTAATAGTCGAAGCTGCAAAATGTTCGGGACCAATTTAGGATACATTACGATCGTTACGAGTGAAAAGTGCCGATCTCTCTCTGCGGGTTTCACGGTTTTCCTGAGACCTAGCTGATATACGCGGGAGGAACAGATACGGTGTGAAAATGCCAGGGATTAAGTCGTGATTTCGCGGCCTCGCGCGGCATATCGATACCCACTGCTCATGTGGGACGCTCGTGCGCCTGATTGAGCTGGGAATCGACACGTGCTAGCTTTTTCTGAGCGCTCGTGAGACGGTTGCTGGAAATAAAATTGATTAAGTGATCTGATGTGACTCTTGTGAATATTAAGCTTAAATTATTGCCAAGACAAAAGCTGTTAAGTTGCATATTTTCTGTTATTACCTTATCTCTCTCTGGCTGACTAATTAAGGTAGATAATTTTGTTTGTCTCAGTCTCTTTTATTTCAAGAATTTTGTAATAACTATTTAAATAAAAACCGGATCGATAGAAAGTGACAAGAATGTGGCAAGTAGAAAATTGTTAGTCAGAGCTGACATTCAGACCCGCGCAAAGTCGATAGTTCCAATAAATTCATTAGGTGAGATCGAGTAGAAGAAACGATCATGATGACAGTTACATCGAAATTCGTCCGAGTAAAATCCAGGGACTAGCTGCTAGATTGATCTAATTTTCTCGCGATTCTCAGATTCGGGTGATGACGAATTTCATATAGGATTCTATACAAACTTCAATGATTTATCTCGCCGATTCAAGAAACAGCCCAGAACAAATCATGAAAATATTAAATCTCATATTTATCGTTAAATTCAGCAGAGTGATTAGTGCTACTTTGGGCAAGCGACTGTTTGATAAGATTCTTTGCGGTCAGTGTAAACTAGCAGAATCACGCTGTGAATCTCAAAGATCAGTTAAATTTCTCTCGTTTTGATCTTAGAAATAAAAAGTGCGCGTCGGACTGCTACCTTTAATTTATCGCAATCTCAAAAAGATCCAGAACAGTTTAGTATGAGAATAATTTATCATACACTTGAAACTGCTGCTTTAATAGAATGTTTGATGTCACGCATCGATGCTCTACAGATTTAAATAAAGCAAAATCTAATGGTTGTCTAATCGAAACCGCTAAGATTTTGGAGTGTGGTAGCGATGTTTAAATCGGCGCTTGAATCCGCGAAGGAGCGTTTGGACTGTTGCGCAAATAATTTGGCGTTGAAGGTAATTTAAATAGCGCTGCAATATGCGATTACAAACGGTGACGCTCGGATTACAATAGTTAGTTGATGCTTATGTACGAAAAAACTTCCACTCCTAGAGAGAGCTACTGGAATTCGCTTCTCAAGTCTCAGAAAAACGCACATGAGCGAAAGAAACACAATTCCAAATAAATTCTTCTATAGAAGTTCAATAACTGTAACGCATCTGAGTCAATAACTAATATGGGGACGAAGCAAGACTAGTTGTATAACTTTGTAGCGAGAACCGGGGCATTTAACAGCATCCTTCTGTAATAACGCGATAAAACTTAAGTCTTTTAACGCCATAGAAATTAAAAAATTGCAATTTTTGTCATAAAGAGGACATTTAGAATAGCATTGCTTGGACCAAAAAAAATCACAATGCAGCAAAATACATTCGGGAATACTACACATTTTAAACTCGAAAGCGCTCCGGCGGACCAACAGGCCGGAGCATGGCAATAATAATCGGCCGCTCAAATGCCTACAGATCAATACGATCTTCCAACTAAAATAATCTTTCAAGGCTTCTGTCAATGATCGGTCTAGATCAATCCCTGCGCGTTTAAAGATGGTCTGAGTCATTTGCAATGATAGATACCAGTCACAATTAATCTTATATAAAGAAGATGCTTTAGCTTCGCATATGCTTGAATACTAGAATAAGTTATGTAAGCCTGAGCTCTTATTGGCTAAAGAAAATAGAAGAAAGCCAATCGCTTGAGCTTTCTCCTTCAAGAAAAATACTCGGCTCCAACCGTCGCTTGGTCGTGGCTGGTCAACACATGTAGTGTTAGAAAAAAAAGGGTCCATTGTTCTAATATGCTACGCTAGAGCGTCTGAGAGCTATGAATTTATGGCTTTACAAGAGCTTCGGAGAAAGCGAGATTTATGTATTTACTCTTACTCGCATTCCATATTCAAACATTCTCCGTACGCACTTTCTTCTCTGGTGACAACATTTACTTTATATTACTATACTTTACATTCGATTTAAATATCCCGCGTATTCAATTAAAATGTGGCGTCGTTACGCGACACTGCATATGTGAGGAACACCAAGCTGTTCCTTCTATCCGTCAGGAACAGTGCGCTGTTCCTTGCATATATAGATATACTAACCAATATTATTTTCTAATATCTGTTCCTGTGACTGTTCCTGTTCCCTGTTCCTTTTTGCGTGTAACGGGCCTAAAGAATGAAGGCACAGCGAGGCATACGGAGAAACAGCAGCTCAATGTTATACTTTTTCGCGTGCAAGGGCCTTCATTTCCTATTCCTTCAACTAAGATTTTAGCGTACGGGGATCTTTAACAAGAGTCTTTATAGTGACAATGATGATTTTCTAAGATCAATTATACATATAATATATATATATATATATATATATATATAATCATAATATCAGGTCATATTATTGCTCATAATACTACAGTATACTATATAGTATAATTGTATTTTCTAATTTTTTTAATAAAGTCGAGATAAAAAAAAGAATTCTGTATTTCTAAAATATTAGCTAAATTGTCTGAATGCTTGTATCGCTTTTTGATAGGAAAATTCAATACCTTATTATTAATTACTGAAGACAGTATAGAAGAAATAGATATAAAAAATTTGAATTCCGTATTCCTAACTATTGGTTGCCATTATTTTTTATTTTTTATATTAATAAAATAAGAAATGAGTTCTATTGGGACAGGGGTAATGATCATTTTTATATATAATTTTTTATTTTACTATAAGAAGATAAAGAGAATCATATAATATTTTTTATTTATTAATGATTTATTGTGATTTAATTTCTAGTATGATTTATCAGCATCGCAGTTTTCACCGGATGGTCGTGTTTTTCAAGTTGAATATGCACAAAAAGCTGTTGAAAACAGTGGGTAAGCGATTCATTTTCTTAATATAAAGAAGTGCTACATTTATAGTCAAAATGATTGATTGATGATTGTATACTTTTAATTTTTTGCTCATTCCCTAATGTTTGCTATAATAAAAATATATATAAAAATAAAAATATATTACATATACAAATTTACACCAAATTCAAGTATAAATTTAAATTAAACAGATCTATTTATTTTAATTATCTGTATGCCCTATTGAAAATGTATTACAAGATCTTAGATGAGATCTGACATAAGATCTGGTACAAGAACTTGTCCAAGATCTTATACAAGATCTTATCATCGATTTTCAACCACAAACTTACGTAAGATCTTACATAAGATCACGTACAAGATCTTACGATTATGATAAGAAAAATCATCTTTATAACATTCATTCAAGATCTTACGCAAGATCGTGTACAAGATCTTATATAAGATATAATTCCTTATATAAGAACTAATGTTTCAATTTAAACATTTTTTGTTGATAATTTACTCAAGATCTTACATAAGATCTTGCATAAGATCTTGAGTGAATAATCAATGAAAACGTTTTACTTTAAGTGTAACACAAGATCTTATATGAGTACTTATACAAGATCTTATGTAATACATAAAGAAAAATGTCTTTATTAATAATTTTATAGCACTGGGTGGCTTAAATTCGCATTTAAGTCACGCAAATCCGTGGCATAAGTAGCCCTTTTTGGCACCGTATATATAGCACTCGCTACGCTCGTACGCTAACCTCACGCTGCCAGAAAGAACTGCATACGCCACGGATTTGCGTGACTTGGCAAATTTTACCAAGCTGTGCTATAAAATATCGTAAGCACCCTTGCTACGCTCGGGTGCTTAACCTCGCCATGCCAGAATGTGCCTCATACGACACTTGTATCATAATGTACTATACTTAAGATCTTCTGTAAGATTTAATGTAAAATCTTGTGTAAATTATCATCAAAAGAGATTTTTAGATTAAACATAAGTTCTTATATAAGGATTTATATAAGATCTTATGTATGAACCTATAAAAGATCTCACATAATTTCTTATGTAAGATCTTGTACACGATCTTGTGAAAGATCTTGAATGTGATCTTATGTAAGATCTAACGTAAGTTTGTCGTTGAAAATCGATGATAAGATCTTGTACCAGATCTTATGTAAGATCTTATCTCAGGTCTTGCAATACATTTTCAATAGGGTGGTGTTCTATAAAGAATCGTGGTTAAAGGTATTTTTTTATTTTCAATTAATTATTTGCATAAGAGTCTTTCTATGGTCAACGTAGCATACATGCAGCGATGCTAAAGTGAGCACAGTTTGGTGCTTCCACTTTCTGAAAAATGTTGGCAGTAGCGGCACGAGATTCAAATATGAAAATAAAACAATTATAGAAAACAATATTTTCAGTACTTAAAATATTTGCATAATTAGTATTAATTAAATGTATGATTTTAATTGACTCTTATATTGTTGATAACATTAGTTTCGTAGATTTTTCCAAAATTTTGATATTTTAAATGGCGACACATTGCATTGGAAGCCAAAAAAAATACTCTGAAATTATAACCTACTAACTACCGAATTCATAACCTCCTATCACTGCTTTCATTTCAATTTACACTATAGCTACTCATTATTTTACCTCAATTAATAGTATATTACGATACAAGGGGCATTAATAGTCCATTACGACACGGCGTGTATTAGCACCCAAGCGTAGCGAGGGAGCTAAACGCTATGCCGTATATCGGACTATTTATGCCACGAGTATCGTACGCTATTTTATAGCACTGACTAGAATAAATAAAAAGTCCATTATTACACCGCGCTAACTGCATGGTGTAGAAATGAACTGTTTAGGCAACGGATAGGCGTGACATAGGTGCCGATTTATCAATATCCTTAGTTTGACTCTGGTAGACACAGTAGACCATAATCTAACAAATGCAGAATTGTTTATACACCTAGATATACAGAAAAATATTACAAAATCATACTCATAAATAATTATTGAGAGATTCAGACCACTGATCTCTGCTTAAAATTTAAAACAAGTATGTATACCGTCAAACAACATGTTTTAGTAACATAGTTCATATTTACAAACAGAAGATTATCATCCTGAACACTGAAAATATATCCGCAAGCCATAATAAATCTGTTGACTGAACTTATTCAGGGGACAAAGCGTTTTAAGTTTAAACTTATTGAAGATACAATATAAATTCAACATACAGTTGAAGTTTATTCTAATATTTCCAAAATTACATTGTCAGATTGTATAAATCCATATTCAGATTCGTATTAAAGTAGTTCAATTATCCAAGAACGCCAACCAACACTCCAGAACAGCATCAATTCAGTTGCAAGATCGTCTCAAGGTGGTTCAAGCCGCTGGCAATGCCAACGAGGACTGACAGATAGTGGATATAGAGCTCCAGGATCATTCGCAGGTGGTTGAGCCAGCTGGAAACGCCAACCAGCACTGCCCGAAAGCTCAAATATAGTTCCAAGGTTGTCTCCGGGTGATTACATCAGCCAGAGACGCCAAGCAGCACAACCAGATAAGATAAATTCAGCTCCAGGGTTGTATTGAAGCTGTTGAACTACCTAGAAACGCCAACCAGCACCACCAGAGAGAGAGAGAGATAGCGAATCCAGTTCAGGGTGATCTTGGGAGGCATCGGAATTACAACACTGATGTAACTCTAAAAAACAGATCACAAAATCACACTGATTATACTGCACATAACATAATAGATATTTGTTGTAAATATTAATGAACACAAGAATAAAGGAAAAGCAGTCGTAGATCTTATGCGATAGTGAATCTTCATCTAGATAGCATCTTGCAAGAAGAATGTATCAGCACATCAACCGAATGAGCAGGAGCAGCAGACACAGGAGTAGTCCAAAAAACAAAGGATAACCTCCAAGCAAAAACTCAAGTTTTTTTTTTTTTTTTTTTTGTCACCATTACCGGCGCGGCCTAATAGGCCCAGCTGCCAGGGGCCTTCCACCACCCCTTTGTGTGGAAGTAGTGCCCAATCCTATACCTCGATTTTTACCTCACTGTATCCCTATTATTTTTTCCACTCTGAGAGACTTCTCCGGTGAGGACCATATTTTCAGACACACACCTTGCTGGTTAAGCCAGCACTCTCTGCCCCCGAGAGGGCATCGGGTCCGTCTCTCAGTGTAGCTTTCCCCCGAGAAGGTCCCCGTATTAGACCAGCTCCACGCCGGTAAGGCCGGCGCTCCCTGCCTAATGCATCGGGTTGGCTACCTATTGTCCCTACCACTCTTTCGCATTCGCCCAGGCTTACGCCTGTGAGGCAGGGAAAACCCGGAATTACTCTGAAGGAAAATTCTGGGGAAAAACCTGTCTCGAAACAGCCGAAGTCTTGGGTACTTTTCCCGCTGAAAACAACTCAGAAAAAATCCGAGCTGACCTCACCGGGAATCGAACCCACGGCCCCTGTGTTTCGGCCCGCTAAGGCGTGCGCCTTAGCCAACCGAGCCACGGACGCTCTACAAAAACTCAAGTTTCTTGTTGGAGCTAATATACTGCAGCACTATACTGCAGCACTCCTTGATGAACTGACACTCACAAGTCGCATCCTCGGTGCCATTCCAGGTGCATCACTTTTGAATACTTGGGTAATGATCTGTTATTGAAAGTTTTATTTTGTATTTAGTTGTTTTTAAATTGTTTGCTTTGATACAAATATTGTCGATACAGGAACCCTTAGCGATACCAACTGGTGGCTTGGTAATTCCAACAAAGCCAGGGATGTACCCTTTCTCAAAGAAATTACATAGGAATTCCTGACTGTAATTATCATGTTCTAGTAAGTCAGTATTGAAATCACCTATTACTAGGAGATTTTTTACACTTTTATTCGCAATTAAAAATGTATTTATCTCTAGAATAAATTCAGATTTTGGAATCCCATGTGACCTATAAACCGCTGACACCTCAAGATTACTTTGGTTACTTAGCTTAATACTCGTATTTACAATCGTATTTACAATCTTAATCCTACCCGTTTCAATCACATCTGTGTTTTGGTCTAACATAACATTTACAATGACTATGACGCCGTCATTTTTGTTTATCGAACTATGGTTATAATAACACTTATATTCATAGTCAGATCCTTTTAATTCGTATATTTTATAATTAAACTGTTGAAAAGTTTCCGTGCAGATAACAATAGATGGCTTTATAGCCAAACTTTCAATTAGTATTTTTACTTTATCAAAATTAGCATTCATGCTTCTGACATTTATATGCATGATCGTATCATTTTTACTACTACTGATTTTATTAAAAATATCAACACTACTACATGTTTTTTCATTTTGAAAAGAATCATTTTGGATTATATCTAAGTAATCAAAAGTAGCCATTATAACCTATTTATTGTTATCTTTGACTTTCTTATCTTTGCGAGCCGCCGGTGGAGTAGTGTACTGGTCCAGTTGTTGCTTCTGTTTTTGGAGTGCTTGTTGGTTTCTTGTGACAACCCTCACAATCTGAGGTTTGTCTAGTTTCAGTTGCTGTGGAGTATTTTGTTTTTCATTCGGATTAATCTTGCTTGGTTCTTCTAGATCCTTGTTACCCTTGTTATCATCCGCCGGTACCTGCTGTTTTGTAGATTTCCTCCTATTGTACATCGAGTCTAGTGATGGTAATGAAGGGCTCATCGGATAGTCCGTTGAGTCAATGAACTTTCCAATTTTCTTTTTCAGAATAGAGCAAAGGTTAGTGTCATATGCAGTATGTTTTGTTTCAAGTTTTGTGGAATACTTGGCATTACTAAATGCACAGTTTGTACACTTAACGGTTTCACTTGTACACTCACTTGTATTATGACTTTCAGCACATTTCAAGCATACGGTTTCATTGTGGCACTTCTTTTCACTGTGTTCAAACCTGCCACACTTATTGCACGGTCCAATGTTTATCAAATCGTAGACTTTACAATTTTGATAGCCTACATACACTCTATTTCTATTGTCTCTTACATATTTATATACTTCAGCAGGCACTTCCATCAACACAGTGCACTGTTTACTGAATTTGCTGGTGTACATGTGCAGCACTTTACCTTTTCTTGTGAAGTCATTGAAATTTCTGGTGTTGATATCTTTTTCTATTTCTTCCAAATCCATATTAGTGTGGTTGTCTATACCTATAATTTTTATCTTCGGATTATGAAGTTCATGCTTTTTTACATTGCACAGACCTTTCAATTTTTCTTTAAGTACAGTTTCAGTTAGTACGACACTATCTTCACTCGTACAACTAATAATAACTTCATCTTTCCTATTTATAAATATGTTCTTTGTTTGTATACACTTTTGTGCTGTTAAGCAATCTATTACCGATTTACCTATTTCTTTAATATCAACTTCACGGTTTTCACTTTTCTGAACTGTGATTTTAGGTACTTTTTTATTCAGCGGTTTTTGTTGTTGTTGTCTTACTGCATCTCTGTACGTGAAAGTCTTGAGAGTAGCTTGATTCGAGTTTCTTTGTAGTTTTTCTTTTAGTAAATCGTTGTTCTCCGTTAATTCAGCAACAAGAGTTCTCATTAGTTTAACCTCTGTTTTCACAAACTCCATCTCAATGTCACTTATACTTAATTCTAAACTGAATAGATCGGTAGTCTTAGATTCAATCTCAGCCAGTACTTCTCTTCTTATTTCTTCAGTCGTCTTAGATTTTATCTGTGCAATTAGTACTCTTTCTGGTTCAGTCAGGCTTTTCGCCTCGATTTTAGAGGTTATGTTCTTCTCTGTGTGCTAGGGGCAGATTATAAGGTGTTTACCCAGGTGTTTATAATTGTCCGATATCTCATTAAGACAGTTGACGTGGAAAGCCTCATCACAGATGATACACACCACTGTTTCCACTTTTTGTTCCGTATGACATGCAAAAAATGCGGGACGCTTATCAGGAGGCTTGCGTCCTGGCGCCATGTTGGATGATATGAATTGCCTTTTTACTATATGTATACAAGAAAGCAAATGGCTCAGTGGGTAATTTAATGGATTGTCACGCTGAGGTCCTGGGTTCAAACCTCGGTCGGAGACATTTTAAAAAAACTTTTTTTTTCAATTTAACCCGTATTACATAGGAATTGTCTACTTTTCTAAATTATAGATATTGTATTTAGTATGTTTAATAACATTTCAGATTTTTTTTAATCTCGCGATAATCACGGGATTATCACGTGATTTTTTTCAGTAGGGAAGTGCGCTCATTTTGACTAGGGACGTAGCGACAGTACTACCTTAAGCAGTACCTAATGTTAATTCGGTTATTTGCGTTCGATTCATAAGAGTATCAACGAACATGGCGAACTAAATTTATTATTTATTTCTAAAAAATGCAGTTCGGCATAAAAAATATGCATTTCGGAAGTGCATTTACAACTCAGTAAAGATTGATGGAAATGAGCCCAGTAGTGCCACTCGGGGGTTATTGAGGTCGCTGAACACGAATATCGTGACGGCAACAGTCTCCGAGGTACCTGGTGCCCATGGTGGATAGTATCAACGTCGTCTCCTCGAGTTTTACGGAAATTTGTAATACAATTAGTTGAAACTCATTACTCGGGGGTTTTCGGGGTTGCTGAAGACGAATATTGCAACGGCAACGCCCTTGTAGAAAATTGAGGCGCTATTGCCCAGAACATGGCAAATTTTCTGCTCGGTGGGCAGAATATATCCTAGATTCTGCGCAAAAACTCCTCCCACGGGCGACGGTGCTCGGGCAGAATCTGCTGAAAATTCTGGCGAATGTAGTAAGAGGCTACTTTGAGGCTGAGAGATCAGAATAATCACCAGCTAATAAATCAGTTTGGTTTTATTGATACTTTGATTTGTTATATTTAATACAGTCCTACTTAACTATCTGTACAAAGTTTATATGAAACTCATGCACTGCACTTCATTTCACTTGACGGAACCAAGTCATTAACTTTTATTTAATTGTGTTATGCTGTCTAAATAAATTAATAGATATTGTTTATAGTAGCATGGTAATAGTGCAAAATATCTTGCTTAACAAAACTAAACCTCAAATGAACCCATTTGAACATTCATTGTGGCTTGTCGAGTATAGAGTACGTGAAATAAAAATTTCACATTTTGCTTGATATGGTTATTAGGGTCAAAATATCAAATCAGTCAATAAAAGTGATAACACAATAGAGATTATTTAAACTTATTCATAAGGTTATGTTCGAATAACTTCTGAACTATAAATCAAAAAGTATTGATGTGTAATCTTTTTGGAAATGCCATAACCTACTTTTATTAATATCTTTATAAAATGAATACTTTTTCACTAAACTACCTGTAGCATCAAATGACAAAGGCAATCTCTTATCTTGTAACACATTCCACAATTCTACTTGTCTTTTACTCCAATAAAAAATATTAAAGGGGTCTAAATCTAATTTTTTTACATAACAGCAATTTAAAAATTGACTGTTAGTAATGGTTTTTTTTTATATTGACTATAGCCCAACAAGTCATTGACTGCTTCTTCATGAAGTTTTCTGCACACTGCAGAAGTGTTGAGATGTGGTGGCTCATAATCAGTGCTTAAATTAGCGAGTTGTTGCTCTCTATACTCAGTTGGAGTCATTGTTAATATAGCTTTTTTTGCTTCTATTCTACTCTTACCCGACAACTTATTTTTTCTCTTATGAATAATAGACTGTGTTGCTAAACATCTAATATTAATTTGCATATTTTCTTCATCTATTTGTTGTCCTTTACCAAAAATTTCATTTTTACACTCGGAACACTGACCACTCATTTTGAATTCCTCAACAACTAATATGTAGGCATTAGGTAAACTGAATGCACAAGGTATATGTTCAGCATTCCATATTGCACGCCTTACATTATTTCGCCAGTCATGACTAAACTGTTTTTCACTCCAGCTAACAATTATTTTATTTATTGGTAATATTATATCAAATGATATTTCTGGGCAATCAGCTATATGAATTGGAGGCTTCAATTGCATGTCAGGTTGATAGTCCTCATCGTCATTAATAACTTTTTTAGCTTTCTTGATTTTAGCCGTAATCTTAAAATACTTTTCAAGTTTTTCTCTACACTTATGACGATTGTTGTACACATATAAATACAAAGAACCTGAAGACATTTTCAGCTTCAGTGCATTTCGAATTTCTTCCCAAATTGGATCCGTTATTTTTATCAACTTTCCTTTGTTGTCGAATATTTGCCAATCTTTCAATTTATCATACAAATATTCCGGAGGTACTTCTGGGTCACGAGGCATTTTGTCGAAACCTGCAAAATATTTTTCATAATATTACTTTAGTTTTCAAAATCTTTAATCTAAAAATGCCTTATTTAAATTTCAAAAATACAAACGCGCGAACTCGGTAGTTTTCTAAATGTGAAATTGTCTTGAAGACGTACAAGAAACAACGTAGTTATGAGAATTAGAAAAGTAGGTAATTAGTTATTAGCAATAATTGTCATTTTTAGCTCGTGTTTAGTTACAATAAGTACGCAAGCTCGTGTTTAGTTGCAATAATATTCTACTGCTAGAGTCCGACTGTCAGATGTTTGGATTCCATACATGTCATGTACTCATAACCTATAAACGATCAGTGGAGAATAGGCTTTATACTGGGAATTCAAAAGCCGTTACCGATTCTTCTCACCGACATACAATAAGTAGTATCAGAAAATAACAATAGAATTTGATTGAAATAGAAGTGTATTTGCTAAAATAAAGACTAAAGAGTGAGCAAGTGTAATTTTATACAATAAGTTAGCAAATAATTGTCACTAAAAAAATCGTTTTTTTACAATATTTTATTTGTATTAAGAAAAGCAATTGTATGAAAGAAAAACACAACGCCAACAAAAAATCATGGGAAAACGTGGTCCAAAGAATAAGATTTCTCATGAAGAGAAAGTAAATGAGCTGCAGAATCATGATATTTTTTGCAAAGATGGAAAACTTAAAAAAGAATCGGATCCTATATGGCAAATAATTTGTGAAAATTTGGAAAATGGAGATGAATCTAGAAAAATTACTGTGCGAAATATCCATACATATGTATCTCAAAATAGAAACAATGTAATACAGGATATACAAAAAAATGTTGGAAATCAATCATCACAATTAACATCTGAAAAAGATGTTACCGAAGAGATTGACGTTGAAAAAAAATTATTACAAATAAAAAATAATGCACTGTTTAAACCAATTATCAGAAAGTTATCTACTTATCCCTTCACAGTTTTTTATTGGACCTATGATGCTCTTGATTTAGCATATAATTTCAAAGAAGATAGGTTTTTTTTTGGTATTATTGGATCAGAATGCCAATCTTTCATCGCACCGGATAAGTCTGCCAGTCAGAAGATACTTTTATTCACAATGGGAATAAATGCATTTGATAAATATATTCCAATTTGTGAATTTCTATCAGAGATAAATTCTGTTTCTTTGCTCAAGAGATTTTTCCATGAGTGTTTGCGAAGTGGCTTGACAGTACCGACCAGATTGACCATTGATCATTATTGGAATCATATCATAAGTGTCAATTCAGTTTTTAATGTTAATCTATCTTTAGAAAATTATTTAACTATGTGCTATCAGAATTTGGTTGGAAAGAATCAAGAACTACCACAGTGTCTTATCACAACAGATCTTAAACTGTTACTTATAAAAGTCAAGAATTGGGAATGTATGTCTACTATAGCATTACAAACAGTAAAGAAATTTTTTCTTTATTGTATAATTGTATTAAGTTTTCAAGTTAATGTACTAGATTTTCAAAATGTACTAAGAAAAATATTTGCCATTGCATATAGTAAATATCAAAATCAAAATACCGATATTTTCATAGAGTTCATTATGACAGAAATAAAAAACAAACAAATTAACTCTAACTATGATAATAAATATTTTGAAGAGACAGAAAATTACTACAAAAACTTTATAAATCTTGAAATAACCGAAAACCTTAACTATAACAATTGTGCGATGATCACAAACTATATAACAAATATTTTTGCTGAGTCAAAAAAGTATATTAGTCAAGAAGGAGGAACTGAAAGAAATGCGTATTACAATGATAAATTTTGTCTAAGTCTTATTAAACTATGTATTCAGTTTCCATTGTGGACAAGGATTATGGTTAAACAGCAAGAATCAAAAGATATTTCTACATTGAAAGATCACGAAAAAGATTTACAAAACTATCTTATCGAGTCATGCAGGGATTTAAAATTGACACCAGATAACTATTTATTGTATAGTATTGAATACAATGAGTCAAGAATAGTATATGCTCGAAATTCTTTAAAAACTAATATAACAAAAAGACAGAATGATGTGCACGATGAAACATATCTCTATTACGAAGAAAATTGGAAAGGCTTGAATCCGAGTGAAAATATGAGTGAAGAAAGTGATATTTCTGACAGCGAGTCTAGTAATAATTCAGATATCAATAGTATTGTTGGTGAAAATGACGTTTCAATAGCAAGCTTGCACGACATAGATAGCACAGGCATCAGTGAGATCATTGAATCTATTTGTGAGAAACTCAGCGAAACCAAATGTGAAACTGAACAAAGTATAGAAAAAAATATCTCATCACCGATAACCACTACAGATCAATCGCCGGATACTATAGAAGTTGATGACTATACAATGGCTCCCAAAAGAGGAAAGTATCTACGCCCTTGTCCGGAAATAGATTTATTACATCAGAAACCTCTACAAAATATAAAAAATCAATCTAAACGTTCAAAAATAAAACAACGCAAGCTCATACACAATGCCAATATGTATCAACCAAGGAAAGTCAATAAAAAATCAGTGATTGTAATATCTTCAAGTTTTGTGGACTGTATTATAGAAATATTATGTACGGTTTATACATTGGTCCAAAAATTCAAAGTATTTGTCGACAATCCTGAAACTGTAGGCCAAGAAATAAATTCAGAATTTTTGCATATACTTCAGGAGTACGTAGTAAATTTAAATCTAACATCTCTATATAAAGCGAGGGTTAAATTTATTGCAAAAATATGTCAAGCAGACGACAATAAATTAAGTTGGAATGCGACTGTTGGAGAATTTTACAGGAAAGTCATGTTTCCAAACATTTTGATGAAATTCCACTGTACTACCTGTAATATAGATTCTTATCAACATTGCAATCTCATAAAGTTACCATATGAACAATTATTGCATGATAATTTAATAATAAGCTTAACATCACAATCAGGTAGACAATGCGAAATTTGTAAAAAAAGTGACGTTTTAACAGAGATACAAGTGAAGTATTTGTTATGTTTTGATGTAGAAGATACTTCAAATGATGCAATAAATTTAAATGAACTCCAAGCAAAATTAAAATTAGATCAACAAACATTGATTTTAATGGGTGTGATTGGTTTTCAAGAGCCTATACAAACACAAAAACTACGACACTATATTGCTTATTCCAGAAATTTTAATGGATCCTGGCTTAAATATGATAATGCACAATCAAAAATTTCACGCTTACAAAAAGAAGAATTCAATATAAAAATAGCCTTGGTGATATATGCAACATATGACTGAAACTGCACAGATTTTGAAATTACTTGTAAATTTATTTTAACTTTACCACATCATACATGTTTGTTGTTTTCCAAGTACCTTTCTTCGGACATGATATTGTAGATAAACCAATGTGTACCATGCTACTTGATGATATTGATACTAAAATAAAAAAACATAAGATTAAGATATTCCAATAAAGCATTTCAGGTTTCAATTATTTATTTCTTTATTTACTGACCTTTTATACGCTTGATAATTACTAATATGAGGTTCGGAGTCAATGGCTTACGAGTCTTTAGTCGGTTCGGAGTTATCAAAAACTGGAAATGTTTTGCATGGTAGCAAAAAAATTATTTACCTTGTTATATTTTTTAGCTAATTCAAACTTTTCATGGATTACATTTTCATTGAATTGGCTGAAGGAGCAATAAACCAAACAGCTTGACCCCAGATGGCACAAGCTACTTAGATGCTGCCCAGAAGGATGAAATCTAGGAGCTGCTGAAGCTTCACTAGCACCAAACCAAATGATGCAGAGAGATAAAACGATTTTGTTACTTAAGGACTTTCATGTTCCTTACAGGATATTTGCAGCTGCTTCGATATTGGTTTTCTGCGTGTATGATTAGAGCCACTTGACCTATGTACATTTACATAAAGATTAGTGCGCTGATTGTAGTTTTATAAGAAAAAGTATTGAAAAAATCAAGAGAAAAAGAGTTAGAATTGAGTATACGATCAAAAAAGGTTTTCAAATAGTATAGCAGTGAGAGATAAAAGTCTTTTTAGATATTTTTAAATATTAGCTTTATAATTTTCTAAAGATTTTATAACCTGTAATATCTCTTATCATGTGTCAAGTTTCATTTACTGGTCTCTTATTTGTCAGAATTCCAAAGGTTTCTGAGAAATATCAAGTGCTTATAAGCACCATACGAATAACATGTGATTCGAATAACAGATAATACTTGTACTTTTCATGTCTCAATAAGCATTGATTTTACTTTTCCATATATATTATTATTATTATATTATTATTATTATTATGAGTTTTAAGTTACCTTAATGATTCATAAAATGACGTAAAAAAAGTTATCTTTATTCCATAATAAACAACTCAAATCTGTATCACCTATTTCCATAACAACATGCATAAACCCATGGTTGTTTTATCTCACTGAAAAATAGGATATATTAATGAATGATTTTTAATATAATAATACGATAATTAAAAAATAGAAAATATGATATTATACATGTGATTAATGCAAGGAGCTTTCAGTCTGTGAAGCATACAAATTTCCTGCAAACATCCTTGAGCTGAATCTTTATCCATTTTACTCGGATTAACACACTTAATAGCCCTCAGTTCTGAACTAGATAAGTCTTGTGCCGTCACAACTACACAGCTCATTCGCTGGCAAAGTACACCCAAAACTAAATACTGTCGAACTTTGATAGTAATTACTTAATTTTGTCTTGAATTCCATGAATTAAGCCAACAAATTAAGCTGTTGAGGAATTGAGCACTGAATCGTTTGCATTTGCTCTGCTTGACTTGTAATTGGAGGGTGTGCACTCTGACTTTCTTTGACTTGATAATTATCTGCTGTTCTTGCGGCTTACATATTATTATAAGCATTATTATGATACTGCATATTCGGCTTGCATTCAATATATATGGGAATTAACTTGATTCAAATACTGAGAATTTTGCATAACCTTCGCTTTTAAAAATTTCATGTAGATTTCGCTTGACTATATTTCCCCTGTCTCTTGAAATTGTTGGGTCTGAATACATTGTTTCTGCTAGTCATCTGCGAACACTTTTACTTTCTCCAATGAAATACCTAATAATACGTACATAGTTATTGAAAAAGAAAAGAATACTCAAAAAAATGTTAAAAACTTATACAAACCTTGGATTTTCATGTCTAGAACTTTATGATTGAGCAATACTGTTGATGAAGACATTTGACTTTGCACTGGTTGGAGCCATCTGTTGTTGTGATCAATATGAAAATATAGTAGCAGATGTGTATAGAATTCTTAGCAAATTCACTCCCTATCTTGTTTTGAGAAGTTTGAAAGGTATTTTTATGCGAGTAACAAGGATTTGATCTAGCAGATCCTCGTGGTTGCTCCATTGGAATATCCATTGCTACCATTGATGCATTCGCTGTCAACTGGGAAGATTTTGTAGTACGCATTTGGTTTGCCATCGAGGCCATTGTAGTTTTTTCGTCACTGATTGCGTTACTATGCTGTTTATCAAGACTTGAAAAAGAAAATCTATGATGCAGATGATGGTCATGACTCTCTTGATTTGCAACAGAATTGTAAGAATGATGCTTTAGGTCAGGAGAATATTTAGGCTTGGCAATGAAATCACTTTGGTGACACTTTTTATATCTTAAAACTTAAGTACACTTGCTCCAGCAGTATGCTTTGATTCAACAGAAGCTTTGTCCAGCAGTAACTTTTCTTCCTCGCTCTTTTTTACTACATACTCTGTAATTCTCAAAGAATCTTTCCTCAACCTTTTGAACAGTGCTTGTAACACTAACAGTAGCAACAGCGGCTTCATCCTTGACTGCAACATCTACTTTAACTATTAGCAACTAAACTGGGTTTGGTTTTGGAATCGTAAGCAGTTTCCTCAGAAAGCGGTTGAAAATCACCTTTAAAATCATGAAACTTCTCGTTTGAATGATTTGAACTTGACCGTATGGATCATCGTTATCATCGTCACTCTCATCAGCTGACAATTTCTTCACCAGCAGAGGCTTGAACTTTGGTCTTGATTCGGACAGTCGATGCTGAATAGAGTTATCATTATTGTGCCTCTCTTTTTCATGAAATGAGTGCTCTCCCATGTCGAATGAGTTATCTATATTCTCCTGCGTTGGAAAATAATATTGGCGAACTGGCAAAACACCGAAACAAACGTTGAAAACTTAAGTATCCTGCTCTGAATCTATACTTATATTTATTTATTTTCATTGTTTTGAGTCCTGGCAGTCAGCAGACGGTGCTATACCAGAGCCACCTACGCGGGCTATGCGAGAAGCAAAAATCTGCGCATTGGACAAAACGGCGGACCCGGCCACCCGCGATTGTCCAAAAATTAAATTAATTTATAATTAAATAAATATAGCAAATTACGCAAATAAAGTTATATATTT
The DNA here is from genome assembly GCA_012977825.3 of Pteromalus puparum. NCBI lineage: Eukaryota > Metazoa > Arthropoda > Insecta > Hymenoptera > Pteromalidae > Pteromalus > Pteromalus puparum. The sequence continues at coordinate 21,258,035 of CM053171.1, forward strand.
GCAATCCGCAATTAATTTGCAAACGAATCAAGTTGGTTTTACCATTCCAGCATATGTATCTGTTGAGAAAACCATATATTATGGGTTTCTCGCAACGAAAAAAGTTTTTTATTTATCATTAAAAAACTAAGGGGCCCACAATTTTTTTGTTTATATTTGCAAACATTGTCAACGATTCCGCAATTATTGAAATTTTTTTTATTACGATATATGCAAGTCGCTCGTGCAGTTCCTGAAGCTAGAGCTGTAATACATTATTATACATCATGATATTTATGCTGGGGAGGTTATGACGAGTTAACATTGTTCCTCGTCATAAATCTTGAGTCGTATTTCCAATATTATATGGTTTTAATTACTTAAATAGCTTTTAAGTAATTACTACTAAAGTCTCAATTTTGTAAAATTAATAATACAACTTTGAATTCAAAATTGAACTGCAACCGCGCTCTTTAATAACTGACCAATCAGGAAATAAGTAGAACTCCTTCAAGCTAGAGCAATCAAAACTTTTAGGTGGAATACTAAATCATTTTTTAACAGAAAAGAAAGTAAAAAATGCATATTCTAGTATAGATGCTTTAAACATTTTTTAGGATATTTGCTATAAACATGTGAGAATTAGCTTTGCCACTGGATTTTAAGATACTTACCTAGCATATAGTTTACCAAACTCTGGAACAATGCTTAGTTTTAACAGCAACGTTTTCTTATTCATAATTTCATTGATTTTTGCAAATAGAAAAATCAGATATCTTGCTTTATAGACTATATTATTGATATGCTTTTCCCATTCCATATTATAATCAAAAATTAAACCAGAGTAGTTGTGTTTTTGTATTCTTTTTATTACATCGCTACCTATTTTAATATGCAAGGTATCAGGAACACTATCACAATAGTTGCCACAAGGTACATATCGACTCTTGAGTGGAATAACAATGTATCTTGGCAGTGGCTTTAAGAACGTTGAATCTTGGTTGTTTGTTCATTAACATCATATCTCAGACCCAAATTTTTTTTCCAATTTTGTTCAAAAAAATCATAATGACTTATTTTGCATTGCATTGGCTTTATTATGAAAATTTATGCCATTATGCAAATCCATTACTCTGAATCTATACTGTACTGTAAAATAAAATTTCTTGAAGCGGCAGCAAGATATATTGTTCTTGAACCAGCGGCCTAGATGAAATGCTTAGAGAATCTCTACCGAAAATATACAATGTATCATGCAAGAGGGCACTGCTAGTGTACCGTTCTCCAGGCATAATTGCTCTTCCAATTTCGTGAGTAAAATTATCCTGGTGCTCGCCATGCATACAAAGCCAAAAACTAAATGAAACACTTCGCCTTCATAGCATAGTTGTGGTGATATTGTTTTCCACACGCTAAGCAGCCCGAAGATTGTCCTGCCACTTTCGGAAATTTAGAGTTGGTGCAGTCCATATTTGAGGTTAATCATAAATCTTGAGCAAAAGTGCTCGGACGAAAGGTTGCAATTATTATCACCAAAGACCGGGCAACAAATACTAAGCGATATTTAGCGATTAGAACAACGATAATATAAAAATATCTATTGATACAGAAAAAAATACATGCAAAAGAACGTCTGTGCGTAGCGCCACCTTGCGAGAATTATATGAATATATAGATTATGATTATACATAGTGATAAATAAAGTCAACATTTCTATACTACATTCGCAATTAATAATAATAATAAACTTTATTTGTGTCCCCAAATTAGGCGTTTACAAAAATAGACCTTATGTATCTAATAACGTAGTATTACACTTTAACCATAATTTCATGTTTTTGTATGTTTTGTGTGTGAACGTATGAGTGTGTGCGTTTGTGTTGCCGCTGGGCGTGATTGTGTGTCCAAGAGTTGCGTGAGTATGTGTGTGTTTGTGTGGTATCATGTATGTGTGTTTTTGGGTGAATGCCATGTGCGCGTGAGTGGACGGAATCTTTGGCTGGCTTCTCATCTTCTTCTCTCTCTTTTTCTCTCTCTTGCTTCTTCTCTATCTCACTCATCTTACTTCTTCCATGGAGTCTTCATATCTCCATCTCCTTCCTCTATGGTCTTCTCCCCGTTCAACCCTCTTTCCTCTTTTAAATATTCTCTCTTTCTCTTCATCCCAAGTGTACCGTCCTCCTCCTACCTCAGCTGTCAGCGGTTCTGTTTTTTGTACATTTATAGCCTCCTCTTCCTCAACTGCTTCCTCTCTGTTTCTTTTTTCTCTCATAATGAGAGCTTTGGCCTTCCTTTCCTCGAGTGACAGCCACTGCTCCAACCTTATCTTCCCTCCTTCTTTGATCTCTGCTCTTTTTTTCCAGACCTTTTCCATATCCTCTTTCTTCTTAAAGATTACTTTCTTTGTATCCTCTGTCCATAGGTCTTCTATTTCCCAGCTAACGCCCTCCATGATGTCGTCCATCCAATCCTTTAGGGAGCCCCCCTCTCTCCAGTTGTTCAGGTGAACAATAAGCCCTCTCTCCCATACCTTACACCTGTTCTCTCCTCTCGTCCTGCCGGGTCTCACCTTTCTAGCCTCCCTCAGATACTTGCTGTCCTTTGGATCTCCGATTCTTCCTGGTCTTCTCGCTTCCTGCCTTTTCTTTGGTATCTCCGTTTTTGGCTTCTTCTCCAGTTCCTTCCTTTTCCTCGCTTCTTCTCTCAGCTCATCCAATTCTTTTTGCCACATTTTTCCTTTACTCTTCATAACCTCAATATCCTCCCTCATCTCTTGGATCATCTTCTCCATGTTTCTCTTCTCTCCTTCTTCAGTCTTACCTTAATCTTCCAGCTTTCCACCTCTTCCTTCAGTGCCCTCGTCTCTCTTTCTATTTTTTTGTCTGTTAACATGTTCACACTTTTCTTTATACTTTCCTTTTTTCTTCGCTTTTCTTTCTTTCGCTCTGAAAGTGGCCTCTTGGGCAGTTCAATCTGAACATCGCCGAACTTCTTCTTGAACCCTTTATCGGCTACTTCTAGCTTGTCCAAATACGATGCAAGCTTCTCAAGTGAAGATGGCATGAATCAGAAGGAGTCAATGAACTTGAAGTTGATGTCGCTTCCATCAATATGCTTCGTGAATTTTGCGATATGATAGAGACTCGTCCCTTGAAGTTATTGGCAAGATCCTTTATGAACAATTGCGAATAAATACCCACTTAGGTTGTAGAAGACAACTAGAATACATAGAGAATCCTTATGCAGCTAGCATGTAGACTTGTGAAACAAACTATTCCGCAGAATCTTCGTCTCGTTCTGTCTCTCTTCTGTAGCTGATGTACTTTCACTTGGATTCGTCATGAGTATATTGAACATAGCAGCCAATGGTGAAAGGTTCATGCTTTTGGTAAGCCCAATTATCGTCAAAAGGCTTGAGAATGCATTTGAAGTCTGTATACACAACTATTGGGAACTCTATCTTTGTTGTTGACGTTTTTAAATTCCAGCACGCTGTCTTTTTTTTTTGAGGTAACAACACATTCGCTGGTAAACAGTCGACTACGTGAGCTTTCAATTTTGGCTCAGCGTAAAAATAGTGAAGACAACGATCACAGAGATGTTTTTTATGTGAATTTTTTGATAATTGTTAGTTTACTAAACGAGACAAATCTTTGATCCATACGTAATGGAATCGTGAATCTTTCAAACTTTCTTGTTGCTCTTCTTCGTACTCATCTATAAAAGTATTTTGTACGAGTAACAGGTTCACATGTTTATCTTTGTTTGAAGCTGCCAAGTGAGACGACGACACTTTAAATACACTACCCTTCTTCTTGAGTATAAAGAGATTTACAGAGACGTCATTCAGCTTCTCAAACTGGGGTATTTGCTTTACAGATACGGAGAATTCAATATCTTTGAAGTTCAACTCATTCGCATAAGCTTGATATTTTGAAACTCTCTGCGCATTCATATCTACAGGATGTAAAGCTGATAAAACGGCCCATTTAAAGCATTCGTTGTCTTGATTTTGAACGTTAACGCACGCTCTTTCCTTTTGTATAGCCATTTGTATAGCAGCTTTAATAGCGATAAATTTTTTCATATTCACCATTGAGTTGAGAATGCTCTTTAAGGGGATACGTCACTAAAGCTTTGCAAATCCACCACGGGGTATTTTGTATTTTTTAATTTTCAGAAAAACTAAAAGTTGGATAGAATTTTTCTTCGGTAGAACGATTTATTAATCTTAACACTACTGCACTAGAGACGTGGTTTTTTATTAAAAGCTTTATTTATTAAAAGTCTTATTTAAAAAATTATGTGTAATAGAAAACCAGTGTTTTTAGCTACGACACCCCCTAATTTTTGTTGTTTTTTTTTTCCTTTATAGAGAGAGAGAGGTTAAAGGCAAATCCATTATGAACGATATGGCACCGACTGGTACCACCTGTGTGGAATTCGCACCCACTAAACCCTTCGCTACTGTTAGTCTTTAACTTCTAACAGCAACGAATCCTCTCCGTCCTCCTTACCGACCCTAAGTAAGTTGGACCAGGCTCTTTCTCCGATATGGCCTCCCCGCGGTAACACCGTTGAGTATTGCTTCGCGGGGGGCGCGTGGCTACTGCACACTTCTGTTGATGTAGTCTTTTATCTCGTCTTTTTCTTTCTGCATCGTCCAACCGTCTTCTTCCAGCAGCATCGTCCGGTCGTCTACTTCGTGCAGCATCGTCCGGTCATCCTCTGGACAGACTCAACCCCGACACCTACGTTCCTCTGCATCGGGCAGGGAGTCTAGGCTCCAACTCAGTTACCTACGTTCCTCAGCATCGGTCTGAGGAGCACTTATAGGTACTCAACCCAAGCTCCTACGTTCCTCTGCATCAGGCAGGGGAGTGATAGCTCAACTCTGTGATCTACGTTCCTCTGCATCAGTCCGAGGAGCGTTTCGTATTTACGAATTAGTGGCCTTCGACTGTCAACCTTTTACTCGATTGTTTCGCCTCGTCTTTCCCTTCTTTTCTCTTCGTCTCTGTCGTCTGCTCTTGGTGAGTTTGAAATCATTAGCCGTTTGCTCTTCACTTTTACAAAGATTACTAATACTTTCTACACTCCTCGGAGAATTTTGTTACAGCGGAAGGAACCCTCCAATCGGCTCTCAAGTTAGCGCTAAAAAATTGCAACTTCGGTGCTTTTTTTATGAGCCTGGAGGGAATTTTTCCGCTAACTATCTGACATAACCTCCAATCTTCTACTGCCTTGGTCGCTGAGTGTTGAACCGCATCGCTTGCTCCCGTCGCTCTGAGTAACCTGCGTCAAATAGTGTTACTGTGTATGTTATTGACTGCTGCAACGTCCTGCCTCCGTGTGCCAGTTTTTTATCATCGCTACATCTGAAGCTAGCTCCATACACCAGTATATCTATATATACAGCTGATCTCGCTCAATAAGTGCGAAATCATCGCCGCGATCGAAGATCAATAATTTGCCGCAAGAGTGCTACACCATCGCAGCTCAGATTTCACGAGCAACAGTTGGCATCATTGACTCGGTCCGTGCGCATGTGCAGTTCGGTGTTCCTCAAGCGCGCCAAATTTTGAATCGTCCGCTACTACACTATAGCCTATAACTACTTATCGACTGAGCCAAGCCAACCCAATCGATAAGTTACCATCAGTTTTTCTGCCGCTAAATTTGAATCACACTATCACATATTATCGCTATGTCTGATCTTGAGGAGGAGGAACAGCCGCCATTACTGGTGCCAACTTCGTGCAAGAAATGCACTAGAATTATTGCAAAAAGCAACCCTCGCAAATGCGATAAATGCGGCTGGCATTATCATGCCAAATGCATGGCTATACTTACCGTATTGGAGGGTGGACGGACCATACAGGTCTGCAGGGACTGCCTGGTGGCTGCCAACGACCCAACCAAAACCACCTCGGCCTCATTGCCCCCGTCAGATGGCAGCAGCCCTCAGCTACCAACCCGGTCTCAGCGACGACCTCTGCAGGGCAAGTCGCTCCCTGCGCCAGCATCTCGCTCTTCCAGTCCAACACCGAAAGAAGATTCTGCGCTCAATTTAATCTTGGATAAATTAAAAAAGCTGGACAGTATAGAGCAGTCGCAGAAGTCCATGAAGAGCGAGATTGCAGAGAGTAGAAACCTGGTGGAGAAGAGGATGACGGCCATTGAGAGATCCTTGGAGCCGCTAAAGGAAATTCCTGCACTCATTAGCCGCGTGACGGTAGTGGAGGAGGACGTCGCCGCGCTGAGGACCGAGCAGGAAAACATCAAAGCTAAGCTTGACCATCTGCTAGCGAGCGGCACTAGCAACTCTCAACGTGAGGACGCGCTGACTCCGGACTGCGACACCATCAAGCAGCTTCGTGAGGCCAACGCGAAAATTCAGGCACAACTGGATGGGGTCATGACTTCGCAAGCAAAATTATCGGCGGAGCTGGTCATCACAGGGCTGACCTACACCGAAACAGCTTCTTTGAGGCAGCTTGCTTATGCGGCCCTTAAACCACTAGATGCAGGGCTGACAGAGAAGGACATCATCTCTGTGCGCCCTCTAGGAAGGGTGAAGATGGCCCGTGAAGAGGCTGCAGAGGTTTCAGAGGTTTCTGCGGATACCGAGACGGCCAGCGTTCCGCTCTCGGTCTCTCTCTCCAGAACACTCATGAGATCACTCATCTCCGCGAAAATTAAAATTCGCAAGCTACACACAACACAACTGTCTAGTGACCTGCTGCGTAAGGCTCGTGTCGCGCTACCCTTCCCCAGCTCGTATATCAATATAAACGAGTGGCTGCCGGCTGATATCCATCGACTTCGTGTTGCTGTCAGGAAGGCCGCGAGGGGGTGCGGCTGCACCACTTTTGTGAGAGATGGCCGAATCTACATCAAGCTGAAGAGAGAAGATCGCGCTGTGAGGATTACAACGGATGAGGACTTAAAGAATTTTTTAGGCACAATCACAACCAGCTAAACTACACTCACCTCATTCCTCGTTGCCTGCAACAGTCATCTGCATCATCATCTGTATCATCACCTGAATCATCTTCACAAACACCTAAGGTAAATCTGTCTGAAGGTCTAAGGGTCTGCCATTTTAATGCGAACTCTCTTACGGGTCACATTGAGATGGTCAGGCTTTTTCTGTCAACTCGTCCCTTCTTCCACGTGATAGCTGTCACTGAGACCTGGCTTGACGAAAAAGTAACCTCCATCCCTTCACTGGAAAACTACATTCTTCACAGACGCGACAGAAATAGAAATGGTGGAGGTGTGGCACTCTACGTTCATCACTCACTGACAGCAAATATTATTTCATCCTCTGACGGGGTCTGGTCGGGCAGGCCAGGTAAACCAGAGTACCTTCTCTGTGAAATCTCAGCCAAAGGTGTTTCACCCATCTTTGTGGGAGTTGTGTATCGTCCACCTCATGCCCCTTTCATCCAGGACAATAACTTTATAGAACAGCTAAATACGCATATGCACAACTACTCAACAAAGGTCATTATGGGTGATTTTAACGCCGACCAACTCTCCTCATCCGAAGATGCTAAATTTATTAAAGCCTTCATCGAGGAAAACTCCTTACTCTCAGTGCCCTATGGTGCTACGCACCATAAACAGGACTCAAATACCTGGCTCGACCTTTGCTTAATAGATATGCAGGATCGCCTGTTATCGTACTACAAAACTGAGACTCCTTTTATAAACGGACATGACCTGATTACTGCCACCCTCGACGTACAGATTCCACGCTACATACCTAAACCATACACATACAGAAACTACAAGGGGATCTGTGCCGAGAAGCTAAGGGACTTGCTTGGTACATTTGACTGGTCATCACTCACAGCGTCATCACTCGACGAAAGCATTCTCATTCTCAACGATAACCTGAAGAATGCCATAGATCATCTCGCTCCATTGCGTACTGTGACACCTGGACCGAAACGCCACCCATGGTTTACTGCGGCTCTTCGTGGACTTTTGTCCGAGCGGGATCGTCTCTATAGAAGGTTTCGCAGATCTCGTCTACCTTGTGATCTATATTTTTATAGAATAGCAAGGGATGACGCTCACAGACAGGTTGAGGAAGCCAGGCTGAATTACTATCATTCACGCCTGTCAACCTTGACTGAACCTGCTGAGATTTGGAGAGAGCTTGAGAACCTTGGAATCACCACCTCCAAGGCACCTCCACCTTCTCGCTTCTCCACGGATGACCTCAATCAACACTTCAGCTCAATCTCCTACGATCCGTTGGCTCCGTCGGTTGAGGAATATCTGCGATGCCTTGGGAGCCGGAGTTTCCCCGAACACTTCAATTTCAGAGCTATTACGGAATCGGATGTATTAGCTGCCGTACAGCACTTCGACACACAGGCTAGAGGCATTGATGGCATTCCACAGGTTGTAATTTATAAGGCAATATCAGTACTCGCTCCCATACTATGTAGGATCTTCAACCTGTCCTTGAGCGAGTCATGCTTCCCCTCTGTCTGGAAGAAGTCGCTGGTGCGTGCACTAAACAAGATCAGTTCACCAACATCTGTTACTGACTACCGCCCGATCTCCCTGCTCTGTTTTCTATCCAAGGCGCTGGAGTGGCTAGTGCATAGGCAAGTCTCTGAGTACCTTGAATCAAGACTTTTTCTTGACAATCTACAGACTGGCTTCCGCACTGGTCACAGCACACAGTCCGGCTTAATCAAGTTGACTGATGATGTCAGGCTTGGCATAGACAAAAAGAAGGTCACTCTTCTACTTCTATTTGACTTTAGCAAGGCGTTTGATAAGGTGTGTCACGTTGAGCTCTTGAGAAAGCTACCATCCTTCGGCTTCTCCAAGCAGGTAATCCGCTGGCTTGCGTCGTACCTTACAGGAAGAGAACAGGCCGTCGTTGGTGAAAGCAATGAACTCTCCACCTTCCGACCCCTCAACACCGGAGTCCCGCAAGGATCAGTGTTAGGTCCATTATTGTTTGCGCTGTACATCAACGACATAGGATTTTGCCTAGATCCAGATGTGTCCCATCTGATCTATGCGGATGACCTGCAGATTTACAGCCAATGTCGCCTCGATGAGCTCGACTCTTGTTCTGACAAGATGAGAACTAACGCAGAGAGGATCATGGACTGGGCTACACAGAACCGTCTGAAGCTCAATGTTGCTAAAACTAAAGCAATCGTCCTGGGCTCCTCTTACTACATTAATGCGTTGCCAACCGTATCCAACACCTACATTAACATAGGCGGAGCCCGTGTTGAATACGAATCCTCGGTCCGCAATCTGGGGTTGGTGCTAGACTCGAAAATAACATGGAAAGAGCATGTTGCACAATTATGTAAACGTGCTCACTCATTAATGTACAGACTATACTTTTTTCGTAAATGCACCAACCTTAGGCTGCGTAAACATCTCATCCAGGCGCTCCTTTTTCCAATCATAGACTACTGCTCATTGGTATACTGTGATCTGACTGAAGAACTTGACACCAAATTACAGAGACTCATAAATACGGGAATCCGGTACATCTGTGGTGTGAGGAGGGATGAGCACATCTCCCCTTACAGACGTGAATTGTACTGGCTAACCACTGCCGGGCGCAGGAGGTACTTCATGGCCTGCTTTCTGCGAAAAATGTTCAATACAGCCGTACCTTCTTACATCTTAGCATTTTTTGACTTTCATGTAGCGCTCCGGCCTGTGAGGGGTGAGGCGGCAACACTTGACATTCGACCTTGTAAGACAGAGGCGCTGAAGGGCTCATTCCATGTAAGCGCTTCATATCTGTGGAACTCATTACCATCTCGACTTCGCAACACTAGATCTATCGCTCATTTCAAAACAATAGACAAAGACCACTTTTTCACCATAGAAAATTCTCCATAGACACAGACCACCCTCAATACAAATATCGACACCATTTCACTCATCATCACCATATAGAAACACACTTCCATTAGTCACTCACACACACATCAACGAATAGTCTGTATGTCGAATATATACATACCACTTATGTATATATACTTGTCTTATATTTTTGTACAACATAATGTACAGTAATAAAACCTATTAAATCTAAAATCTAAATCCTTTCTGACTTTTTTGAGAATAGTCTTCACGTATGTTTTTACTGCGTACCATCCGGCCTCCGACGTCAGCATAGCTATCATCATTGACTCCGGCTTCACTCTTATCTGGCGGTAGCACTCGAGTTCTTCTCGCTCTTGTTGATAGCGTGAGCAGTCACAGAAGACATGCTCCGCATCTTCGTTCGCATCTAAACATACTGGGCAGTTTGGGCGGTCGTCTATTTTAAATCGGTGCAGGTACGCTCGAAAGCATCCATGCCCGCTAAGAAACTGTGTGAGATAGAAGTCTACTTCCCCGTGCCTCCTTCCAATCCAGTCCCCTATTTTTGGTACAAGGCGATGTGTCCATCGCCCTGTCCTGCTAGCATTCCATCTTTGTTGCCACTCATCCATTGTCCGTTTGCGCGCGTTGTTCCAGTTTTCTGGCCGTGTGGCGTCCTTTCTTCTTTGCTTTACCTCGTAGGCCTCTTTCCTTTCTACCACTAGGAGGTCAATGGGATGCATGCCTGCTATAATGCACGCCGCCTCGTCCGATACCGTACGGTAAGCAGACGCAACCCTTAGTGCACTTCTCTGGTACACTGCCGATATGCTCCGTGCGTAGCTTTTCACCTTCATGGCGTTTGCCCATATTGGGGCTCCGTACAACATAATTGACGTTGTCACACTGGCTAGAAGCAGCCTTCGTTTTTGAGTTGGCCGTCCTACATTTGGCATCAATCGCGATAAAGCAGCGCCAACATTTGCTGCCTCATCGCTCACTGCTTCCAGATGCTGCTTGAAGGTAAGTCTCGCATCAATTGTTATGCCTAGATATTTGATCGTTGGTTGAGAGACAATCTCATTCCCATCTACTGTCAGTCTTATCGACTCTAGTTTTTTCCTAGAGGTGATAAGGATAGCTTCGGTCTTATGGCTGGCTAGCTCTAGGCCTGTTTCTATTAGCCATTCGTGCATTATACGAATTGCCTCGTCCGCTATTTCTTTGACATCTTCTATGTGTTTCGCTACAACTACTACTGCTATATCGTCCGCGAATCCTATGACCGTTGCCCCTTGGGGTAGTGGTAGGCGTAGTACTCCATCGTACATGATGTTCCAAAGCGGTGGACCAAGTACCGAACCTTGGGGGACGCCTCCTGTGACTTTATAGGACTTGATGCCGTCCTCAGTATCATACAGCAAGATTCTGTCCTTCAGGTAGTCGGACATCATCCTTCTTATGTACAGAGGTACATCTTTCCTTCGGAGTGCCTCATGTATTTGGCTCCATTTAGCCGAGTTAAAAGCATTTTTTACATCCAGTGTAGCAATAGCGCAGTACTCCTTTTTGCCTCCTTTCCATCTTGTTCCCTCCACTGCTTTTCGGGCAGTGTGAATCGCTAGGCTAACTGCGTCCAGTGTAGAGCGTTGCCTCCGGAATCCGTACTGGTGTTCTGAGAGTCCTTCTGATGTTTCTATGGCTTGATCCATTCTGACGCAGATTATACGTTCTAGGATCTTGCCCGGGGTGTCCAGCATGCAGAGCGGTCTGTATGACGTAGCGTCATCAGGTGCCTTCTTTCCCTTCGGCAATAGCACTAGGCGCTGTTTCTTCCAGTTAGTAATAAATATCCCTTCCTCGAGACATGTGTTGTACAAGTCTACGAAGGTCTCCAGGTGTGCGTGTATAGCATGCTTCAGTGCAATATTGGGTATGCCATCCAGCCCCGGAGCCTTGTTGTTTCCTACTCTTTTGCAGGCTATTTGCAGCTCCTCCATTGTTATCTTGGGAATATCTTCTTGATTTGTCTCTGCTTCAGTAACACCTGTCTCATCCTATTGTCTGGGGAACAGTGTAGTCACGACCCGGTTTAAAAATTCCGGGCACTTGGGAGGGGGTAAACGACCTCCCTTGATTTTCTTCATAACAATTTTATATGGTCGACCCCAGGGATCTTGGTCTACCTCGTCCTGTAGCTCCTTCAGGCCCCGCAGCTTACTGTCGCGTATTGCCTTTTTCAGCTTTCGTTTAGCCTCCTTTACTTCCTGATCGCAAGCGTCCACTACTTCCTGGCCTCTTACAGTTCTGTAGAATTTTTTTCTAGCTCGCTGTTCCCGTCTCCTAGTCCGGTGGCATTCACTACGGGCCATAGCAATATCATCGTTCTACCAGTATACTGGCGGCCGTCTATTGTTTACCACTCTTCGAGGCATAGCGGCGTCGCAGGCTCGGGCAATGTTTTCCATCATCTGTTCTGCCTTGTTGTTCGCCGTTCCAACCAGTTGCAGTTCCTCTAGTGATAACAGGAACATTTCCTTATCATAATCCTTTGCTTTCCAACCGACTCTATTGATCGTTGTACTCGCACTGGGTCCCTGCTTTGGCTTACCTACCTCCATTATTATGGCCTGGTGGTCACTATGTGTGTAGTGTTCACTCATCCTCCATGAGCCAACTGAACCGATAAGGCCGCTGCTAACAAACGTTAGATCTACAATAGACCCTGTGTCTCCTCTTCTAAAGGTGTGAGTGCATCCTCGGTTGACCAGGACCAAGTCCAGGAGAGCGAATGCTTCTAGGAGCACTCGTCCTCCTTGGTTAATCCTTAGGCTGCCCCACTCTACCGCCCAGGCATTGAAGTCGCCTGCGATCAGTACCGATTTTTTCACTGCCGCATCTTGTACGAGCCGGTCTAGCAGTTGTTGAAACTGCTCGATTGGTGCGTTGTTGAGGTGCGTAGCAGCTGTAGATATGTACGCCTGCCACCTTCACGCGCACAAATCCCTCTTTGCGGGTCATCGTTCTTTCATGGAAAGCAGCGTTACCACACGCCCAGATCGCTGCCTTTCCAGTAGTGTCCATATCCCACGTTGGTTCGTCTAGATCCCTGTATTGTTCGCATACGATCGCTACGTCAACTTCTGTCTCGCGGACATACTGATTTAGTAGGTCTTGTGCTATCTCGCAGTGGTTTAAGTTTAACTGTACTAGTTTCATTTTCTTCGTTTTACAGTGGCTTCTACTGCAGCCAGGTAAGCTGGGCATGCGTAGCTACCAGCTGCGTGGTAATTCTTCCCGCCTGTGCCTCCTTTTTAACAGAGTACGCAGTTGGGTTTATTCGTAGACTCCTTTGCTTTGTGTCCATTCTTTCCACATTTATAGCAGAGCCTGCTTCTATCTTCAGTTGCTGTGCAGTATTTGCCGATATGGCCGAAACCCAGACACTTGTAGCATCTAAGTGGGCTTGCGTTTTTCGCCGTTTCCCGTATTCTACAGACAACCCAGCGTATTTTGATTTTCCGCTAGGCTATTATCTCTTGTGCCATCCTTGATGGCATTTGGATGACGGCAGTCTGCGTGCCACCGTATGATTTTCGCAGTGATCTTACTACCGACCCATCAACCTTCGTTGAATCATCACTAGGTGCTGTCACTACGTCCTCCTTGCACGTTAATACGTCAAGGTTCTTGATCTCGAAGACCACTAAGTCTTGCAGGGTCCTTACTTCAGTATTCTCCCCTAGCGCTTCTTGCACAGCTTGCTGAAGTTGCTGTGTCTTACCTCCCATTGTGCGTTGGAGTTTCAGCAGCAGGTCTCCCGCTGCGGTTCTGCGTATTCTGTTCACGCTGTTCCCTTCTCTGGGCGGGTTGGTCTCGCCCGTGGTGGTTTCCCTCTTTTGCTTGCCTTTTTACCTTTGCCTTCTTCTTTTTTCTTTTTTCCCTTTGTACGCCTTGTTTCCACCTTTTGCCAGCCTGTATGTGCTGTCTGTGTGGTCGGCTCGGGCACTGGTAGCTGTGGCTCACTAGACTTTGCCGCCTTCCTGTCCTGTCGAGGCGGCAGTCTCTGTTCCTCGTCCTTCTTCTTCTTTAAGGAACTCTCTTGTTCGGGTGAGCGCTCTTTCCTTTTCCTCTCTGCGCTAGGCGTCTTCGGTTTCTGTGCCTGGACGGTCTTCAGCTTCAGCCTGGAGCTAGGCTTGTTCTGCACCATCAGCGCAAAGCTCTCCATTATTTTCCTTGTACCTTCTCTTGCGCTACTAAGGCGCTTCATGTTCAGCTGCACCTGCTTCATGGCTTCCTTCAGGCACTTGTGGATATTGTGTGCGGTGAACGCAACTTCGTATGCGCTTTCCAGATGTTCATCAATCGTCTCCAGCAGCTTTTGCTCTACATCCGCTGCTGCCCGGATTCTATTCCAGGTTTCAAGTAGTCTCGTGTCTTCATCTACATCACCTGGTATGTCGCTATTTCCTGCAGCCTGCTGCCTGCCTACCGATGCGTTCTCCTCATCTCGGTAATCAGAAGCACTTACAAAACTGCATATAATGCTGTTGCTGCATGTTTTGTGGATAATGTATCCACTACCTTGCGATTCCGGCACTTTTAGTGTGCTCACTTCCCGATCCTCCTGCGTCTTTTCTTCTAGTTCGTTTTTATTGTCCATGTTCCACCTTTTCTTCATCCCGGCATGTGTCCGACCCCCTGGATCCCCCCGTCTATGGAGGCAGCTGACATGGCCCCGGTGCCTGACCGAAGGCGGTGCCAGACTGGGTACATAGTACCAGGATATAGCACGCGTTGTCGCACTAGACCACCTCTGCTCTCTCGAGCCCTTCACTTCGAACCAAGGTGATTGTCTCTCTGGAGAGTTTCCAACGGGCGATTGACCGGTACTAGCTAGGTAACCGGCCTCCCGTCTTGCCGTCAGCAGAAGCCAAAGATAGTTCAGGTCACTTCGGCGCGCAGCCTCGAATCGCCTCCCTATCCTCCTTTCGGCAGCTCACGGGTCGCACCGCACGGCAAACGCGGCGGCCTGTTGGTCCACGAAGCATATTTTATTTCTGCTCTACCCTCCAGGGCTGGTGCCCTGGCGAGCACTTCCCCATCTGCGACCCGGGGATGCGTGTGCGTATGTATACCGCAATATTTTTAAATCGAGATATATCTTGTTTTTCAAAACATATCTGTGGCCTTCAAGTAAAACAACTTAAGTCATATTTTTTTTAATAACGTGTGCATTAGATTTTACCAATTTTCATATCCATTTTTCACGTAAAAATGTCAAAATTTTAGTTANAAACATGATAGGGAAACAGTCCGTTTTACATTTTGTAGGCTTGTTTTTTTTTTATAGCGATTTTTTAGTTTTGAGATTTCAGTTTTTTTCAAGAAAGTTATTGAAAAAGTTAATAAAAGTAAATTGCTTAATATGCACATGAAAGAGAATAAAATTACCTATCTTTTTACCGCGGAGAATTTATATTATCTTTCGTCGTTCTTGTATTATACACCATAAAGTGCAATTTTTTGAAACCGTTATAACTCGAAATCTAAATGTCAAACCTTTCTAAAAAAATATATGATTATTGAAGGTAATTAGAACTATATACTACTTTAATTTTAAGTAAGTTCATAGGAGAAAAACATCAAAAACTGAAAAAAGTCGTTTTTTTACGGGACGCGATAACTGGAGTAAAAAGGCATTAATCAAGTTCAAATTTTTTATTTAGTTAGCATTATATAGCACTTTGATCCCTATGTTTGGGTTGTTTACGAAACCAGTTAGTTTCAAAGGTATTAAGCTTCAAAATTTTTTTTTCTCACCCTGTATACTATGAATCGTTATTTTTACGTGACGCGATAACTGGACTAAAAAGGCAATAATCGATTTAAAATTATGGATTTAGTTAGTATTATATAGCATCTTGATCCCTTTCTTTGGGTTGTTTACGATACCAGTTAGTTTCGAAGATATGAGAGAGGAAGAGAGAGAGAGGGGGGGGGGGGAGAGAGCTTTAAATATATATATGTAATTGATTCAAAGTAATTGTATCCATTAAACAAAATAAAATTGATAGATTTATATATGAAGTAAAAACTATTATGATATAAAGCAATACATAATGTTGAAGGAAGCTACGTGCCAAAGAATTGGCAGCTGTTTTTTTAAATCAGTACTAAAACGTAAGAATTACATGATGAAATTATGAATTTCTCGGTTACGCTTATTACTTTTTTTTAATCACGGTCTTATCAATTGCGTTAAAATATGTATCCAACTATTGGGTACTTTACCTTATAATAGAAAAGATTATACCCGCAAGGGAATCTCCAATTCTATGGCGTACATAAATACGATATAATGAAAAATAAAGTAATTACACGCGTACACACAAATACATACATATACACTCATGACGCGCCGCCATCGCAGCAACCACACGCTGAGAAAAGAGGCCGCACTTGACCAAAATAAACTAAGAAGCAGCAGCCAGTGCGCATCTAAACCGACTACAGCGACGGAGCGCGCCGGCGACGGAAAGCAGCGGGAGAGCTAGTTACGAGCTCGATTCCCCAAATTAGAAGTAATGAAACTAAGTTTTTATGAGTTGACCTGTCACAGCTTTATTAGAACGAGAGTCGTAAGAATACTTCATATAAGCCTCTTCAAAAATGGGAATGAGGAAAAATACAAGAAGCTAGTATATAAAGCCCGGGAGAAAAGGGTGAGCAGCTCCAGTCTACATCTAAACTCCAGTCGATATCGAACTGCTCCCAGTCGCCAGACCAACACAAAAAGTCCAGTAGTGAACAAGTTATACCAGTTAGCATCAAGCAAGTGAAGTTCGCATACACAAGAATATCGAGGGACTTACAATTAGTCAAAATCGACAGTGCGTAGTGAACAGTTCGACGCCTGAGTGGAATATGGGCGTATCTCGGAACCCGCTCCGAGAAGGGCGTATCTCCGAAACCGCTCCGAGAAGGGCGTATCTTGGAAACCGGTCCGAGAAGGGCGCATCTCTGAACCCGCTCCGAGAAGGGCGCATCTCGGAACCCGCTTCGAGAAGGGCGCATCTTAGAAACCGATCCGAGAAGGGCGCATCTCGGAAACCGCTCCGAGAAGGGCGCATCTCAGTACCCGGTCCGAGAAGGGCGTATCTCGGGATCCGCTTCGAGACGGGCGTATTTCGGGAGCGGTTTTCTTTCCTCAAATTGTGTAGTGGCAGCCCTGCAAATATTATTATAATAGGCGATTCAATGCACGCCACTATAGAAAATTCGTGCCGAAATAAGGCGGTTTTTACTCAAAATCAGTGGTGTGACATTATGAGAAGTGCTAAAAAAAACGAGCCCTTTTATATTGTCAACGAGTTGTCGCTAAAGGATATTTTAAACTTCCGCTTGCTGGCCAATGATCAAAATTGGAAGGCAGTTAAAATTAGCATTTTGCGAGAAATTGTTGTCTCCAAAGATGAAACCAATGTATTGGTCAAATACGAATATGCCGAACAACCAAAGTCGATTTTAATTGTGACGAATAAATGCATCGGAAAGTTATATCCTTTGACACAAGTAAGCAAAAGTAAAATCTCACTCGACAAGGAGAAAAGAAATGATTTGCGAAAAATGTGCTACGTTGACAAAGTGATTCCTCAAGAATTTCATTCATTTTATGAAATAGTAATGAAATAAGTTCATTTTGTTGCCATCCCTGAATTTTTATAAATATTTTTTTAATTATAATAATTAAATTAAAAAAAATTGTATTATTTTGTTTTCTTCTCATGTTATAAATATTATTATTTGTTTGTACATAAAATTATTCAATATAATACATATATATATATATATATATATATTTTTTTTTTCTTCTTTCTATATTTGTCTTGTACAATATTTTTTTATAAAACTATCCAAAATGATACCCTTAAACCTAATGTATCTACTAATGTATCGTGAGCTTGTAGCCCTACTGAAAAAAATCAATTTTTTCAGTAGAGAGAGCCATCGCCCAAACAGGTGCAGGTGAGTTTTATATTACAAAATTATCGTTTTAAATAATATATAAAATAACTGTCGGTCTATTGAGTATTGTTTGACATTTATTATAGTTACTCAATATATACGACGCGTGACAGCTTGGAGTCGACTCCAAATTTTTTCGGAATTTTTAACTGCGTTATTTGGCAGAAAACGCATTATAAATATTTGCAGGGCTGCCACTACAAAATTTGAGGAAAGAAAACCGCTCCCGAAATACGCCCGTCTCGAAGCGGATCCCGAGATACGCCCTTCTCGGACCGGGTACTGAGATGCGCCCTTCTCGGAGCGGGTTCCGAGATGCGCCCTTCTCGGATCGGTTTCTAAGATGCGCCCTTCTCGAAGCGGGTTCCGAGATGCGCCCTTCTCGGACCGGTTTCCAAGATACGCCCTTCTCGGAGCGGTTTCGGAGATACGCCCTTCTCGGAGCGGGTTCTGAGATACGCCCATATTCCACTCAGGCGTCGAGTTATACACGTGCTCACGTTCATCAAGACGCACCATCCTCTCATCTCTGAAAGAAAGCAGTCGCATCAAGGTGCCTATCTGTCTACACCTGCTTGCCATTGAGGAGAGAAGCTAAGAGCCGACGGCCCATCGACAGCCTGACCGCACTGAACCACCGACGCAAGGCTCCAAAGCGCCAAGGATCTACAGCTGCAGCCTCCTGCTGGCGCGCATCTTCCAATACACACACACACACACACAAACACACACACACACACCCACACACACACACACCCACACACACACACACACACACACACACACACACACACACACACACACACACACACACACACACANTTTTAATTCAAGTAAATAAACGTAGAAGTGTTGTGGAATTCTAACACTGTGTA
Source organism: Pteromalus puparum (assembly GCA_012977825.3). Taxonomy (NCBI): domain Eukaryota; kingdom Metazoa; phylum Arthropoda; class Insecta; order Hymenoptera; family Pteromalidae; genus Pteromalus; species Pteromalus puparum. Next base: position 21,276,784 of record CM053171.1, read on the forward strand.
AAGTGATTTTGTTATCCGGCTCCCTTTCCCGGAAGGCAGTGACCGCGTCTGCGGTAGCCAAAAGGATTTCCTTCAAGACTAATAGTAACTTAAGATAGGAACTGTGCACAACGTAAGTATATTGGTGGGTTGCGCTCATTCGGACGTAACATCGATAAAAACTCGGGAAATCTGCCCCTTAAGTCTTAAACCTTTTAACCCAATGCGCGTTATACCAAAGACAGATAAACTAACCTTTTAGCCCTAAATTTAGTAAAATCTCACGAGAAAGTGAAAGGTTGTGCAAATTTGTATTAAATATGCTCGTACGTATGTGAAATTACAGATAAAGAAGAACTGAGATCAATCAAAATAAGTCAAGTTTATTATATTTAATCATAATAAAGAAACAAATTTTTGTTTGTTCATTGAAGGGCATACTTAACTTAAAGTTAAGTTATATTATGATAAATTAGGAACAACTCTCAAGATACTTACTACGTAACTTGCCACGCCCGTTTCATTGTATACTTATGGTGTTTGTATGGCGTTCAATTACATAAAAATGAAATTTTAGTTTACCAATAAACAAAATAAAAGGGGCATGGCAAGTTACGTAGTAAGTATCTTGAGAGTTGTTCCTAATTTATCATAATATTACTTAACTTCAAGTTAAGTATGCTCTCTAATGAACAAATTTGTTTCTTCATTATGATTATATATAATAAACTTGACTTTTTTTATTGATCTTAATTATTTTTTATCTGTAATTTCGTTGCAGAATATATCAAACTCGCCTAACCTTTACTTTTTTTAAAGTTCATTTTTTTTAGAGATTTCAGTTCTTTTTAGTAATTTTTTTTGAGTATTTCATATTTGTCGTAAAAATAAAATATAAGCATCCTTAGCACCTTTCGATTATGGCTTTTTTGTAACATTTTTATCACTAACATGAAATCACTGATTGTTCTAATACAGTACCCTCAAATGATCCTGTACACCTTGACACCGCCCTCGAATGATTTTTACACCTAGACACTAAAAACTACATATGAGTGACCATGCCAGAAAACCGATAAGAAAGCAATACCCAGCCGCATATAGCTGTGCGGCCAACTTTACGGTCCCAACATTTTTTGCGGCTAACTTAACGGTCCAAACATTTTTTGATGGAAGAAAAAAAAAAGGATATGATTTGAGCATTTCTGGATGGCACACTCGTTTATTATATATAAAGGTGGCTTTAATTATCAATATTTTTGTTGGAAATCATAGTTAGGCATAATAAAATATGATATAAGTCAAAATAACTTAGAGATAACAAAGAAAAGCATTTATTTCTTTATTATGAAAAAAGCGAACACCAACATAGAAGTAAATAGTAACGCGGCGCCGCGGCTTCGGCTGCTTCTCAAACTCGCCTTCGCGGCGCTGCTGCGCCACTTAAAACAGTGAATTTATGCTTTTTTAATATTTACGAATAAATTTTTCTTTAATATCAGTATGACATAAATTCTTAGAGAGAGACTTAACGTCATGCACCCTGGTAGGAAAGTTGCCAGGTTTATTAGTAGGAACTGGCGATATCTGGCAAATATCAATAGATTCAGGGTTTCAAATCTCGGTAGGAATCCTATGAGTGGTCACATACATTTTGTATAGCGTTCTCGGTAGATTATCGAAAAGGAATAATAAGTCGTTTATTATGCTTTTACAACGTCAATAATAGCGTCTGGGAAGTGGTCTTTGCACTTCTTAACCTCTAGGCGTAAAAATCAAGTGTAGAACCTATGCAGGTGTCGCAGGTTGCCGATGATGCGGTCCAGGAATGCGTTCTCCGTATATATATATATATATATATATATATATATATCGATCAGCGTTGGTCATGGGTGGTGTCTAGGTGTCTAGAGTCGCCGATGATGGAGTTTGGGTAGTGTACACGGAAAATATCAATATCACTCGTGGATAGTATCCAGGTGCATAGGGTTGCCGATTTCGAGATCCAGGTAGTACGCTCCATAGCTTTTGGTGTCTAGAATTATTTTTTACACTTAGAAATAAAAGTAACAGAGCGCACTACCTCGACCTGCGACGGGGTGACCGTCTAAACAGTAAATAGTCCTATCTCTCTCTCTCTCTCTTTCTCCATGACTCTGTCTGGACTGCATCACCAGTAATAAATACTTATATTGGGTGATATGCATTGTAGAACAGAGAGAGAGCCGAGAAACAGCCGAGTAGCAGCCGGGAGATAGAGAGAGAGAGAAGTACGTAGCAGCCCGCCGCACCACTACCAGCTCAAGCACACACACGCACATCAAGCCAGAGCAGTGCAGGCATCACCGGGGCCGCGCGAGACGAGAGAAGAGTAGGCAGTTGGGAGGGGGAGAACTCCTCGCAGCGGCGAGCGCTGGTGTATGTCGCGAGATTGTATGTGTGAGACCGAGTGTGCCTGTGTTGTTAAATTCGGCGTTGTGAAATAAAGAGTAAAATTATGAGAGTATGCTAACTATGCGATCAAGAAGTAAGGAAAAATGTAATTAATAGTTATAAGAAGAATGTTCTGCCAGAAAGCGTGTAATCACGATGTAAAGTATGTATGTATGTAGTGCGCATGCGTGAGAATCTATGCGAGGCGACGCGACACGAGTCGAGAGGAAGACTCGTTCACTTTGTTCTGAGCAGCAGCCTGATCAACAGCCCTCCGGTTTTGGTGTAACTGAGTTATCAATAGTTGTTTTTTCGCGCGTTTTCACAGAGAACGAGCCAGCATCCGAACGAGAGGAAGGAGGTTGAAGCTGAGTAAAAAGAAAAGGTAGTCGTGGAATTGAGAGTAATCCCGATTAATCGCGAGCGACAAAATAAGCCGAAAAAGGTTGATCGTCAGAGTTGCTGCCTCGTGGCATTTGTTGTCGGTTATTAACCGTAGCCCGAAATTTGTAGTGCGAGAGCGAGTGAGATTTTTTAATAGAGGTTTTGTAAATATCGACGCGGGGTTATTCGTGATTGTAAGCATAGCAGTCGGAATTCTTTCTCTCAGTCGAGTAAATTACTGCCGGATTTTAGTAACAAATTAAATTAAGAAAGTGTCGCTAATTGTGAGTGTTGTTATTTTCCCTTTTTCCTCGACCGAATCTCCTCAGAGAGAGGGAGTCTAGTCTAGCCGGAAAATAGAATAGAGCAGTTGTGCATAGGTGCGTATCTCCGACCTGGCGCCATTAACAAATTCGATCGGGATAATAAAAAGTGCCTTTAGCAATCGTGAATATTAACGAGAGTGGTGACGGGTTTTTTTCACCCCAAAATCCACATCGTTACAGACCTCATCACCAGCGACCCCATGCACCTGGACACCTCACATAACTTTTTTGAATATTTTCATTCTCGCACCAAGAAGTACGTTGCGCACTGCCTGGACTCCGATAGTGCGTTTCCGTGGCCGATGTTGAGACAGGTGGATACAAAAATCTACGGCGCGCACTGTTTCGACCTTGTCATCGTGAACCCTCGGCCGCTCTGGGCACCTAGCCACCATGCGTGACTGGCGACCACGAAACAATATTCACATATATGCATGAAAAGTTACAAAGCACCAAAAATATAACCTCGAATTCAAGTGGACAATGTAAAGATTTTCTCTTCTCTTGCTTCTGCCGATAATGAGCCTGCATTCGAGCCTTGTTTCTCGGGAATGGTTCTATACTGTTTCTAGACTACAGAGTATCGGCAATCTCCTACCAGGGCAACGGAACCCCTATAAGAAAAAGCAAAATTTGTTAGGAAAATTGGTTTTTACATTTCAGCTCTTTACTTGAGAAGTGCTCAACAAAATCGTTTAAAATTTTAACAGCAGGTAGCTTTGTTTATGGTGAATCACCAAATCAAATTTTGAAGCATTTGACTACATTGTTTTAGAGATACAAGTAATCAAAAAATAAAGAAAAAAAATATTTAAGCCTTGATATCTTAAGAACCATAAGGATTTGGAAGATGCGAATGATCTTAGCCAAAACACATAAAATACTTACCCTTTCCCAAAATCTGAAGTGCAATAAGGCCATTTTACGTCCATAATCAAGGCCCAAAAAACTCTTTTTTTTTCAGTTTTTGATTTAATACTGAAAAAATAAGTAGTTAAATCACTTGAAATTTTAATGGAATACAGTTTGATACGTGACCCACCAACATGATTTTTTTCGTGAAGTTACGATGTTTAGTTTCTGAAATGTGAATTTTAAAAAAAATCACCTTTTTCATTTTATCTGCCGAACGGAGCGTTCGATCCCGAGTACCAAAAGGGGCAAAGTAGGTAGTTTTATTATGTATCAAATGCATTTTAGCTAAATTGTTGGTAACAATGGGATGATTAAAAAAACGCAAAATAGTGTTTTTCAAAAATTAAAACATGGCCATACAAAGAAGTAAAAAATTTAAAAAATAAAATATAATTGTTGTTCTTGAATTCAAAATCCAAATATAAATATATGCATTTCACATTTGATTGATATTGAAGGAGCACTTCCAGAAATATTACGGTATACTCACACACACACACACACACACACACACACACACACACACACACACACACACACACACACACACACACACACACACACACACACACANCACACACACACACACACACACATATTTACGGACATTTTCTAATAACAAGTAATTCGAACTTCAAACACCACAAAACATGTTTTGCTTCCTCCTCAAGAGGAAGCTTTGTAATAGTAAAATTTTCAGTTTTGCTAATACTTCGTGGAAACGCATTTGGAGGTGTTTGGAGTACCAATCATACGTTTTTAGAAAACGTCCGTGCGGATGGCTGTGTGTGTGTGTGTGTGTGTGTGTTTTTTTTTTTTTTTTTTTTTTTTAGGGGTGTTGACAGAGCGAACTTCTGTCAAGTTGGCCCTACGACATCAAGACC
>CM053171.1:21281729-21303757 GCA_012977825.3 Pteromalus puparum
GATGTTACGCAGCGTTCCACAGGGGTCAGTCACTGGGCAACACTGTGGAACATCATGTATGACGGGGTATTGAGGATTCGCGGTACCTCCCAATACTTAAGATTATTTGGATTTGCGGATGATATTGCGATAGGTATGACGTAACACTTGGAGGGGATTACCGAAGAAACGCAAACGACACGAATCCGCAGCATCAGAAGCTGGAGTCACGCAAGCTGTCTCCAACTGGCTGAGCCACCAAGAACGGAGGCGTCCTGGTGACAAGCCGGAGAAAAAAGGAGACAATAACCTTTAAGGTTGGAAGGCGCGATATTATCTCGGCCGCCCTCCATAACGATACCTAGAGTCAGCAAATCGCACGCCGCGACTAAGGTTCGACGAACACCTTAAAGAGTCGGTAAGAACAGCATCGGCAGGTGGCGAGATGCGTTAGCGGGACTGATGCCCAACTATAAGGCCGACCGCGCTAAACTCAAAGACTAGCTTGCCTGGCACACGTAGATCTGACTCAATTAACACTGTACGCCGCGCCGGTCTGGCATGAAGCAGCAACCGTGAAGCTCGTATACCAAGGAGGGTAAATAGCACGCCGTCGGGGCCCTGTCATACGCGTCCATAGCGAATACAGGACGACCCTCTAGCGTTGCTATCGAGGGTCCTGCGGGAAGTCTCCTCTGGATCTTGCAGCCAGAAAAAGGCAGACTCTTTGAAAAGGTATTCAATGAAGACTGAGCGGCACAAGGGCACAAATGTAAAGAAGGAGGAACGCGCAACGCACCCTGGGAAGCATGGCAGCGTAGATGGAGCGCTTCACAGGGACAGATGACACACCGTCCTAAAAATATGAGGGAGTATGGATAAACAGACGACATGGCGATGCTGGAGATTTTTATCTCACTCAACTACCTGACGGGCATGGCTGCTATCAGGTAATTACCTGTACCGTTTCAGTATGGAGCAATGAAGCGTACTTGGCCGCAACTTCGCCGAATTCCCTCTGAAGGATGCCGAACACATCACGCACAATTTGTCCACGTTTGCCGCAGAAAGGAAACTCTCATAAAAGAATCTAGGTGAGCCGTGCACGCCCGAAACTTAGTCAGGCCCTGATGCTCAACGTCAGCAAATAACTGGAAGGCTGTGGCCGTCGTTCGCGGCCACCGTAGATGAAAAAACTTAGATAGTGAGGACACGGCAGAGACGCCGAGCTTACGGAACCCGAGAACGATGAGACTACCGTCCGTTTATTGCTCCTTAGATCGATGCTGAGAATTGGCAGGTAACCTAAGTATGCGCCAAATAAAGATGAGACAATCCGTTAATCAAGTGCTCCTCAATACCGAGTGCAGAGGAACGTAGGTTGAGCTGAGCCAGCTCCCGCCTGATGCAGGAAAGTTAAGGCGCAGGGTTTGAGACTGCCAGAAGGATGACCGACGATGCTGTAGGAAGTAAGACGGCCGGACGATGCAGTAAGAAGCAACGAGTTTATGATCCTGAACCCCTAAATCACTGACGGTGGACGGGGGAACGTATGGAATGTCCAAACCCCAAAGAAAAGCCACAACGGCTGGTAAACGGCCCACCGAATACGATCTCTAAGGCGATGTGCCGGGGCGATGTTACGCAGCGTTCCACAGGGGTCAGTCACTGGGCAACACTGTGGAACATCATGTATGACGGGGTATTGAGGATTCGCGGTACCTCCCAATACTTAAGATTATTTGGATTTGCGGATGATATTGCGATAGGTATGACGTAACACTTGGAGGGGATTACCGAAGAAACGCAAACGACACGAATCCGCAGCATCAGAAGCTGGAGTCACGCAAGCTGTCTCCAACTGGCTGAGCCACCAAGAACGGAGGCGTCCTGGTGACAAGCCGGAGAAAAAAGGAGACAATAACCTTTAAGGTTGGAAGGCGCGATATTATCTCGGCCGCCCTCCATAACGATACCTAGAGTCAGCAAATCGCACGCCGCGACTAAGGTTCGACGAACACCTTAAAGAGTCGGTAAGAACAGCATCGGCAGGTGGCGAGATGCGTTAGCGGGACTGATGCCCAACTATAAGGCCGACCGCGCTAAACTCAAAGACTAGCTTGCCTGGCACACGTAGATCTGACTCAATTAACACTGTACGCCGCGCCGGTCTGGCATGAAGCAGCAACCGTGAAGCTCGTATACCAAGGAGGGTAAATAGCACGCCGTCGGGGCCCTGTCATACGCGTCCATAGCGAATACAGGACGACCCTCTAGCGTTGCTATCGAGGGTCCTGCGGGAAGTCTCCTCTGGATCTTGCAGCCAGAAAAAGGCAGACTCTTTGAAAAGGTATTCAATGAAGACTGAGCGGCACAAGGGCACAAATGTAAAGAAGGAGGAACGCGCAACGCACCCTGGGAAGCATGGCAGCGTAGATGGAGCGCTTCACAGGGACAGATGACACACCGTCCTAAAAATATGAGGGAGTATGGATAAACAGACGACATGGCGATGCTGGAGATTTTTATCTCACTCAACTACCTGACGGGCATGGCTGCTATCAGGTAATTACCTGTACCGTTTCAGTATGGAGCAATGAAGCGTACTTGGCCGCAACTTCGCCGAATTCCCTCTGAAGGATGCCGAACACATCACGCACAATTTGTCCACGTTTGCCGCAGAAAGGAAACTCTCATAAAAGAATCTAGGTGAGCCGTGCACGCCCGAAACTTAGTCAGGCCCTGATGCTCAACGTCAGCAAATAACTGGAAGGCTGTGGCCGTCGTTCGCGGCCACCGTAGATGAAAAAACTTAGATAGTGAGGACACGGCAGAGACGCCGAGCTTACGGAACCCGAGAACGATGAGACTACCGTCCGTTTATTGCTCCTTAGATCGATGCTGAGAATTGGCAGGTAACTAAGTGAAGCCAATAAGATGAGACAATGCCGTCTAATGCAAGTGCTCCTCAATACCGATGCAGAGGGAACGTAGGTTGTGCTGAGGCCAGCTCCCGCCTGATGCAGGGAAGCGTTAGGCGCAGGTTGAGACTGCCAGAAGGATCGACCGACGATGCTGTAGGAAGTAGACGGCGGACGATGCCGTAAGAAGCAACGAGTTTAGATCCTGAACCCTCTAAATACACTGACGGTGGACGGGGGAAGTAATGGAAATGTCCAATCCCCAAAGAAAAGCCACAACGGCTGGTAACGGCCCACCGAAGTACGATGTCTAAGGCGATGTGCCGGGGCAGAGAGATTTCCCGATCTAAGTGATTGGCGTTCCATTTACGCATATTATACGTTTGCGGCTACTCGCAGTCGTATCGTACAATATACCCGGTGGTCACTGTGCGTATATTGATCGCTTACTTTCCACTATCTGCCAGGTATGTGCTTGAATCGTCGCTGCAAAGGTCAGATCCAATACTTGAGGTTTGTTTCCGCCTCTACACGAAACGTTGGTTCAGAGCCTTGTTCATTAAACAGACCTTGATCTTTGTTAGACTTTCAATGTATTTTTCCTCTGCTTGTTAGTTGATGGCTATCGTCCCAGGATGATGCGACTCACGCATTGAATGTCTCCGGCATTAATTTAGTGGCCTTTTATTGGGCTGCTTTCATCCTACTCCTGGAATAGTACAGCATTGCGATACAACTGGGTTCTGTAAGTACTTGGAGGACATACACGCTAAAATTGTGATATTCCCCTCCTTTCCCACGGTGAATGAGTAGCTCGATCTTAGGTCGTGTGGTCGTTCCTAGTACATGGGTATTGCGCATTAACCCAGTTGGCTGCCCTGCTGCTCAATCGGTGAACCATCGTTGTGTGGTGCGATCCCTATCTTTTGTACTGGTCTCGAGGATATACAACATCGTATGGAAGATTCGCGGACGAGTCTGTTCCAGGAGATTCGCTGTGCAACTTCGCATGGGTTTAGGTGAGCTGCAGAAGTCTCATGCCTCTAAACTTTTAATGTATCCTGGGTAACGGTGCATGCATAGCTGTATGATCATGCTTCGTCTGGGTTTTCCGGCCTCTTGGCACAGCAGGCAGCATGGATCCTTGTTGCACACATGGCTTCGTGCTCTGACCACCACAGCGTCTGCAGGCTTTTGACCTGTCTGTCCCCCCGCACTTGGCTGCAGTGTGACTATTTGCCAACATCTAATACAGCGCCTTATTTCTATTTTTCTCCGGACTCGGCAGTTTCACCCATCCAATACGGACTCTGCCTTCCCTTATCAGATTTGCCGCCGAGTTAAGTGGAGCACTTACGACTGCTATCTGCGTTCCTGCATAGGCTGGTCGTAGGGATCTTAACTAATATCGATCCAGATGCCCATCCTTGATGTGTTCGGATAGGATCTCCGAACTGTCTTCCTCTGTAGTGACTTCGTCGATGTCTCTGATCGTCCAGAGTGATTTGCTGAACCTTGTCATAGCCGATGCCTTCTCTTTTACTTTCCCTCCACTTTGAGGGCGCAGTTCTTGCCTACCGTCTTTTGGCTATCAGCCCTCCAGGTCAGCGCACCCCGCCGCATTTCTTCTATTTTTGTGACCTCTTTTTTGAGGTCAACTAGCTCCGGGTCACTTTTGATTATCCTTTAAGATATCCGCGTAGGACACCCGTCTTTGGCCCTTATCCACAATGGAGTTTGGTCTGCGCTACTTGCTGCGTATATTTTTTCTAATTCTGAATTTAGGTCATTTTTTGTTTTATGATTCTGACCATTTAATGGCCATATTATAGCCATTTTTCTATTTTTGAAAAAATATTTTTGCTTTTTTATAATGATATGATTTATACAATATATTCAACAATAGTGTATCTAAAAGAACATAAATTTGTCTACTTTTTCCCGCAAGATTTTCTAGATTGACTGATCTGTTCATTTTTTATGATATAAAAAGTAATTTTTCGAAAAACATATATATCTCAAAAAATAAATAGTTAAATGTTTTTAAAAAATTCATGACAATAAAAAACAACGATATCTACTAGTTGTTAAAATTTTAAGCAATTTTGGCGACTAGTTTTTGAGATAAAAATCTAAAACTAAAAAAAATGTTTTTTTTATGTCGTACGGTTACGTGAGTAAAAAGGTTTAAATTGAGTTGAAATTTTAGGAAGGATTGATCTTTTGATCACTTCGGCTAGGTTCTTTTTGTAGCTTATGAAACCTTTTAGTTTAAAAGATATTAAGGTGGAACTCCACTGATTTTTAATTTTTCTTACCTTTTGCCCCATCCATTGTCAGATTTTAGGGGTTTGATTGTGGTGATAAAAGAAGGTTACATAGCAATTTTGGGCCATTTTTATACACATATACTCAAGTTATGATATAAAAACCAAAAATAATCATTAAAATTAAAGGTTTTTGAAAAAGTTGCTTGCGCACAGGGCTTCGACTAAATTAATCCAAAAAATTTGGACATACATTTTGACCCGTACTTAACAAAAGTTAATATTTTTTATTACGGAAACTCTCATAGTTCATCTGTAATAAATCAAGAATTTATTAAACAACTAAATCTATGAAAAAACCCTATAATTTACTAATATTTATAATAAAACAAATTTTTCTAAAACAGATACCTTAACTTAAAATATTAAGTTTTGTTCCAAATGTTCTAAAGAATACGCGTAAAAATTTTCAAAAGGATTAATAGAAATGCCTGCCAGGAACTTTTTAAGTCAACGAACAAGATTACGCGAGAAAAAGCGATATTAAAGTTATAAGAATTGTATGTGCTACTAATGTAATTGTAAAATATTTTACTCAACTCCCATAAATTGGTATAACTTTAGTTTTACATTGGTTGGTTTCAAAATGTTTATAAAACTATAACAACTAAATCTTACATAAAATTTTTTCGAAGTTTCTTGTACTCCCCAAAATTAGTGGAGTTCCCCCTTACGATTCAAATCTTCAATCTCACCCGTGTAATACTCTGTGTGACTGAACATTATTATTTTGTTAAACATATAATTGATAATTAAGCTTAGTATTTTGAATAGTTCCATGTTTTATAATGTCCGTGCAGATGGTTTTGTCTGTGTGTGTGTGTGGTGTGTGTTGCGTTCGTATGCGTTATCTCGGTACGTATACTGTTATAATTCTGGAATTACGTGATCGATCGTAATAAGATTGGACGTGCATGATATTTTTCTGATTCTGAATTCGAGTAATTTTTCTTTTAAGATTAGAACTATTTATGACTCATTTCATGGCCATGTTTCGATTTTTAAAAAAATATTTTTGCTTTTATTATGAATAGATTTATACAAATATATTAACATAGTGACCTATAAAGACTGCTACCCGTCTTAAAGAGAGCTCGGCGCTCAGTCCCGAGCGGATCTCCCGGCGAGACCTCTCTCCAGAGCTAGGAATACAGAAAATGATAGAGGGTTAAAGGCGACTGCGGAGTACTGAAATGAGCTTTTAAATTTTATAAGCGATTATGGGAATATAGAACAACGTCAAGGTCTGAAAGGCGGCTGTGGGGTAAGTGAAATCTATCGCAAAGGTCAAAAAGGCGACTGTGGGAAAACAGAAACGATTACGAATGGTCTAAAATGCGACTGGGGGAGTACTGAAATGAGTTTAGACTTTTAAAAGGCGATTATGGGAGTATAGAAAACAACGTCAAGGGTCTGAAAGGCGGCTGTGGGTATGTAGAAATCGTGAAAAATAATTAATCAAAAAAATGAAGCCACCCGCAATTTGTAATTTGCAGTTGTTAATGTTATTAACGATTCCGCAATTACTGGGTATTTTTTTATTACGATATATGCAAGTTATTTTAGGAGTCACGGACTCTATCATTTTACATATCCACCTTAACCCCCACTCCCCTGATACCCCTCCCCTACAAGTGTCTTCCTAACCTATCCTTTTAGTATCGAATAGTAGCGAATATTTAAATCAAAGAATGAGTTGATTGTCCCATGTAATTATCTTCCACTAGCAGAATATGAGGAAGCTAAGTGCCAATGACTTAGCAGCGGTTTTTCAACAGGAGAAAGAAAAAGGCCCTTTCTCGTGCATAAGAAATAAATAGAAAATCAAGTTTTTTTCGTAGCTGCAGTAAGAGGAAAAGTAGGAGCGGGAGGAAAAGTGTTTTTCCTCCCGCCGCTCAAAAGTTTAAAAATTATTGAAAATTTCAGTTTTAATAATTTAAAAAATTTTAGTAAGTTTGAAAAATTAGAAAACAAACTTTTTAACCGTTATACAGTTCGCAATTTCCCATTCCTTTCTCATACACGATAGAAGGGCCTATTTTTCTTGCCTTTTCAAAAAAAAGTACGGTGTGCAACAAAGGGAGAGTGGCTTGTTCAGACTCGGGTGCTCTCGACTCCCATTCGTGCTCAAAACATCACCCTCGCTAGAAAAAGCCAATTTTCCCCGCCTAGTTGCACAATATACTATTTTTTAACTTTTCAAATGCATGAAGTGTAATAATAAAAACTTTTTTTTTAGGACAGTTATAGGGCTCAAAGGAAAAGACGTCGTCGTCTTCGCTGTTGAAAAATTAATCACTTCAAAATTGTACGAGCCATTTACAAATAAAAGAAATTTTAATATTGATGAACATATTGGGATGGCAATATCTGGACTTATTTCTGATGCTCGTCAAATCGTTGAAACAAGCCGTTTAGAAGCAGCAAATTATAGAGCACAATACGGTACCAGTATTCCATTGAAATATTTGAATGACAGGATTTCCATGTATATGCATGCATATACACTTTATTCTGCTGTTAGACCTTATGGCTGTTCAATTATACTGAGCTCTTACCAAGACGATAAACCTGAAATGTATATGATTGATCCATCTGGTGTTTCATATGGATACTATGGATGTGCTATAGGTGAATAATATCTTCATTGTTACAAATTAGTTGTTACAAATTAGTTTTTCTTTTCTTTTAAGATATTCTCCACAAATGTTTTAAATACTTTTTATCATAAAGAAATTTATTTGCAAAATTATGAAACAATTATTTGAATGAACGGTGTCAAGGTCTTTAAAAATTCTGTAAAAGTCTTACTGACTATCTTTGGGATGATGTAAGTTTTCACCCGAAAAAAAATAGAAATCATACGTAAAGGTAGAAAGGCCTATCTTTGCTTTCGCTATTTCACAAGTTGAATGGTATTACAAATTTAAACAAGCTTTCTTACAAACTATAAAATTGTCTTACAGACTAAACAAATTCATTTAAACTAAGCGACTATTCAACGAAATACGTGCTGTATGTTACAGTGGCATCAAGGCACGGTGTAGTCGTGTGCGCACGGCTCCTGGCCTGTTCCGAGAGTACTCGCTTCTACGGAAACGTGTTTTTGTCCTGGACCTCATTTCTTAACTAAATGAGATGCTTTTTTTAAATACTCGTGAAGAACTGTACTTTAGCGTACAACTGCGGATATTAGCCATCGGGCTAACCTAACCTCGCAGCAGTTAGCATAATACAGGGACTAAAAATCACGAAAAAACACACAAAAAATTTTTATTCGCAACCAAAACCGTATTGCTATATGTTTTTGGGATTGCTGAATCCGAATCTGGGGTCTATTTGACCCTAGCTGATCAGTGTCAAAGGCATTTCAAGGTTAAAATGAAAAAATAAGGACAGAAGGGTCAATTAAGGCAAAAATAGATGCGTAGGTTGGCAAAAATAGATGCGTATGAGATATTCGTGTTAATGTTGCCGAGCTACCCCAAATTAGATAAAAAAAGGATTTCTGTACGTGGTCTAAAAGCCGAGATATTAAAGATTTTGCAAGCGCAAGCCACTTTGAACACATGAATTCAGTTTTCAGTGCCAGCAGCCGCGCGCGCTTCGCTTTCTTTTGCGATTTCTAATAGTGTAAATCAATAAAACATATGCGAGTATTTTTTTTTTTATAGAACATATAGGTATTTAACACCCATACAGGACATTCTGTAAAATGTTTATTGCGTCTTTGAGATGTTTTTTTGAAAAAAAAAATGTATCACTAGTCCAGAAGGTCACAGATAAAATTTTGTTTGAGACTACGTGAAAAAATATCAGGGATTTGTTTCCGTCAAAGACATTTTTGTTAAACAAAAATTGTAATCTAACCTGGAAAAACCGTTTTTAAAAAAGAGTGAAATTTTTCACCCTTAAAATTCAAAAAATCGCTGTATTTTTTTAAATATCATTATAGCACAAGTCTTTAAGAAGAAAATAAGCCCGGAAACGTTACTCTAGGACCATAAAGAAAGTCAGAGTAGCCAATTTGCGAGAGCACGTTTTTTTTTTGCGAAAAATCGATGTATGTCAAAAAATAATTAATTAAAGTAAGAAAAAAAAAACATTTTTGTAGCTTGCAACAAGCTATACTTGCAGTGAATAACAAGTATGGGAACACGATTTTTAACGGTTTTTTCGATAAAACTCGAAAAGTATTAAAGATATCGAAAAATGTCATGAAAGCAAATTGATAAATCTTTTTGATACCTACAACTTTCTTGTTTATATAATCTCGATCGAAGCTATAGTTTTCAAGTTATTTAAGAAAAATACTTATTTTTTCAACTTTGCCGATTTGTTAGGTTATGTGAATCTATTGGGATTTGGATGTCGGAAATAAAAACTCACCTTTAATTTTGATTTCCTATACGCTCATATTTATATATATATATATTTTTTTGTTACTAATTTCGACAACTTTTTTCCCTATTGCTTGGACGAATATTCGGTAACTTGCCGATGTTCCTAAGTTATCCATTGCTGCTCTCTTATCCCTCAGGTAGAGCCACCGACTCAATAAGAGTCCTTTTATTTATTGCGTTTCTCTCCCCTTTTCGTTGTAACTCTCAGGGACAAGATTGTGGATCCCTGCCCTGAGTGAGCCACACGACACATTCCAATATTATTTAGTTTAAATTATTCAACAGCTTCTGATTTATGAATCAAAAGTATATGATTAAATAAAAATAAAAAATAAAAATATGTTTTTAGAAATGTAAAAAGTTGATAAGTAATTCAAAATTTGACTCATCCTTTTATCATTAGAATTGACTGAAATCATATTTTAGCTCGGACCGATCCAAGGAAACTTTTTCAATTTTGATCTAAAGTCATTTGCAAGTCGCTTTCAATGTTCTGATAGATTCATGATGTGTTTAGTATTGTTAAAAATGATAAACAATTACTTGACAGTTATATTCTGGAGATTCTACTATTTGGCAAAAATAGTATATTGTGCAACGAGTGCGGAAAGTTGTTAATTACGCACGTAGGCGGATTGATGCACGAGCGAAACAAGTGGGACCATGGAGCCCGCGTGTGTAATTAGCATCTTATAGCACAAGATAGTTGCACACGATTAGTTGCACACGATATTTTTTATTACGAGTGCAAAGATAAAGTGCCGCATAAAGCGAGGTTTTACCATGCGTTATTTTTCATAACGCAACGCTTTTGCTTATAACCTAACACGTTTACCTCTAACCTCACTTGATGATGCAATTCGCCATTTTGCCAAGGCAAAACCATTGCGTTATACGGCACTATCCGAGCACGAGTGATGAAATAGTACATTATGCAACAAGGGACTAAAGTCATAGATTAAACCTAGAGGGAATGATCGACGTGTTGCATACAGAACTTTATTCACGACTTAACTGTGTAGCCATTTTGTTCTTTTGAAAAGTGGGACCTACACATCCATTGTTAATACAAACTAAATTGAAATTATTTTTTAATTTTTCCAAAAATTAAATTTTAATTTACGACTGAACTATAATACCCACTTTATTCCCTGGAAAACGGGACAAAGTAGCATTTTATTTCCGCAAAATCAGGAAAATTTTCTTAAACATTTTTTTTTAATTAAAAATTTTTTTTTGGATGGGTCTGGAATTGAAAGCTGAGCTCCCAACATCATCTCTAACTGTTATTAAAAAATGTTTATCAGGTGGAAAACGGGAAAAAAATTATAACCTTAGGTTTTCCGTTCCAACGATTTGATAACGCCGTTTAAGTGCAAATGATTGTTTTTACTGTTCCAATAAAATTCAGGGGTACAACGGTAAAAACAAGCAAAATCGTGTTGTAGCTCTTATCTGTTGTAGCTCCGGTCTCAGCTACAGTGGAAAATAGCAGTACTAGTATGTGCATTACTAAACCATTGCTGAAGAAGCAAGAGGAAGAAAGGAGGGGCGAACGAAAACAGCTCTTAAAAGATGCGATTCTAACGAGTACGGGGAGCAGGAGGTCAAGAGAAAGCCTGACTAACAGCCCAAAAGAGAATAGCGTAGGAAAGTAAGACAGGAAGAGACAACGAGATGAGAATGCGGTAATGCAACGTGAGACTCTCGCCCCGCCACTAACGAAAGCCAGGCCAAGAAAAAAACAAGCGTTTTTAAGGGATTTTAGTGAAAGTGGGGCAAAACAAGATGTACGCGGAAGTCCTGGGAAAAATCCGAAATGATGTAAACCCAGACATCACTGGAACAATGGTGCTGGGAGTCAAGCAAATAAGAAGTGTAGACGTTCTCCTAAGACTAGGAAGAGGGTCTGACAGGACAGCGTTTACTGCGGAAGTAGAAAAAGCAGTTCTGGGCCTTGGAGAGGTCAAAAAGGAAGAACGGAAGACCACCCTAGAAATAAGGGACATGGACTCGGAAGCTACGGAAGAAGAGGTGAGAGCAGCAATAGAAGGAACCCTTGAAAGCCGGACAATGGCAGAAGGGTGACCTTACTAAAGCCAAACATGAGAGGCCTTAGAATGGCCATAACGATACTCAGTGAAAAAGAGGCTAAGGAGCTGCTAGAAATAGGACTTATCCGCGTGGGCCTTGTAAGTTGCATGATAAGAAAACGTGTGAAGGTAGTACGGTGCCACAAGTGTTTTTAAATATGTATCGATTTTTTTTTAAGGGGATGTGGGAGCTAAAAGACACTATTTTTCTGGTCCATGAAAATTTTTAAATAAAGCGCTTAATGAAAAACCAAGACCAGAGCGCAATAGTGTTTTTCAAGAAATTTTCAATTAGACTCTTAGTTTTTTAACAAGTTTCGAAATACGAACGAGTGTTCACGCAATCTTACAACTAGTGCGATCTCAGCACCAACCTTAAAACTAAGTAGTGCCAATAAACTTTTTATTATTTGAATTTTCATCAATATAAATAGCACAGCGTCATTCTATTAAGATTAATGAATTATTCTACCGAAAGAAAAAGTTAATTGGATTTTTTTTTAGCATTTGAAATACGAAATACCTTGTGGCGTATTTCGGAAGCTTTAGCTCCCACATCCCCTTAACGAGTGACAATATTTCAAACTGACCAGTTAGCGCTGGCCAGTCACTACTCTGCTGACCTGTTTTACTGCTAAATTTTTTTACCAGGGATATAACTTATAATCAATATATCTTGTAGTAAAAATAAAGAACTGACATAGTTTTGCTATATACATATTGTAATGATGTGAATTTTCACGGCTTTCGCGCTCATTAATTTTAGCATCGGCAAGGCCGTATTTTATTTTATTCTAGGCATCAGACCTTGCTAACTTTTCCGGTTTTATCAGAGTCTCTCTCCCCGAGAAGATTCGACTATAGTGAAACGCGTGCGCGAAGAAAAGGGATTTTTGGTTCTCTACACTTTATTTATGACAAATAACACTTTATTTTAGGATACCACGTCTCTTTTTCTCTTACAATTCCTCACGGTGGAACGGCAGAAAACAGCGCGCAATCGTCAAACACTTTACAATACCTCCTACTCTCCACAATACTTCGTACTTCCTTTCGTTCTGCGCTGGCTCGTACCCTGTAAACCGACCGGAAAAACTCTCGAATGCTCAACGATGGATCTGCTCGTGGCTGCGGCTTGGGTACAAGTAGCTGAGTCTCGCTGCGCGCTCTCTTGAATTCCCTCGCTGCGATGGAAATTCAAGAGAACTGCGCAGATGCGACTCACACATTTCAAACTCGCTTTACAGGTCTCCTGACAGAAGTTTTCGGTTCATACTTATAAACTAACATTCCTACACTCCATTACTGCTAATTATACAATTATGCGACAATTCTCGAGTAATTCTTGACACGCATACGTCCACAACCTCTCATGCATACACATACTGGTCACTCAGTACGTAAGAACGCTCGCTGCGCCGTATTCGTAGTTCCCCCTCCCAACCGTTCGTTCGCTCTTGTGTGTGTAGGCTACGACTGCTACTGCCTCTCGTTCTCGGCCTGTGTGTACATTCTTCGGCATGGGTGACGCAACGACGACACTCTATGCGACAGCGGTGCAGATAGTACATAGCATGCTCTTCTCTCTCTCTCTCTCTCTCTCTATTCGATTCATATTCTCTGTAATTCTGCGTGCAATTTATTTATGTATTGAGTATTTATGTATTGCGTATTTATGTATCTTTCTTTTTTGTACATTATTTATTCTTTTTACCATTATTGGTGAATAAAGTTTTTCTGTCTGTCTGTCTGTCTCTCTCTCTCTCTCTCTCTCTCTCTCTCTCTCTCTCTCTCTCTCTCTCTCTCTCTCTCTCTCTCTCTCTCTGTCAGTCTGTACCCGCGACTCGTCTCTCTCTTCTTCTCTCTCTCTCTTTCTCTCCTCCAAGTCGACATCAGTTGTTTTAGCTACGAGACACCATTGAATTAATCATTTGTCGTGGTATTGGCCGAGCGTGGTAGGAGAGAGTGAGAAAGACTACTGCTTAGACGGTCACCCCGTCACAATATAAAACCGCTGCCAATTCATTGACACGTAGCTTCCTCTAACTAAATTTATGGGTCCAATAAATAAAATATTGTTGTATTATACAGTATATTTATGCTTTTTTCGAGGTGCAACGACACCTCTATAAGAAGAAGACAAAATTTGGGGAACAATCGGTTTTTACATTTTAGCTCTTTACTTGAGAACCGCTCAACAAAATCGTTTAAAATTTTAACAAGAGATAGCTTTCTTCATGGTTAATCAGCAAATAAAATTTAAGCATTTGACTACATTGTTTTAGAGATATAAGGAATTAAAAAATTTTCAAAAAAAAAAAAATTCATACCTTGTTATCTTGAGAACCATAGGGGTTTCAAAGCTGCGCAACGAACTTAGCTAAAACGCATAAAATATCTACCTTTTCTTAAAATCTCAAGTGTAATAAAGCGTTTTTACGCCCGTAATCGTGGCACAAAGAAAATACTCATTTTTTCAGTTTTCTATTTATTACTGGAAAAATAAGTGGTCAAATCACTTGAAATTTTAATGGGATATAGTTTAACAACGTGGGAAATAGTTTAACGTGACCCATCAAATTGATGTTTTTACAAGGTTATGATGTTTAGTTTCAGAGATATAAATTTTTTTACAAAAACCACCTTTTTCATTTTATCTACCGAACGGAGCGGTCGATCCCGAGGACCAAACGAGAAAAAGTAGATAATTTTATTATCTTTCAAATGCATTTCAGCAGAATTGTTTGTAATAGTGGAAAGAATGAAAAAAACGCAAAATAGATTTTTCCAAAAATCAAAATATGGTCATAAAAAGAATAATAGTTAAGAAAATAAAAAAAATAACTGTTTTTCCCGAATTCAGAATCCAAACATAGTTAAGCATGTCAAATTTGATTGATATTCACGGAGTAGTTTCAGAAATATTTCGGTATACTTACACACACACACACACACACACACACACGCGCGCGCGCGCGCGCGCCCACGCCCACGCCCACGCCCACGCCTACACACACACATCTATTCGGACATTTTCTAAAAAGACGTAATTCGAACTTCAAACATCTCAAAACATGTTTCTATAAAGTTTTAGCGAAACTGAAAATTTTACTATTACAAAGCTTCCTCTAGGAGGAAGCAATACGTTATCATGAGCCTATTTTGATGTTAAAGCATTCTCTCTCATCTCTTGTGATTTAAAAAAAGACATAGATTAGCCGTCACGGGACGCCTGGTAGATGTGAAACATAGAAATTCATGTCATGAAAAGGTATATACTAAATTGAACAAAAAAAAATGTGACAATCGTTAAAAAGATATGGTGTGCTCGCAAAGATTATATGCATATAGGTACTTGACAAACATGATTGTACACAAGGTTTTTTACTTCGAATATTCACTCTTATAGTTGGTTTCAATTTGAAACTAATAAGTACTATGTAATTCTTGATTTTTTTTTTATTATATAATTTTATTTGTCTCATTAAAGTTTGCAAGTTATCTGTAGACGTAAATCACATCTGCACAAAGACATTCCACTTCGAATCACATAGATCTTAAAATCTTAGCACGAGCCGAGTGCGTTCATAGTGAGGAACATACCATGGGCTGGTGTCGGGACATCGATCGAAACGACAAAATACCATGATTCAGCGATGCAAGTATGAATGTTTCCATTAAAATCTTGAGTATATATACATAGTCATAATCGTTACAATCGGTATAGTAGTTAAGTGACGTGATAAGCTTCTATCAAAGATCAAAGTGTATGCTTACTTCGGTGTGCGTTTTTTTCCTTTATAAGAAGTCCTCACTTAATTTTCAGACATAAAAATTGAATTTGGGAAACATTGAAAGCATTAATTTGTTTATAACTTTTTACGTGCTCGTTTCCCGGCTAAAAATGCTCCAAATTCTGATTTTGCAGTACGAAATACGCGTATAAAATTTGAATTCCAGCGGTAGCCTGAAGTGATCTCGAAATGTCCCTAGACCATGCGCGGCCAACTTCACTCGCGATTTAGCCATGGCAGAGTGACGATGCGTGCAACGATACGTGCCATGCCAATATCACGGTACGTGTCGTGGTAAAGTCATGACTCGGACCACGGCGAAATTGTGGTATAGCCATGACTCGAACCATGGCGAAGTCGTGGTATAGCCGCGGTGTAGCCACGGTACATCCACGGTACAGCTGTGGTGGAGCCGAGGTGACGCCGAGGTTAGGGCCGGAGGCCCGAGAGACATCGGGATACTAGTCAAGGAAATAAAGCAATGGACTATCGATTTCTTATAAAGAAAAAATTGACAACTCGTGGGTTTTTCGAGGTCGCTGAACACTAATAAAGCCACGGCAACGGCCTCCGAGGTACCTGGTGCCCAGGTTAGACAGTATGAAAGCCGTCTCCGAGAGTTTTGCGGGAAATCGTAACACAGTGAGTCGAAAGTTTCTACTCGGGGGGTTTTCGAGGTCGCTGAACACGAATATAGCCTCAGCGACGGCCTTCGAGGTACCTGGTGCCCAGGTTAGACAGTATGAACGTCGTCTCCGAAAGTTTTACGGGACACCGTCCACCCTGGACATCAGGTACCTCGTAGTCCGTAGCCGAGAAGAGGGGGAAGCGTCGTGCCGTTATGACATTGCTATTGGATTCACATATGACCCGCGACTAAAGATGTTTCACATCAAAAACAAAAGGGTTATTTTATGTATTAGAATTTATATGCGTTTATATATAAATTTTTTTATCCGTTGCACCACCGTATCGATCACATAAGCTATTAATTGTTTGAACGTATCCTTAGCAAACCGAATCTTCAAAACAATGTTACTTAGTAGAACCGCTGCCAGTTCTTTGGCACTTAGCTTCCTTTAACATTATGTATTGTTTTAACATCAAAATTGTTTTTATAGTACTGGGTGGCTTAAATCCGCATTTAAGTCACGCAAATCCGTGGAGTAAGTAGCCCTTTCTGGCACCGTGTATATCGCTAACCTCACGCTGCCAAAAAGAACTACACACGCCACGGATTTGCGTAGCTTGGCGGATTTAACCAAGTTATGCTATAAAATATCACTGCTTGGTTAAATACCAATACTTATACTTGATTATTGATACTTGATCTTACCAAATACCGATACTTGAGTCGTATGTTGACTTTCCGGCACGGCGTAAGCACCCTCGCTACGCTCGGGCGCTTAACCTCGTCGTGCCGGAGTGTGCCTCATACGACACTTGTATCGTAATGTACTATTACTTCATACATAATTCTATTAAGTTTTTGTACTCTTTTGTTTGATGAATAAAATTATTTCTAATTAATTACAAATGCATAATCAATTATAATTCTCTCTCTCTTTCTCTCTCTTTCTCTCTTTCACTCTCCTCAAAATTTTGTTGTTTTACAAATTAGTAAATCAAAAACAGAAAAAACGAGCCTAGATAGTATTTAGTATTTTGTATTAATGGTAATAATATAGGTATATATGCTCTTATTTGTAAAATATTTACTGGATTAATTAATCCAGTAAATATTTTACAAATAAGTGCATATATACCTATATTATTACCATTAATATTTTATTATATTAATTAATTTTATTATATTAATTAATATTATATTAATTATTTGTAAAATATTTACTGGATTAATTAATCCAGTAAATATTTTACAAATAAGTGCATATATACCTATATTATTACCATTAATATTTTATTATATTAATTAATTTTATTATATTAATTAATATTATATTAATTATTTGTAAAATATTTACTGGATTAATTAATCCAGTAAATATTTTACAAATAAGTGCATATATACCTATATTATTACCATTAATATTTTATTATATTAATTAATTTTATTATATTAATTAATATTATATTAATTATTTGTAAAATATTTACTGGATTAATTAATCCAGTAAATATTTTACAAATAAGTGCATATATACCTATATTATTACCATTACTATGTAGACCTGCAGAAGTACACGCAGGTACTTTTTCGCAGAACTGGCATGAAGGAAAGAAAATATAAAGAAAGTTATAACTAATCATCTCAAGACTAAAATTTAAAAGTAGCCAACGGTTGTTATATACAATATGAACAAACAATTGTAGCATATTATTAATAAGTGGATTTAATCCAATTTCTTAGCTTTTGCTTTCTCTTTCAAGATGGCGGATCCAATATGGCGGACGGGAATGTCAAAAAATCGAGATTTTGAAAAACAAAAAAATTTTTCGTATTCTATGTGAAAACACAAATAGAAACTGTTCTTAGTGTTTTTTCGATATCTCTCTTAGTTATTGAGTAAAAAATTAATAAACTTTGAAAATAACGCAGACTTATTTACCGTCTATTCCGTTCGTGCGCATAAGCGTTGCAGCCACATGAGTAGGAAACTGGTTCTGCTATAAGGGGTCCCGACATAGACATAGGAAGTATAGACTGCGGGTCAAATGGAGAGATCGTGTAGGGGGACGCACGGGGGGGTGCGAGAGAGAGAGAGAGAGAGATTAGATTAGATTAGATTAGATTAGATAAGTTTTATTTCTGTACATTATGTTGTACAATATTACAGTAATAGTATAAGTAAGAGATAGAATAACTTAGCCTAATGAGATTATGTGTGAGAGAGATGAGTGAAAGCGAGTTTTGAATGGATGAAGGGTGCATGAGTTTATGATTGCTAGGAGTTTTCCTGCGTGAAGAAATACAGCTTGGCTTTAGTTTTAAAATGAGTAATAGATTTAATGTCACGAAGATGAGATGGCAGCGAATTCCAGAGGTATGAGGCGCTGACATGAAATGAATTCCTCAGCGTCTCCGTGGCGAAGGAGGGGATGTCCAGGGGGATCACCTCACCCCTCACAGGACGGAGTGCGACGTGGAAGTCGAAGAAGGCCAATATGTAAGATGGTGTAGCGGTGTTAAAGAGTTTTCTCAGAAAACAGGCCATAAAATACCTCCTACGTCCGGCAGTGGTGAGCCATTGCAACTCACGTCTGTAGGGGGTGATGTGCTCGTCCCTTCTTATACCATAGATGTAACGGATTCCTGTATTTACCAGTCTCTGTAGTTTGGTGTCAAGTTCTTGTGTAAGGTCACAGTATACTAGAGAGCAGTAGTCGATAATGGGAAACAGGAGTGCTTGCACGAGATGCTTGCGCAGTCTAAGGTTGGTGCTCTTCCTGAAGAAATACAGCCTAAACATTAGTGAGTTGGCACGCTTATACAGTTGTGTAACGTGCTCTTTCCAGGTTAGCTTAGAATCGAGCACCACTCCCAGACTACGCACGGATGACTGGTATTCGACCCGGGCTCCCCCTATGTTAATATAGGTATTAGCTACAGTTGGTAAAGCGTTTATATAATAGGGGGAACCCAGGACGATCGCCTGTGTTTTACTGACATTTAGTTTTAGATGATTTTGTGCAGCCCAGCCTGTGATCCTTTCGGCGTTAGCTGTCATCTTCACGGAACAAGAGTCAAGCTCCTCAAGGTGGCATTGGCTGTATACTTGCAGGTCATCCGCATAGATGAGATGAGATACGTCAGAGTCCAGGCAGAAGCTGACGTCATTTATGTACAACGAAAATAGCAGGGGACCCAGGACGGATCCCTGTGGTACTCCCGTGTTAAGAAGTCGAAAAGTAGAGTGCTTATTGTCGTCACCAATGACAGCCTGCTCTCTGCCTGAGAGGTAAGAGGCGAGCCAGCGGATAACCTGCTTAGAGAAGCCGAAAGAGGTTAGCTTTCTGAGTAGCTTGGCGTGACACACAGTGTCAAACGCTTTGCTAAAGTCAAAGAGGAGAAGAAGAGTTACCTTCTTCTTGTCTGTGCCAAGCCTGACATCGTCAGTCAACTTGATTAAGCCCGACTGAGTGCTGTGGCCAGTGCGGAAACCAGTTTGTAGATCGTCTAGAAAAAGTCTAGACTCAAGGTACTCTGAGATTTGTCTGTGCACCAGCCACTCCAGCGCCTTGGACAGAAAACATAGGAGGGAGATCGGACGGTAGTCTGTTAAGGCTGTGGGTGAACTGACTTTGTTTAGTGCGTGCACCAAAGACTTCTTCCAGTCAGAGGGGAAGCATGACTCGCTCAAGGACAGGTTGAAAATATGACGGAGTATAGGAGCGAGTACTGGCAGTGCCTTGTGAATAACAACCTGGGGTATGCCGTCGCAGCCTCTGGCCTGGGAGTCAAAGTGCATTATTGCAGCTAAAATGTCCGATTCCGTTATCTCCCTGAAGTTGAAGTGTTCGGGGGTGTTCAGACTCTCAAGGTCACGCAGGTAATCCTCAACAGCGGGAGCTAGCGGATCGTAGGAGATACCGCTGAAGTGTATGTTGAGTTCGTCTATGGAGAAGCGAGAAGGTGTTTTTTCTTTGGAGGTGGTAATTCCAAGTTTCTCTAGCTCTCTCCAGATCTCTCCGACATCGGTCAAAGACGACAGGCGTGAATAGTAGTAATTCAGCTTGGCATCCTCGACCTGTCTGTGAGCATCGTCCCTGGCTAGTCTATAAAAGAGTCTATCCCTGGGAAGACGTGATCTGCGTAACCGATGGTAGAGTCTGTCCCGTTCTTTCACGAGGTCACGAAGAGCCGTGGTAAACCACGGGTGACGCTTTGGTCTAGGGGTCACTGTGCGTAATGGGGCGAGATGATCTATGGCGTTAGTCAAGTTGGCGTTAAGTAGAGCGATGCATTCGTCAAGAGATGAGGTGGCGAGCAGTGACCAGTCGCACGCGCCGAGGAAGTCCCTTAGCTTCTCGGCGCAGATGCCTTTATAGTTTCTGTATGTGTAAGTTTTTGGTACGTGTTGTGGCATCTGTACGTCGAGAGTGGCCGTTATAAGGTCGTGTCCGTTTATGAATGGAGTGTCAGTCTTCCAGTGCGCGAGCAGGCGATCCTGCTCGTCTATTAAGCAGAGGTCAAGCCAGGTGTCGGATTCCGTTTTGTGATGCGTAGCACCATATGGAACCGACTGAAGGGAGTTCTCATCTATGAAGGCCTTGATGAACTTGGCGTCTTCAGTATAGGAGAGTTGATCGGCATTGAAATCGCCCATGATCAACTTGGTGGAGTAGTCGTGCATGCAGGTGGTAAGACTTTGTATGAAGTCACTGCCCTGAATGAAGGGAGCATGAGGAGGACGATAAACAACGCCGACAAAAATAGGTGTTATGCCCTTGGCAGAGATCTCGCAGAAGAGATACTCTGGTTTCCCTGGCTTGCCCGACCAAATGCCGTCAGATGAAGAGATGATTGTAGCAGTGAGTGTGTTGTGGATGTAGAGAGCTACACCACCACCATTTCGGTTTCTGTCCCGTCTGTACAGTATGTAGTCATCTAGTAAAGGGATAGTTTTAATCTTGTCGTCAAGCCAGGTCTCAGTCACAGCTATTACGTGAAAGAAGGGACGAGTAGACAAAAAGAGCCTAACCGCCTCAATGAGACCCGTAAGAGAGTTGGCATTGAAGTGGCAGGCCCTTAAGCCTTCGGACAGAGTTTCCTTGGAACCAGTTGAAGATGAGGTTGATGATGAAGTTGATGGTGGTGTAGGTGGAATGAGGTGAGTCTTCAGTGGTTGATGTCGCTGCTGTTGTTGCTGTTGTTCGGTGGTGGTGGTGGTGGGATCCTGGCTAAAAAAACAGCCAGGTCTTCCTCGCTGCTGATGATNTCCTCGCCTCCAGGATGCTCGCGTCGAGCTCGGCCGTGTGTAACTTGCCCTTCCTTATCTTCGCCCTGATGATTGAGGGAGCAAGGGCGTGGGAAGAGAGTGTGACGGCAATGGGTGGTGGTCTGCCGTCAGCGGTCTGCGTGTCAGAGGCCGCATTTATTCTCCCCATGACCCTCACTCCAGCGATGTCCCTTTCGAGAACAGTAGGGTCTAGGGCGGACACGACCGAGTAGGCCAGCAGGTCAATCTTGGTCTCCCTCGTATAGCGCAGCCCCGTTAAGACAATGACGTTGTTGGTGGCGGTCCCCTGATGCTGCTGGATCTTCAGCAGCTCCCTTCGGAGACTTGCAATTTCCGAAGAGACTGTGGAGGGAGGGGGAGCGCTGTTGCCCGAGTTGTTGTGTGGGGTCTGCGTAGAGGGTGGCCTCGATGACAGGTCCGTGACCTGTGCCCTCAGCTCCGCGATGCTCTGCTCAGCATCTTCCATGCTCAGCGGGGCAGCCTTCTCGAGGCAGTAATGTTGTGGTGGAGCTACCTCATTGTCGGGCACGCCTCTCCTGCTGTAGGAGTCCCTAACGCCTCTACGACGTCAAGTACCGTAGAGTCCCCCT
>CM053171.1:21315701-21397419 GCA_012977825.3 Pteromalus puparum
GAGGCCCTGGAGCTGGGCAAGAACTGTCCAAGTGCGTCGTAGACGGATGTATCAAGCAGGCCAGCCACTTCTCGCAGGATAATGTCTTCGTTGTTGTTGGGGCAGCTGGGGATTGTGAGCGCGAGGGATTGGTCGATGGGGGCGCAGAGGAGGACTTCTTGTTGTTTTGGCCCTTCTGCGTGCTTCCCCCACCGAGGGACGCCCTGGTGTTGACGTTGGTGTTGGCGTCTGCACATGTTGCACAGGCTAGTGTGACGCGACCCTTGACTTGCCCCGAACGAAACGTTATGCAGCGAGTGTGAAAAAATTTAAGGTAAATTTCACACTGCTTAGGGTCCCTTGTATGGATGGTTTTGCCGCACCGTGAAAAACCACAGATTTGGTACACCTCACCTGATTTCTCTCCAAGTGCGCTCATTTTGCCGGCAACTTACTGGCAGTCGATAAAATAGGACTTCGCAGTTACCGACAGAGCCTGATGTTGAAGTTGTCGTCGCTAGGTGGTATGCGGAGGGAGAGAAAACAGAGAGAGAGAGGTGTACCTACCTGTGCAACTGTGCTGATGATGATGAATGTTGTTCCACGTCTCACGAGATGCCGTCACGTGCGCTGTTGAAGAGCAAGGAAGCATGCGAGAACAAGATGGAGTCGAAGCCAAGCCAAGCCAAACAGTTTGAGGTTAGGAAGACAGCAGATAGTTTGCAGCAAAGATAACAGTTGAAGCAGAATGCAGCCTCCAGCGACTAATATATCAGCATGAAGGTTGCAAAAAGAGGCGTGCAACAAACTGTAAAAAAAGAAAGCCCGAAGGCAAGATGCGGCAGAAATAGTGCTTGTGAGAGAGGTAGCGCAAGAAAGCGTCCTTCACTTACCGCCAAGAGAGAGAGAGAGAGAGAGCTGTAGTCCAGCGGCCACAATAGTGGTTCGTGTCACTTTCATGTGGCCGCCTACACCAAAGTTTTTTTATGTATTTTGACCCTCTGAATCCAAAAAACTTGGGTGTTTTTGCCGCAGGTGGTCACATTAAAAGTTATTAACAATTTTTATAAACAAATTGCGATTTGCCGAATTTCACCCCGGGAATAACTTTTTTATGTTAATTGGCACATTCTAAACAAAAAATAATCATATAAATTTTTTCGTAAAACGCTTAGTTTTAGAAATATACGCGTTTGAAGTTATATTTTGGCGGCTTATTACCTCGATCTCATTGAACATTTTTTAAATCTAAAGGGCTTACGCTGTTCGTCTAATATTCAATTTTGGTATTATATGCACTATATTATAAGATTTTGTTTTTATCGGCTCATACGAAAACCGAAAGTCCGCGCGTACTGGAGCGCTCGAGCGACGTGTATTGCCGTCTTCACACCAAAGCGCGCGACTGAGCTTCTGCGGTACAATGAATCGCTTGAGGGTGAACTATATCTTATAATATAGTGCATATAATTTCAAAATTGAATGTTAGACGAACAGCGTAAGCCCTTTGGATTTAAAAAATGTTCAATGAGATCGAGGTAATAAGCCGCCAAAATATGCAAAAAACGATTTTTTGAACTTTAAACGCGTATATCTCGAAAACTAAGCGTTTTATGAAAAAATTTATGTGATTATTTTTTGTTGAGAATGTACCAATTAACAAAAAAAAGTTGTTCCCGGGGTGAAATTCGGCAAATCGCAATTTGTTTATAAAAATTGTTAATAACTTTTAATGTGACCACCTGCGGCAAAAACACCCAAGTTTTTTGGATTCAGGGGGTCAAAATACATAAAAAAAACTTTGGTGTAGGCGGCCACATGAAAGTGACACGAACCACTATTGTGGCCGCTGGACTACTGTCTGTCTCTTTCTAATGGGCGGAGCAAGCCTCGCGCATGCGCATCACAGGCACCGCCAGCAGATCAGCTGATCGCTCCGAACTACGCGATTTATTTGCACATATTATAATTAATTAATCAATAAGTATTGAACATTTGACAATAAATTGCGGATTTACATGATCCGCGATTTAATTGCAAACGATTCGTATTGTTTTTCATACCCATACCATGTTTGCCTGCTGAATAAAAAGTGCATATAATCCCTAGTTTTTCTCACGACTCAAAAAGTTCAAATTTTTTCACAAAAAAATGAAAGCATCCTCAAGTTTTTAATTGGCAACCGCAAACTTTAACGATTCCGCAATTATTGATATTTTTTATTTCGATATATGTAAATTAATAAATTTGAATATGCGTAGTTCGCGGCGACATATATCCCGCGGAAACAATTTATTCGATCTGAAATTTTATAAACCCTTATTTTATTTAAACTCAAAACTGAAAACTTTAAACTCAAATACTTAATCCTTAAGCTTAAACATTAATAAACCTACGTTCTGTTTAAGCCCCCGCCCCCTTGATGATCATATGCAACTTTTGAACGATTCGCTCCAGTGAATTCGTGGTCGTGCGAGCTAAGCCGCACGCACGTGTTATGTTTTTGAATTCGTGGTTCCGGGTTCGAATCCGACCTGGAGATCTTTTTTTTTCTTTTTACATCATATACAAAATTACTTCTGTATATTAGATTTTATCTATACTATCAAATCAGGCTTTAAATTTTAATTAAAATAACCAAGGAAATCAAAAAATCACAAGGAAAATGTACATTTCAATAATATATTATTAAAGTATGTTGCACATAATATAATATAATAGCATAACAATTATAATACAATAGCATGCAAATAATAAACAATTTTAACAAACGAATATTGTAGTCAGACACAAAGTAACTCTGTAACTCGAAGTACAAGAACAATACTAACGAAATACAATGGCAGAATTATAATATTATAATTCATTATTGATGATAAAATAATGTTAATTTATTATTTCTAGTGCGAATTCTCATTTCAAATTGTTGCAATAAAGTCGATTCGTGGAATAATCTTATTAGAAAAAATTGATTTAAAATTAATTTTATTAATTGATTTCGGTGATCTGATAAAGGCTCTTGATTATATGAGTGTTCATATTTAATAAATAATGAATTAACTGGAAGTAAGTGCATTGCAGTAATAATTAATTTTTCCAAAATATTCTTTTGATTAATGTTATTTCCATAGCAGCGAAAAACTTTTTTCGCCGTTTTATTAATTATTATTACATCGTAAGATGCGGATATTAAAGCACCATAACTTTTCTACCTTTGCAGAGCTGATGTTACTTCTGCATTTTTCATTTTCTCCACACTTAATAAACACAGTTCGCACTTGATTTTTTGTTTAAAACTTTTGATTACGGTGCCACTGATATATGCTATTATATCAGTGAGATACTCGCTCAAATGAAGTTGTGGGATTGATTGACAAATCTTTTCGAGTTCTACTGGGTCAATTTCTCGGTATAGCTTCTGCAGATTTGTCGATTGTTTGCTTTAAAATAAGCGTATCATCTATGGCTGTACAATTAGCTCTAAGAGGAGCGCTGATGCTCACATGCGATAGCAATTTACGGTTTGCGCTTTTGAATTGTGTAGCGGTCGGATTATTATTTAAACAACCGAATCTGCGTATACAGGCAAAAAAGGTTTCTAGGTGGTCTTGCGATAACTTGTATGTAAGTAAAAAAGTCAAGTAGCCTTCTTCAAACAAATCTTCAGCTAATTTAAGAGCATTTTGTAATCCTATAATTAAACATAAAAACCCCGTACGCTTATTCGTTTGTAAAATACTTGTCCCATTAATTTTTAAATTAGCGATGTAATGTAAATAGGCGTTTACTTTTGTCTTTGGATCTTTTAGATTCTCTTTATTAATAGCATGTTTCCCAGGATTTTTGCAAAATTGATTTCTAGAATTGAGAATATCAAACGCATCGTTGATTATTCTGCAAAATCTAGCTGTCGCATCAGATCCTTCAAACTCATCTAGTTCGTGATCGAACTCGCAAGTGTTCAGTGCTATAGCCACACTAGAGCTTAAAACCTGTGCTGCCAAATTCACTCTCATTTTTTCATTTTCGAATTGCACGTGCCTCTTGCATATTTTCGTAGCTGGATGCAATCCTTCCTTCTCTTGGTGAGCCACTAATGCTTGTATATATTTCCATGAAATCTCATTGTCGTTTTCATCCGTCAAATTTGTCGAGGCGAGAGTGTTCCTGGCTAGTTTTAACACGTGGCATGCAACGGCCACATTTTGGGTCCGTGCAGGTACGGCCCTGATCTACTAGCCCAGGTGCAGCGGAGCGCAGGTCCAGGGCTGCCTCGGTCTCTCTCTCTCTCTCTCTCTCTCTCTCTCGCGCTTACACGGCTCCCATACGATTATCGATCGTATGAGAGCCGCCGACGCAGCAGATCTACGCCGCAAACGAGATTTCGTCCGCTGCGCATACCCCTCTCCTAGCGGTCCCGTTTCGCTCGTCGCCTCGCTGGCCAGCTCGAGCGAAGCAGCGTTTCAGTACATTTCCTTCCTCCAATAGACTACAACACTCCACACGATTCTCCTACAGATGAAACCACGTGCCAGAGTGTTCCAGAGGAAGCCAGGTCCAGCCGCTCGAGTTGCCGTTTCGCCTCGCCGCTGGACTCTATGTATTCTTAATTTTAACCTTTTATTTTAACAAATTAACATTTGTATTGATTTATTTCTCGCACCCGGGGATCTCCACACCAGACTGATCCGGGAAGTCTATTCCTTTGGGAAAGACTCAGCGCATAATTAACCAACTAACTTTGCCACCGACAGACGCAAAAGAGACAGCTTTCGCTGTCCGGCTGGTGGTGAGTATATTACGTCCCAGTCGGTTGTCTATGGTCGCATTCCGCGAATTATGCGTAAACTAACATTATCATCATAACACCTCGTAAAGTTAACCAAATAATAAACAACAATTACGAGGATTACACATTACATCATTCCAACCTTAATGTTTAACAATTTACAGGTCATCCATCCTACGATTGTCAATTTTCACCTCGATATATAGTCTAATTGATTTTTTCCCTTTGCTATAATATTACTCATTTTTCTTTCATTTTACCACGTTGATGTTTAGATCGGCTCGAGACTTATTTTCCGTGTAATTATTCCGTTGAACGCCGGATCTCGTGTCTGGATACACGGTGATGGCAAATAAGTCATCTCACATATAATTGATTTGTTTCAATATAATTATTTAAATATATCTTCCATAAATCGTAATATTGTTCGCGTATTATCACATCAGTAAATCAAACTTCATAGCTTAAATTTGCAATCGATCTTTTCTATACACAACATCGACTTACTCCATCACATTTCATCTAACAATACATTTACATTTAACTAACCATTGTTGTAAACAATGTTTTCTTGCCTTATAGGTTATACTTGATTCACATGAAAGCAGTCAATATTCTTATATTATCGAATAATATTATAATCTTCGTATATAAAAAATTGATATGTCGAGTCTCCACAATTGTTGTTAATTTTGTTCCGGCTATTTTCGAGGTGGCGATTTTCGATGGTGATAAATAAAACGAATAAAGGCTGCTAGCCACAATCAGTTTTTCAATTCTAAATCTGTGTACCATTTATTTGACCTACTGCTCCTCACCTACTCCCAATTATATCTGCGCCACAAGTCTCTAATTATTAATCAGCGACTATATTGAATTATTCCAATGTAAAAAAATCAATCGAACTCACGACTCTTATTTCATACCGCGTAAATTATTCAGCCACAAAATAAGATTCTCTCAGGCAAGCATCAAGAGAAGTGTATACACGTTTTTTTTAAGGGGATTTTCAAAAAATTATGCTTCTGTGTGATTGTTTATCTCAGATCAAAAATGTTCGGCCATACTTATATTCGACGATGCGCCATCAAAAGTAATATAGCGAATATCGATGTTATTTAAGAAGCATTCATTAAATATATTAGATATTATAGTGTGTTTCTCTGCTCCAGATAATGCGTTTATAAAATAATAAGAGATAGGTATTTTGAAACGCCCATTAATGCACACAAGCATAAAAACTATAGCATTAGTAGCCGGCGTAACGTTATCGTTCTCATTATTATTTTCTAATCCCAGATCAACGAACCTTTCAAATTTCCCCTTATATTTATCCTAGATGACCTGTTTCCGCACAGCCATTTCATCGACGGTTAAATTAAAATATAATTTTTTACCCTGTTCATCAGCTTGTAGTATTAATTTCGTGACATTTTGCAAAGCTTTTTCAGAAATTCCTGGATTGTAATTAATGGTTTTTAACCATTCGCGCATAGATGATAGATGCGGTAAAAACTTCATTAAACTTTTCCTGACGTAATTGTAACCGCTGGGTGAGTAAAAATGCAATGTCATGGCGAAATTTCATAATTCGAACGGAAATTTTCGGTATTTTTTGTCATTCAACACAGAAGAAATGAATTCTTGTACGCCTTCCGGAATTGCCTTGAAAATGTTATACAACATCATTTTTCGATAAAGAATAGTCTCAAAATGCAAAAATATATGCATATTTCAATGCAGTAAAGTTTTAAGTTTGTAGACTCGCATACGTAAAGTTTGATATTAGCTTCGCTTTACGGCCCAATATTGACTTTACGTACACGAGTTGTTACGTATGTAAAAATGAGCTTGAGAATCACAAAACGCGACTTGCGTACTATATACAACTATTATACTATACCAAGAAAGAAAATACTTATAAAACCACATAAATTATATTTACATATTTGCAAAGAGACTAATGGAATTCAAAGATAAAAACATTTTGATTATAGTATACTTGTATTTTTATATATGATATACCTTCAAGCTATCTACTCCTTTGTCTGATATACAATGGCCTTTTTTCAGAACGCTCAGCAATTGCTTCAAGTTCGTGATTTTTTTTTACGTCGGTTACTTGTGCGACGAACATTTTTATTTTTTCTTCGAGTCGTTTGGACACATTTTTTAAAAACATCCCATTTCTTTTCAGACGTGAAATCTGCTTTTGTAAAACATTCGGTTTCTGAGCCAATTTGAATGCGGAATTTTTTGCTTGCTGGTTCTAAACCATCAGATATAAATTCATTTTTTCTGAAAATACTGTTTTAATATCGATATAATCTTTCCTTGAACATAAATGTGGTAAGATTTAGCACAGTAAAATTACCTTCTTGCTTGACGACTCGGGAATCGTCGTACATTCATTTTCATTTGATTCTTGATCTATCGTTGAATCAACGTCGGAAAGATTTTGAACATCATTTTCAAATGATTCTGAACACTCGGGAATTAAATCATGACTGTAATAAAACAATTCACATATATTATTATTATTATTATTACTATTATTAATGTGTTTATTAATCGATCACTTATTGCTTCCTCCTAAGAGGAAGCTTTGTAATAGTAAAATTTTCAGTTTCTCTAAAACTTCGTAAAAACACATTTGGAGGTGTTTGGAGTTCGAATCATGCGTTTTTAGAAAATGTCCCTGCGGATGGCTGTGTGTGTGTGAGTGTGCGTGCGTGCGTGCGCGCGTGTGTGTGTGTGTGTGTGTGTGTGTGTGTGTGTGTGTGTGTGTGTGTGTGTGTGTGTGTGTGTGTGTACGTATACCGTCATAATTCTGGAACCACATGACCGATCGTAATAAAATTTGACATGCATATATGTTTTTTGATTCTGAATTCGGGAAAAAAATAATTTTATGATTCTGATCATTTTATGACCATTTCATAGCCATTTTTCCATTTTTGAAAAAATATTTTTGCTTTTTTGAATGATATAATTTATACAATAAATTCAGCAATAGTGTATCTAAAAGAGCTTAAGATGGCCTATTTTTTCCCGCAAGATTTTCCAGATTGATTCAATTTTTATGATCAAAAAGGTAATTTAAAAAAAAAATTAATATCATCAAAACTAAATTGTCAAACGTTTTGAAAAAATTCATGGCAACAAAAAACTATAATATCTATTTGCTATAAAAATTTTAAGTTGTTTTATTTACTAGTTTTTGAGCTAAAAATCGAAATCTAAAAAAAATGGGTTATCTATGTCGTACGGTTACGGGAGTAAAAAAACTTTAATTAAGTTGAAATTTTGGGAAAAGATAGATCTTTTGAGTATCTCGGCTAAGTTCTTTTTGCAGCTTATGAAACCAATTAGTTTAAAAGATATTAAAACTCAAATTCTTTGTCTCTCATCCTGTATACTCTGTATAACTGAAAATTATTATTTTTTTTAACCTTATAATTCCCTAACTAAAACTCTGAATGTTTTGAGAAAATTTATGGTTTTGTGAGGTTATGAGGACCCTATGGTATTTTAAATATTAATGTTTAAATATTTTCATGAAAATAATATGATTTGATATATATCTAGAAGTAAACGATTAAGTAATTCAAAAAAATTCAGTGTATACCGTCATAATTCTGGAACCACGCGAACGATCGTAATACAATCTGACATTCATAAATGTTTTCTGATTCTGAATTCGGGAAATTTTTTTTTATTATTCTGACCATTTTATGGTCATTTGGTGGCTTCCCTTGGATCTTATTTTTACAACGTGTACACTTTACCTACTTTACCTGCTAAGTGCATAATCAACTATTTAATTTAATTGTTTCAATTATATACTTAATATTTTTTTCAGCTTAATGAATATGAAAAATTGGATTGGGACACCATTGTAAAATTACATTCTCAATAAATTTTGCTAAAAAAATTATAACAATAGAATTTTATTCATTTGAGAATGATGAAGATAAGAACGAGAAATAATATTAGTGCGCTATTAACAGTCCTTTAATATCTTGCATTTGATAACAGACGGATTTCATCCATATTTCAATAAGCCAATTAATAAATGTATTAACTTAACTGTTAATGAATCCCTTTCTCCGTGTCGTTTCTCTATTGGTAAACAAAACTAGTTGCTTATTTTAAGAGAATTTTTGACAGGTATCGTTAATTTTTAGTTGGAAACCCAATAACATTGCTACCATGGTTATTTTAAATGTCACTTATATGAGAAAAGGTAGATTTATCATATATCTTGGCAAAATTTTTTTTAAGATTCTGACCATTTTATGGCCATTCTTCAATTTTTGAAAAAATATTTTTACTTTTTTTTAATGATACGATTTATACAATATATTCAACAATAGTGTATCTAAAAGAGCTTAAAATTGCCTACTTTTTCCCGCAAGATTTTGCAGATTGGCCGTTGATATTGTAACAGGGTTAACGGGAACTAAAATCGCACAAAAGTAAAGCTACTAGGAGGATTCATCCTAACGTCTCCGTCTATTACATTTGAACAATAACAAAAAGCGAAATAGGAGGAAGCTAAGTGCCAAGGACTTGGCAGCGGTTTTTTATCTATGATGCATTTTTTGGTTAATTCAAAGAAAATACCTGCTTTGTGTTTGCTGAATATTAACGCGATAGACAATTTCATTTGATATCGTATATTTTTCAAGATTGCTGTTTCTGATATTAGGTGTTGGGGGTATCAAATCATTTTCCGTAATATCCACATTGACATCAGCTTTTGTTCTAAAAATTTTCACAAGTACTATGTTATATTCAAATCAAAGAAACATTCGGTAATATTGCGTGCACTGAAAAATTATAATACTAACCGCCTTATAACTGTTAATTTACAGGATGGAATAGCAGTTCTTTTTATTTGCCCCCTAGTACATATTGGCCCTTGCAAATCAGAAAAATCATCTTTACGAAAATGGTCGCTACATATCGTTGCCGATTTTGGCACATCTTCCTCGGTCTTGTTTATCGCTTGCAGCCATAAATTTCTACGATTTATCGAAGTTGGGAAACTAAAAAAAAACTTTTTCAGAAAAATAACTTTTATCAAGTAAAACGTCGATAATTTGTTACGGGAAGATATTTCTCACAGTACCATACACGCTTTAGACAATACGCATTATTTATTTTCTTTGACGTAACACAATAAAATACTTACTTGTGAAATGATCTGTTATCGTCCAGTTTTTCTTGCTGTTCGCCACACAAATAACACAGACGCACCATAATGATATTAATAAATAATCCACAAATATCTTTACGAACTATACATACTAACAGAGCAAACACGAAACTAAACAAATCCCAGGGATCGGTGCGAGGTGAGATATGTTTTGACAGGCCCATACTTGTTTATTACCTGGCTTTTGTTTTAATCGTCTGCTACAGTGCTCACTTTTTAAACTTTCGGAAAAAATAAAAGTCTACAATAATGCAGTAGCGACAACTTCAAATGATCTCGAGGCATGTGTTACGCAACACGTGCGCGAAAAACGCCCTATATGTTTAAATACATTGTTGCTAAGTAGTAGTTTACTAGCGTTACGGAACTGACAAGTTGTGCTTTTTTTCGAAATTTCTGATGAAAAATCAGCTCTCACTTCCACAATTTTGCCACAATAAGCCTGCATACTCGGTTTTAACTATTGGTAAATATAGTTAGTTATGCCAGACATACATAAAACCGCTTGTGCGATTTTTTTTCAAATGTGTAAACGCCTGGGAAGCAGGCGCGCAGAATGAGCCAGTTACGACAGAATCACCCATATATCGAAATAAAAAATAGTAATAATTGCGGAATCGTTAAAGTATACGGTTGCCAATTAAAAACTTGAGGATGCTTTTATGAGTCGTAAGAAAAACTGGGGATTATATGCACTTTTTATTCATCAGGCAAACATGGTATGGGTATTAAAAACAATGCGAATCGTTTGCAATTAAATTGCGGATCATGTAAATCCGCAATTTATTGTCAAATGTTCAATACTTATTGATTAATTAATTATAATATGTGCAAATAAATCGCGTAGTTCGGGGCGATCAGCTGGCGGTGCCTGTGTGCATGCGCGAGGCTTGCTCCGCCCATTAAAAAGAGACAGACAGCTCTCCTTAAATATCGCTCTCTCTCTCTCTCTCTCTCTCTCTCTCTCGCACAGGGGGACACGGTCTCTCCATTTGACCCGCAGTCTATACTTCCTATGTCTATGTCGGGACCCCTTATAGCATAACCAGTTTCCTACTCATGTGGCTGTAACGCTTATGTGCACGATCGGAATACACTGTAAAAAAAATTTTCGTAAAATCACTGCGCCGAGAGTTGTAAATCAATTCGACCTACGCCGAGCGCAGCAAATTTACGATTGTATAGCAATTTTACTACTCTGGTAGTAATTTTACACGACCAGAGTTTCGCGTTTTGGAGGTTATGCGATTTTACTATCGCGATAGTAAAATCGCCAGCGTGAAGGTAAATTTTTGGTAGGAATAAAAAATTGAATAGATAAATAAACATTAAAAAATTATAAGGAAATTATAAGGATATCATTCATGAATTAAAGAATTTTATTAATATTTTTACAGAATACACATGTATGTAAATGTTGTTTTTGAACATTAACGACAAGCTTTCTGGTAAATACTAAAGTATATAAATAACTGCTTAGAAACCGGTACATTATTAAAAAAAAGTACAAAATTATTCAATCTATTCGTTGTTTTTAAAAACTAATGTTGAACAAACGTCAAGTATCTAAATAACTCTTACAAGTATAATAGTTTTTCATTGCTTTTGAACAATATTTTTGCCTATACAATATTTGTATATTAAGGGGACGGATACACCTTAAATTCGAATAAAACATTATGATTGTTATGCGAAGTAGGAACGTAAATTATACTTGCAAAAGATGACCTATATGTTTTTTAGGTCGCTGATTACGAATCTGATATTATTTTTGCAAAATTAATTTGTTTAAATAATTTATTTAACCAAATAATGGTACAAAATTAAAAAATTGTTAAAAATGTCGTTAGATGGACAGACAAAATTTTGTAAAAATTAAAAATAACATAACCAGTCTAATACATTGTTAGTATATCTATATATAGCATTATATATAGATTTATAGATATACTCACAATGTATTAGACTGAATACAATAAGTGTGAAAGGCTCCTATGACGTTACATGGAAACTGTCCAGATATGAACTAGCGAAACGACGAATCGGAACAGTGGAACAAAGGAACTATCGACTGTAGAATGATCGACGTGAAGACAACTTCACGTTGCTGTGACAGCTGTTGTCTGCTAAGTGCTAGGTTAGATCTTGTTTACTCGTACTCGTAAGCTTTATTTTTATTGAAAAAAAGTTAACAGAAAAATATCAAAATATTTTTTGAAACATGTTTTCTCGTGAGCGTCATAACCTAAAAGACAAGAGGAATTTTATTGGAAGGCCCCTAAAAAAAACGCATATGTTATGCAAATAGATTCAAGAAGAAAAGTGCCTCAGCAAGGAAACTTTCTTCGATGGATTATCCTGAAGTGAATTTTGTGGGTTATCGATTATTTGATTTACAAATATTGTTTGACTTTCTTCAAAGTACTTTGCATTGTCAGTGTGGTGGCTCCGTAAAATTTTTTGAACAGAAGCTTATTGGTCTTGCTGGATTTTATGTAGTGGTTTGTGATAAGTGCCAAAAAGAACAAACATTTTCAAGTTAAAAAAAAATTGGAGCAAAAGCAAACATTCTGGAAGTAAATCGCAGAAGTGTTTTGGCTACAAGACCGTTCGGAGGAGGCTTAGCTAGCTTGAATAGCTTCTGTTGTATTATGGATCTTCCTCATCCTGTGTGAAAATCAACGTACAGAAAAATAAAACAAAAATTTTGGCAGGAAACATTTGACTTAGCTAAGGATATAATGCGTGATGCAGTTGAAGAAGAAGTCCTTTTGACAAAACAAAATCCAAGTCATAATGAAACATCAGAAATCTTAGAAGATAGTGAGTCAGAAAGTGTTGAGTCTGGTTCAGAGCCGAATTCCTCATCGTCGAATGACTCTCAACTATTACCTGCGTGCTCAAGAGAAATTGGTGTTTCCGGAGATGGCACTTGGCAACGTCGAGGTCATCAGTCTTTGAACGGAGTGTGTACAGTTTTAGGCTTAGAAACTGGTAAAGTAGTAGACATTGAAGTCTTATAGTCATACTGTTTGGAGTGTACAAAATGGGAGAAAGCTAATGGCAAAGAAGCAACAAGTGCTTGGAAGGAGTGGTATTCGAAACACTTAACTACCAACTTCTTCTAGAAATCATTTTGGATCTGCCGGTTCTATGGAACCATCTGGCATGCTTGAAATTTTTCAACGTTTAGTGGAAGATTATAATGTAATTTACACCCACCGGTAATTGAAACTTTGAATTCTGAAAATTCCCGCCAGTGTCGGTCGCAGGTTAATTGGGGATATCCAGAGTCGACGCGCATGCGCTGTATGAGCGTGGCCGCGTTTTGATATAGAGCGCATGCACGTCGGCCCCAGTTAACAAGCCAGAGCCGGCGGGAATTTGCAGAATTCAAAGTTTCAATTACCGGTGGGTGTACACTACCAATTTGGGTGATGGTGGTTCTTCGACATTTTTGACAATAAAAAAGGCCAAACCTTATGGAAAAAATATAAAAATTTGTAAAAAGGAATGCTGTGGGTATGTCCAGAAACGCTTTGGAACCCAGTTACGCAAACTGAGAAAGGAAAAAAAACTTGGTGGAAAAGGAAAACTAACAGATAAACTCATCAAAGAAATGCAGTCATATTACGGAAATGCTGTGAGAGGAAACAGTAACAATATTGCGAGTATGACGAGAGCAATCTGGGCAATCTTTTACCATAAAGCATCTACAGATAGCAGTCCGCAACATCATCAGTGTCCTCAAGGAGCAGAATCTTGGTGTCGGTTTCAAAAAGCCGTGACTGAAGGTAATGAGAAAAATTACAAGCATCCACGAGCCATACCTACACCAGTATTAGAGGAAATAAAAGTTGTTTTTGAAAGATTGTCTACGCCAGAGTTGCTCTCAAAGTGTATTGGAGGAAAGACCCAAAATGTCAATGAGTCTTTCAACAATGTCATATGGAACATTGTTCCAAAAACTGAGTTTGTCAGTCTTCAAACCTTGGAAATGGCAGCTCATCTGGCTTGTATTACATTTAATACAGGTTATAAAGGAATACTACATCTCATGATGAAATTGGATTTGATGCCTGGTAAACATGCCTTAGAAGCTGCTATTTTGATTGATCAAAGGCGGATACAAGACGAAGCCCAACGTTTGATGAATACAAAAGAAGCAAGAAGGATGAGTCAATTAAATATACCTGACAGCGATTACGCAGCTGCTGCTCATTGAATCATTTAAAAGGTACATATATATATATATATAATATTTTTTGCATAAATTATAATGTCATAATTTATATTGAATATAACTATGTTTTACCGCTAAAAATGTTACAAGTTCCTCAAAGCTATTCAGTATTGTGCGTATGGATATATACTGCAAAAGTATTTTTTGAATAATTAAATGGATAGCATGTCATGAAGGTGAGAAAATTAAAAATTAAATTAAATAAGCATTTTATATTTGATAAACGATTGATTTTTTTTGTTTCAGGTAAACCTTATATGGATAAAAACTAAAAATATAGTGAAATTCTTAAGTGACGCTAAGAAAAATTGTAAATGCACTGTATATATACATAAAGAGAAGATTTACTAAAGATTTACAAGTGTTGTATAGTTATTTTAAATCATTTCTTCCATTTTCTATGACCTAGTATTTATTTGGATTAATTATGCTAAAATATACAGGTGAGTACCGCAAGGTTTCTCAAGCTACAATCATCGGATTGACCTCCACCAAGGCTCATTTTGTTTAGAATACTATTGGCCAGGTTATGAATGTGGGATTTTGAAAAATATTTTAATTTAAAAATATTTTAATACTAAAAATACTACTTTTTACCTGTTTTTGTCAATATTTGAATGTTTAAACATCTGTAACTTTTCTAAATTAACATTTTTTTCAAAATCCCACATTCATAACCTGACCAATAATGTTCTGAACAAAATGAGCCCTGGTGGAGGTCAATCCGATAATAGTAGCTTGAGAACCCTTGCGGTATTCAAAAAAATTTAATAAATTCTGTATTTCATTAAAGTGATTTACAGTATCAGTAAAATATAATTTAAGCATGGTAAATTGCTTCTTTCATATAGTATTTATGTCCCCAAAAAATATTTTATACAATAAATGTACTTAAAAAAAATCTAACATAAAAAACCAAAATTTTTTTTCTTCAAAATTTAAGGTGTATCCGTCCCCTTAATGATTTGCGCTTATTTAAAACGTATTTCTTATTTTCGAACAATATTTCTATACAAACGACGAGTAATAATTTAGTTACACTATTTTCTCATTCCTGAATGAGTATAACACTTAATGTAAGAGATCAAATCATGACTAAATTTCTAAAAATTACATTATTCTATACGAATAGCTGATCAACACAGCAGTCATACCACAGTTCGTACATTGCTTGTATACGTCTTTTATATTGTATACTTCTTATTTCTTAATTATAATATTAATATAACGTTTTATTACACTTATTTCATCACGTCATTACAATTACAATCACAGTCAACAATAAATAAGATCGCAGATACATAATTCTCGCCTCACAGATCGTCGCAAAACTGATGTTTGCGCATTAGTCCTTTGAATCCCACCAGCGAAGGCAAAGTTCGCACACCCTGCGGAAGGGAATTCCACAGTCTCGCACCATACACAGAAAACGAATGGAGTCCCACATCAGTTCGCGAACCGAAATATCCCTGGACACCCTACTGGAAGTCCTGCACTGGTTTTTTTTTTTTTTTTTTTTTTTTTTTTTTTTTTTTTTTTAAAGAGGCCGCAAGGTACGGCGGCTGCCTCATGCAGTAAGCTTTGTAAAGTAACACCGCCGCAAAGTACGCCCTTCTTTCCCTAGTATCAACCAGCCCCGTTTTTTCCTATAAGGAGTAATATTAAATTCATTTCACAAACGAGTTCTCAGAAAAACTCAGCATCGCGTGAGATCGATAGCGTGTTAGCGTTCAGATCTCCCATCTCTATCCTACAGTCATATCCTACGGAATAGTTTTGTAACTCCTCTGTGAAATTTGAATTCTCGATAGAAATACCTGGTTGATGGTAAATTACAGCAACGAAAATCGACTTCGTGGTGCCCTGTTGTACGCTACACATTCAGTATTCCGGAATACCTGGTTTTCCTTCGAGTTGTGTGGGTGATGAACATAAAAGTGTAGCTTTATAATCATTCCGAACATACAGAGCCACTCCTCCACCTTGCCTATTCCTATCTTGCCTCATAATCGAAAACCCATCTGTCCGAACGAACACGTCATCGACCTCTTGCCCGAAACGCGTCTCAGCCACGCTGAAAAAGTGATAGAAGGGTCGAGCAGTATCCAGGAATTGACGGAACATCCCCATATGCGTGTAGAAGGAGGTGGCGTTTAGGAATCCCGCCCTCAACCACCACACTCTGCTTTCGCAACCCTTCCACGATCTAGTCAATTCTCACTAGGCACCGTCTGCGAGTCAACGTTCGCCGCTTCTGCATCACTCGCACTACCATTACTTAACCTATTTACACAATTTTTAGCGCTTATTGCACAGTCATAGGATGCAGCAATCGCATGCAGGTCAGCTGCAGTTTTAAACGAATGCGACAATTCCCCATCTCGCATTTTTACTAGGAAACGACCGCCTCTATGCTACATATATTTGAAACCAAGACCGCGAGCTAAACTTTGGAGACTATTAAATTGCAAAAATGATTCTTTACTTAGCATTTTATTTATAAAAATTGTACTCTGTACCAGCCAATTACTCGTTTCCAAAGGCAAATGCGAGACGTTGACTTGTCACGTATTTAGACCAGTGATCTTATGCTTCGCTCGTATGATATCCTTTACAATGGTAAAGGATATCATGCTCGAAAGACGGACCACCCACGGCGATAGCCGATCGCAGTTGTCTTTTATTTTCGCATTTGCACGCAGCAAGCGCGTAGATTCAATAGTGTTCCTTGCGACGGAGGGCAGAACAGTGCTGAGAATTGTGTGGGCCACGTCTCCACGCTCTCGCTCAGAACCTTCAAAGATGTTGGAAACAATTATTTCCGCAGTAGACTCACCACTGCTCAACCTGTCCGTCGAAAAGGATCGCCCGCCAGCAGAGTGATCACGAACCCTCCCTCCACTCCCGCGACCCCTAACGCGACGTCGACTTTTACAGACTTTAAAATCGTCTGTATCAGTCGACGTGGAGGCGCCAGCGCCACCATTCACATCAACCGACTCTATATCCCTAAGACGAAAACTCGTGATGCAGCGGCATCACAATTTTTATTATAACTCATATTGTTATTATTCGCATCACTACGCGTACCATTACTGAGACTAGAGCTAGAACTAGAACTGCCATCATCATAGCCAGCCCGAGCACCATCAACAAAAATTTCCACCTTGCGCATTACTTGCGTAAGCTTTTCCAGTTTCTCTCTAAGTATTTTATTTTCTATCAAGAGCAGAGAGCGATCGTCATGCAGCTCTTCCAGCTTAGAGTTTTGCATTACAAGTTTTTCCTCATGTGACGAGACTCTATCCACCAGTCTACCGATCATT
The DNA here is from genome assembly GCA_012977825.3 of Pteromalus puparum. Lineage (NCBI taxonomy): Eukaryota > Metazoa > Arthropoda > Insecta > Hymenoptera > Pteromalidae > Pteromalus > Pteromalus puparum. Next base: position 21,333,260 of record CM053171.1, read on the forward strand.
TCTGTTTCCGCTGGACCAGGTTCCGATCTCTGACTGATGGCAACAAGCTTCCCCACAAGAAGAGTCTTCAGATAACCCACTGTCCTCTCAAGAAGATTAAACTGGTTGCTAAATAGGTTCAGCATTGATGATGGCAGTGTACAGTAGCGAAGTGCACTCATATTCACCGATGAATTCGCTTGGGTGAACTTCTTATCAGCATTTTTGCTAACAGGAACGGCCGGAGTCGAAGCAGAAAAAGTTTCCTTAAGGGAAACGTTAATATTCGTCGTATTACTATGCGTATTATTTGTCGTATTCGAGTCCTCATACTTGCCTACATCAGTATTATCACCATCACTATCGCTAGCATTGCATCCTAAAGTATTATTTTCAATATTATTTAGTCCATTTTTAGGCACGACCGCGACACGGAAGTGTCTTATAGTTTCGTGTGCGAAAAATGTGTACCATGCCATATCTCACACAAATTTCGACTGATCGGGATGAAATTTTAGGAGAAGTCTCCTTTCGCAAAAGCTAAAAAACTACTTTTTTTATCCCGATCCTCTACGTTGTTTTGAAATAAGGGCCCAATTTGTTCAATTTTTACGCGTATTTTTGAATAAAAATTTTCGTGTTACACGATTATCTCTGAGAGACTTTAATCAATCGGGCCAAAAATTTATGTGCGAACTCCTCTTATAATAGTAAGCTGACAGATCTATTTTGGGCTTGATCCTGCGTGTATAAGCAGAATGCGGTCAACTTTAAAAATCGCTAAAAACGGTTTTTTGGCTCTAACTCGAATTCTAAGCATTCTACAAAAAAAAGTTAAATGGAAAAGTTGTAGATCTTTGAAAAATACAACTTTTTCCCATTAACATCAAATCATGAAAATGCTTATAACTCGAGTTTACAGCCCAATATCGCCTTTTTACAGCTAAAAAACCAATTATTTGCCATAAAACTTTGCGGATTTACGTTTTACATGAAAATGTTAAATATAAAAGTTGTAAACACACACATGACTCATACACCTCCGATATCATAATAGAAAAAAGATGTTCAACGCACACTCGTTCAGTCGCTCTCCGATTGCGCTACCTGTAAAAACATCTCGAATAATGTAGAATCGCATCGGACCAACACGCCGCTCTCCGATGATCTCCGAAAATCACAGAGAAGCGAGCTTCTCGATCCTTCCTTACTGTCAGCTGTAGGCACATATGAGCAGCGCGCTCACGCCACTAGCGAAATGTCAACAAACCGATCGCAACTCTCGCCGTCCCGCGCAGAGTATAAAAGCCGTGCGGATATCCAACTCTTGCGAATTCGCCTCGAGTAGCGGAGAGAGACACAACGACCACACGCTCTCCCCCCGCCGCTGCCGGCGCCCGGCGGGGAAACGCAGCCTCGAACTTTCCATCAGCGAGCCTGTCGAGTCCTATAGTTCTTGTAAGCACTTCATATGTCACACAGTCGAAATAATTTTGTACTCTTAAAATTTTGCTAATAATAAACCGAATCTCTTCTCAGTTTTCCTGATGAGGGCGACATTGTTCGCTGAAACGTCGAAAGATAAAATGAATTAACTTGTTTTTCTTTCGAAACATTTACCTGCCTCGGAGAGACCGATAGCAACCGTCAACCCTTCCTAAATTGCTTCCGAGGGATAACTTCATGCTGAGGACCACTTCCTCCGCAAATATAATCTAGAAACGATTTTTTAAACATCAAAACGCGCCATGTTAATCTTGGATATGCTAATTAATAATATTCTTCTGTTTCAAAATAATAATATCCTCTTCAAAGTATAATTTCTTGCTGCAACTGCTTGGCATTGTTTCGTTTTATTTTGAACCTAAAAAAAAAGAATAAAATTAAAACCAAAAAAACCTCTGCACCTAAATAATATTTGAAGTTAAACTATTTATGATCTGCATCTTAGAAGCACTGCATCTGCAAAAATATAAATTACATCAATTATATGAAATCATTCAAATAATATAGAAAATATTGTTAAAGTTTGAACTCCTCTCCATGTTAAAACAACATATATACAATTTCAAATCAAAAGTGGGAGGACAACCCAGGAGATATTGTACCTGAAAGTTACACACTAACGAAGCTCTATTATTATCGATGATCAGGCATATTATCAATGCCCTTGATCCTACTGCTCCTCGTCCAGCAGACCATGATACCTCCAGTTGCAGTATGATTTAAACACTAAAAAACACAAGAAATCATATTAAAAACTCATATCAACAAACAATTATTCAACTCACTGATCTCACCTAATAAAGAAACTGATCCGTTAATAGTAGTAAGCAGTATTGCCGGAGTCTTGATGAAGCTTTCTTCCAACTCCAACATTTTGATGGCTCAGATGCCGACACCAATATCTTCAGTCGTACTCCTTTGCATGCAGTAGACTATGATGCCAAAAAATTCAGCATTACTCGCACACCTAGACATACAGGAAAATATGTTACAAACTTTTTTCGCATAGTTTATATTTACAAATAAAAAACTTAGCAGTATATTGATAATAATCACTGTTAAGATACCCGTAAGCAATAAAAGATATCTATTTAGAAAACTTAGAACATGTATAAAGTATTTTAAATCAAAACTTATTAAAGATTCAATATTAATTAAACATACAATACGAGTCATTGTAAGTTTTGGATATTACCATGTAGAATAGCACAAACCCATCTCCAGAGCCGTATTAAAGTGGTTGAAGTATCCAAGAACATCAATCAATACTCCCAGCAAGCATGAATCCAGCTCCAAGATCATCTCGACATGGTTTAAGCAGCCAGCTACGCCAACCAGGACTGTCAGAAAGCAAGAATACGGGTCCATGGTCAATTTCAGGTAGTTCAAGCAAATAGCATCGTCTCAAGGACAGCCAGAAAGTTCGAATATAGCTTGAAGATTGTTAGATCAGCCAGAAATGCCAAGCAGCACGAGCAGATAATGTTGAAGTACCGAGAGACGTCAATCAGCACCACTGCAGACAGAGTAAATCTAGCTCCAAGGTCATCTTGATGTAGTGGCAGAAGTCAACAACCCAGCCTGCACTACTTAGAAGGTATGAATCAGTTCCAGATACACCTTGAGGGTTTTGAAGTAGCCAGCAACGCCAAGCTACACCACCCAGATAGTGCGAATCAGCACCATGGTAGTGCTTACATGGTCAAATTGGCAACGATAAATACTAAATTCTCTGTCCTCTGATACTAATGCCGTATAGCTATAGTAGGAGGCATCAGAATTACAACACAGTGGTTCAACTCTAAAAACAGATCACACAATCACATAGTCACTGATTTCACTGCACATAACACAATAAATATCTGCTTTCAAAATAATCAACACAAGAGCACAGCAATACTTTTTGTGGAACTGTGTGATGCTAAATTGTCACCTAGACAGCATTTGACAAGAAATATACATCAGCACAACAGTAGAATTAGCAGGAGCAGCAGCAGGAGTAGTTACAAAAACAAAAGATAACCTCCAAACAAAAATTCAAGTTTCTTGTTAGAGCTACATGTCTTTCTATACTGTAGCACTCCTTGATGAACTAACACTCACACATTGCATCGTCAGTGCTATTGTGGGTGCATCACTTTTGAATACTTTTTGCACCGTCTTACAAAGCAACAATCGCGAGCAGCTGATCCGCGAGCGGGATCGTGGTGAGCAGAGGTCGCTTGTAAACACATATATGCACCATAGTGGCACTTCTGTTCTGATTTTAAAACTACATATATCACTGCTGCATCGCGTCGTCGTTTCAGTTTTTCACTACGCACTCACTTATATCGCCAAAAAGTTAAACAGAGCAAACATATATTTTTATTTTTATTTTTAATTCTATTTTTGTCCCTGTCCGCCCTAGAAACAGTCTTTTGTGCTTTGAACGAGTTATTACTTTTATTTTTTACGTAACATGTATGACATATGTAGTTAATTTTATCTACCACATGCAAGGCATTATAATATGTCGCAGAACAGTCTTTACAGTTATATATTATACCGCCTACACGAGGTATTTTCCTACAATTAGAGATGAGTCTCGTGCCATTTTTGACTAATACTGTTTATCTTAACTCGCACCTTAATAAAAAAACAAATTTCAAAAAATCAAAAATTTCGCGCCTTAGGAAAAATTGAAATTTTGCGCGCTGGTGAAAAACTAGACTGCGCGTGCACGTGAAACCAACCAGTGTAGCCAACTTTTGCTCGATGATTTTGAGCTGCGATAGTGCTGCACAATAGTTGCGGCAGAAAAATGAAATACAAGCGTAGTGGCTGGACGATTCTGTGCGCTTACTGAGCGATATATCTATATACATAGGCACATCTAACCTCAAAGTCGATAATTTTGATGTATTTTTCGAACGACTCAAAATCGCCTGTAGAAAACTCCTCTGCCTGGTATGAAGCCGACAATGGCCCGGCTTCCCTGACGATGGTACAGTCTGGCACCGATGTTACATCCACCGCAAAAAAGGTTAGGTCATCCTTCAGTGTGCGGAAAAGCCCCTCTCAAAAATTTTCGCCTCTACACTCCACTGCAATATTCACGGTCGCTGCACATTGAGAAACAATTTTCTTCTTCAACCTGTTGATAGATGGATCTGGTTGGATGATGCAGCTGCTGGCGGTGTTGCGATGACCAAAATCCGTTAATTTCAGTTGAGTTTCGAGGTTATGTTGTTGGTGGTTTGCGGATAATTCCCTCCAGGCTTATAAAAAACACGAACCGAGCGTGATTTTTTAGCGTGAGCATGAAAGCCAATAGGAGGGTTCTTTCCCCTGTAAGAAAACACTCGGAGAAGTAAAGAGAGAGTCAGTATAGATCTAGAAAGAAGAGCGATCAGTAGCAAACGACGAGCAACAAAGCAAAAAAGGTAATTGTTTCTAAGTGAGACATATCTCCTCAATAAAATATCAGAACCTTGCAAAAAAGTATGGCAATTGGTTATGAGTCAAACTATGTACCACAAAAATTTCAAGTAATTTGTATACGTATTTTTTCAGGAACGAATAGAAAACTGAAAGAAATAAGTTTTTTATGTCCAACGTTCGCGAGAGTAAAAAGGCTTGAATTCATCTACAATTGTAATTGTATTGTGTCTTACAATTGTAAGATAAGAAAGGCTTTTTATGTGTCTCGGCTAAGTTCTTTGCGCAGCTTTCAAAACCCTATGGTTTTCGAGACATCAATAATTGAATTTTTTAATTTTTTGATTCCTTATATCTTTAACACTAACCCGTCAAACGCTTTAAACAAAATGTTTAGTGATTAACCATGGAAAACGCCAATGCTTTTAAAATTTCAAATGATTTGGTGGTTCACGGAGAATTTATCTAATGTCAATTCATCTAAACCTTTTATCAAAATATTAATTGATCTAATAAACAATTTATCTTAAACAGTTTATCTAATATACAATTTATCTAAAGTGGGAAATTTCCGATTTTAGTCGAATTGTTCATTAGATAAATGGTTTTAGATAATTGTCAATAAAATAAATTGTTTTAGATAAATTGGTATTTTGCTATACTAACATTTTGCTAACGCATTGCGCTCTTCTACACTCAAAACCCAAGCAAGTCAAATCAGGCAGACGGTGTTTTTTTTTTTCAAAATTACAAAATAAACCCCAACATCACTGCTTCGGGATGGCACAGAAAGGTTTCTGTTACCAGAGATCATTCTAGTGCCGAGTTGTTTATGTGACAGACACGCATGCTTTAAGAAATAACCATACCAACCCTATGACCGACCTTGGTTTGTGTTGCAGTTGGTTCTAGTACCGAGTTGCTTAAGGATGGGGACTACTCGAAAATCGACCATTTTTGGATTAATAGTTGAATTTAATTAATTTGATGTTCAGCACTCTATTGTAAATGGCATAACGTTATAAATTACAGTTTGATAAGTTATATATGTTATGAAGTTTAAATCTATAAATATAATATTTTTGATCGAGAAAAATCTATTTAAAAAATCCTTGATTTTTGCATCAGAAAACTAACAAATCTATAATTTAAAGTGTTCCTGGCGATGAACCATGCATCGAATCTGCTGAAAATTTTGCATAACTATTCTTCAATATACAACTAACAGATTTGTGTAGTGGTTTTACTAATGGATGTGTTCTTGAAATTTTATCAAAATAAAAGTGTAAAAAGTGACATTAAAAACTGGATATTTTTAGACGAATATGCTTTAAGTAGTGTAACTTTTTTTTTAATTACCTTAAATAATTACACAACACAAATCTCTTTCTTACATACATTAGAAATGATACCTTCAATGGTAAGTACCGTGATTGAAAGTTTCATTTCCAGGACTGTTTTGAAAACGATCAATTTTTGAGCTTTTTTAAACCTAAAATTCGTTTTTGTTAGCTTCCAAAGGGTCTTGGGAGCTCTACCCGGGCTAATTTTCTTAGTTTTTTTATAAAGTTTATGATGTTACATTTTATACACGATTTAATATGAGATATCAAAAAATAAAATCTCGAGTAGTCCCCATCTTTAACCCAATAACCCAAGCTAAGATGGTGGGTTAGTCGTAACCGCCCTTGGTTCGTGTTGCAGTTGGTTCTAGTACCGACTTGCTTAACCTAGTAACACAAATAAAGATGGTGGGTGAGTGTGTTGGTTAAACCCAATTAGTTAACTCTGGCTTATGCATCTTTGTTTTCAGGATCTGGAAGCTATTGATTGAAAGTGTATATAAAAAAATATAAACTACCCCAATACAGAACTCAAAGAGTAGCTAGTGCATCAGAGTAATGAGTCGCCTTAAAAACTATTTATTGACGAAAAATTGTATTTATCTAAAAAAAAAATGTATCTAAACAATTTATCTAAAATAATGTATCTAAATACAATTTAACTAAAAAAAAAATTAACTTCAAAAAAGTAAAAGGTTGTAGGCGAGTTTGATATATTCCGCAACAAAATAACAGATAAAAAAGAACTAAGATCAATCAAACAAAGTCAAGTTTATTATATTTAATCATAATGAAGCAACAAAATTATTTTTGGTCAATAAAGGGCTTACTTAAGTTAAAGTTAAGTTATATAATAATCAATTAGGAACAACTCTCAAGATACTTACGTCGTAACTTGCCATGTCCGTTTCATTGTACTTTTAGTGTTTTTATGACGTTCTAATACATAAAAAGAAAATTTTAGTTGTTTACCAATAAACAAAATGAAACGGTTATGGCAAGTTTCGAAGTTCTTGAGAGTTATTCCTAATTGATTATTATATAACTTAACTTTAACTTACGTAAGCCCTTTATTAACCAAAAATAATTTTGTTGCTTCATTATGATTAAATATAATAAACTTGACTTTGTTTGATTGATCTCAGTTCTTTTATCTGTTATTTTGTTGCGGAATATATCAAACTCGCCTATAACCTTTTAATTTTTTTGAAGTTAATTTTTTTTAGACATTTCAGTCCTTTTGAGTAAATTATTTTGAGTATTTAATATTTGTCCTAAAAGTAAAATATAAGGCTTTTTTGTAAAATTTTTATCACTAACATGAAATCACTGATTTTTCTGATGCACTACCCTCGAATGATTTCTACACCTAGACACCAAAAACCACGAAGCGCGCCACCTAGACCTCGTTATCGGCCACCCCGTACACCTAGACGCCGTCCCCGTATGATTTTTTTACCTAGACACCAAAAACCACGAAGCGCACCACCTAGACCTCGTCATCGGCCACCCCGTACACCTAGACACCGCCCTCGAACTATTTCTACACCTAGACACAAAAAACCACAGAGCGTACCATCTAGACCCCGTCATCGGTCACCTCGTAAGACAGCAGACAATGTAAATAGATTTACTCAGCGCAGCATATAGAAAACTGTGGGAAAGCGATACCCAACTGTATTACACATAGCTTGTGCGGCCAACTTCATGCTCCTACCACTTTGAAAGCCAACTTCACGGTCCTAACGCACTGGAGACTGGAGAATTTAGAGAAACTGTTCCGAGCATTCGCGATGTATACACTCGTTTATTATTAAAAATAAAGGCTTATTTACAAAAATTTTCGTTGGAAATCATAGTTTAGCTTAGAAAGGATACTAATAAGCCAAAAAACTCACGAACAGTAACGATAAGCATTTTTTTCTGTATCATGAAAAATCCGAACACTAATATAAAAGTAAATAGTGTCACGGGTGCCGTGGCTCCGTCTGCTTCTCAAACTCGCCTTCGTGGCGCTACTGCGCCACTTGATTTGAAAAAAAAACTTAATTTTTAATCGAATTGTAAATTAGATAAACTTTTTAGATAAATAAGAATTAGTTAAATTTGTAATTATACCAATTGTGACTAGTTAATCTGTTTTAGATAAATTGTTTTAGATGAATTCTCCAGGTACGGATTTGGTTCATTGGTTCTAAGTTATAAGCGACAAAGGCTGCCGTACTCGATACACTCCTTTTATACCCTTTTATCACCCCACCCCTAAAACTGACACCTTGCTAATACATGCCGTGACGTAATAGACTATTTATGCCACTTGTATTGTTATATTCTATTATTTATTAGGACTAAGAATTCAGTTGGAGAAAGCTATGTACCAATGAATTGGCAGCGTAATCCGGGAGCCCGGGAGTCCAACAGGGGCTTTTTGGAAAATATCTCCGAAAACTGTTCTAATGGGTCGGATGGCTGGAACTATTCTAGTGGTTCAAATGTCTTCGGAAACCTCTTAGAATCATGTCCAATAAAGTCTTCCAAGTGGAGGAATTCCAATCCAAGTGGATGAATTTGTTAAACGATCATAAAGATAAAGGGATACTCAAAAAAATATACTAATAATTTGTGAATAGGCCACCGTTTTAAATTCGGGAAAAATCCTTTTGCACACTTGTTCTATGACCTAAAACACTCGCGTTTTTTGCAATGTTAATATTCGAAAAAATTCACCTTGTTACCTACATTGTAGGAAATTTATTCAGGATCATTTGATTTCTATAACTTTTTTCGTCGGGATTAAGGGAACTGAGATATAAGCCCAAAACTGGAAAAACGCACTTTTGCTAAAAATCCACTCGGATTCGGTCAAGACTTTATTGAGCATGTTTCTAAGACGTTTCCGAAGAAATTTGACCCATCAGAACAGTTTTCGGAGATATTTTCCAGAAAAATACCTCTGGCTCATGACTAGCGGTTTTTCAATATCCTATCGCGATTGATACTTGAAAAAGAGTTGTGCACGACTCAATATGTGCAACTTCCTATTCACTCTGCATACTGACTAAAGGCTCTTACAAGCACTTTTCAAAAAGCATAGTGTGTAACAAGGAGAAATGAAATAATTAAAATGATTTTTATAACAATAAATCTGTTATTTAATATATGCAAATAATTACAGTATTTTTTTTCTATGTAGGTAAAGCTAAACAAGCAGCAAAAACAGAAATCGAAAAGTTGAAATTGTCTACAATGGATTATAAAGATATAGTAAGAGAAGCTGCAAGAATTATTTACTTGGTACATGATGAGTTAAAAGATAAACAATTTGAACTTGAAATGAGCTGGGTTGGTAAACATACGAATGGAAAACATGAAAAAATTCCGAATGATATTAAAATTGAGGCAGAATCAAAAGCTCGCCAAGCTCTAGCTGACGACTCAGATAGTGATACCGAGGAAATGTGAAATATTCGTTTATAATTAATAATAATTAATAAATTTATACTTAATTAATTTATTGATCACTATTTTATTATATTTCCTACAATTTAAATTAAAACAGTAGATAGGCTATAGGCATACTGGCTCACACGGGTTCTAGCTCACCCCCTCTTTCCTCCAAGTGAGCCAAAACCCGTGCTGTGTATTTTAGATGGAGAGATTGTCGATTCCTCCCTTCCCTCGCCTAGCGATCGAGAATTCTCCCCTCTCTGAAGGTGAGTTAGAATCCGTGGCATGTATTTTAGATAGTGGGATTTTTAGATCCCTCCTTTCCCTCTCCAAGCGATTGAGAATTCTCCCCACTCTGTCCAGCTTCACGCAATTCTTCAATGATGGATTGAATTTCATTGATGTGATTGTTATTTCCAGCAGATCGTTCGGCAACCAATAATCGGAGTCGCTTGATATGCTCGTTCGGATCATCCCAGTAGACGAGATCAATGGAATAATTTTTCTTAGCTATTTTATGTTTAGGTATGAGTCCTTCTACGATGCTGCCGTTTTTCTTTTTACGTGGAGTACTACGGAACATTGGTGCTAAGACATTCTTATATTTATTACTTCTCGAACTTCGTATGGATTCATTTTTGCTATGTTTTCTCCGATGAGCATTTGTTGCTTCCAGAATCATGCGATAATTTTCACGATCTGCTGAACTCAAAACAAGATCATCCGGATATTTTTCAAATAGCAACTCCATTAGTCCACTACTTTTAGGATAACTTTCACTTCTGACTATGACATATTTATCATCAAATTCAATTTCTGAATCACCAATCATATAGACACCATTAACTTTCCGCACTACGTATATATTATCTATGGTACTGCGGCTTTTATCTAGTAATGATAAGAAGTCTTGAGATGATTCATGTCTTCCATGAGCAGATTTAAAAGAAGAATTGGTTATTGTGTCACCCATTGACTCAAAATCATCGTCTACATCTTCACCACCATCATCATCGAATAAACTTGAATTATTATTATTATTATTTAAATCGTTTGGCATACTTTATCGATCAAATTTTATTCGTTTTCTCATTTTTTTACTCCTGTGTGTATCCAAAATGTGATTAGATGGATGCTGCTGTAGGCTTTCACTTTTACCAATGACTTTTTCAAAATCATTTTTTTCCTGTTTTAATAGAGTGTATTTTCTTTTAATAGCCTCACAAGCTCGAAAGAGAATATTCTTCTCTTCTTTGAAGTCTGACATGCTGTCGAGATGATGTCTATAACTGTACTGTAAGTTTTACACTCATAATTCTTTTTTTTTTTGCAAAACCGTAAAATCCTGTATCTACCCTCATTCATCCCTCTACCTTTGTCAATAACAATGAATCCATACTTACCATTCTTCCAACACTCTGAGAAAATATTTCGAAATTCATTGAAAGTTAAATCGGTATTCACATGATCTTCATAGATATGTTTTAGTTTCACATCGTCTTGACGATAAATCACTAACAAATTAACATTATCTCTAATGAGATGTTTCCCTATATGAGCATACGATTGACATAGATAGAAACTGTCTACACTTTTATGTCTCCCCATGCAGAAAAATGCTCGGACGTTATCCTGCTTCTCACAAGCGACATCATCAAATATCATAATTGAATTTTGAAGTGCTTCATCTGGAGATACTACGGATTCATGCTCACTGAACGGAAGATATGATACTCCTTCAATCGGCTCCAAGACATTCTTGAGAAATTGATACTTTGGCTGATTCAAGGATTTTGAGTATACGTACAAATTTTCGAACCTAAGACCATTGGGATGTGTAATTAAAGCCAATAAACTATTTGTTTTTCCACAATTTGATGGTCCGCAGAATACTGCTCGTATACTATCTGGCAGTAATTCACCATGTCGCTTCTTTCTCTTCTCTTTTCCAAAATCGAAGTTCCCGACGGGGAGTTTGACACTCTGTTCAGTAAAATCCATGTTCACGTAACAGAGTCAGATTCAACATTGAGCTCTTGAAATATGAACGCTTGTTTTATACCTTGATCGTCAGTTGTAAATCAACACTCGAAGAGAGATGATCATTCACAAATCTCAGAAAGGGCCGAATGGCAATGGACTGCTTGATAAAATTATCAATAACTTACCCTTTGAAATGCATCTTCCCGGATATCAATACTGCGGTCCCGGAACCAAATTGAAAAGGCGAATGAAAAGAGGAGATCCTGGAATTAATCCGCTAGATCAGGCGTGAAAAGAACATGACATAGCATACTCTGATAAAAACGGAGATCGTAGAGCAGCTGACAAGAAGCTTGCTGATAAAGCTTCGCAACGTGTCAGAGCCAAAGATGCTAGTCTTGCTGAAAAAGCATTTGCTTTGGCGGTTAACAGTGCTATGAAATTAAAAGGAAAAACTGGAATGGGACTGAAATTTAATAAGTTAGTGACTACGGCTAAAAAATCAATGACTGCAAGTAAATCTTCTCGCAAGGTTATTCAATCAGCCTTGAAGGGTGCACGTCAAACTGTTAAGAGTGCAGGAGGAAAGAAAAAAGTTATCATTCCTCGAGTTCTACCGCTTCCATCGAAAATTGGAGGAGTTCTTCCTTTTCTCATTCCACTATTTGCAGGACTCAGTGCAACTGATGCTCTAGCAGGAGGTGCTGCTGGAATAGCTAAAGCTGTTAATGATGCTAAAGCCACGCAGAAAAATCATGAAGAGAGTAAGAGGCATAATAAGACCATAGAAGCTATTGCTTTAGGCAAAGGACTCCATCTTAATCCCTATAAAACTGGAATGGGATTATTCATGTCACCTCATATCGGTCGTGGCAATCAAGTGAATAGAAAAAAAAACTTCGATTTAACTTTGCCGAATCGTCCACTGACTGACTACGATCTAAAAAAATATGCTCATATGTTGAAAATTTCAGATTTCCGAGGTGTTTTCATGAGAAATAATTTGCCTCCTAATGGTCCATGGTATAATGAATCTGCAGTGGTTAACTTGGATGACTATCAAAATAGAGGTACTCACTGGGTTTGTTATCGCAAGCAAGGTTCTGAAGTGCTTTATTTTGATAGTTTTGGTGATCTCAAACCTCCCAAGGATCTCCTGATGTATTTTAACGTGAAAGAAGTGAAATACAATTACAAAAGATATCAAAATTTTGACTCATCCATATGTGGACATCTTTGTCTCTACTTCCTGGCTGGGAGACTATAAAAGAGGTGCTCACAGACGAATGGATTCATTATCGTCCGATCAGTCATGGAAGATAGCTTCACTCTAAGTCTCTCAGGAAACTCATCTTTGTCGACTTTTTAAATGATAAACTTCATTTGAGCAAAAAAGATATTATTACAATCCCTACTGGCAGTTATGAGATTGATGCTATCAATCAATTTTTACAAGAAACTTTGAAATCCAAAGGAATTGAATTTTCTTTGAAAGCTAACAATAATACTCTCAGAAGCGAAATTCTCTGCAGTCATCTGATAGATCTCAGACCTCACGATTCCATAGGTCGTCTCCTTGGCTTTGCTCCTCGCATTCTCAAAGAGAACATTCAACACAGCTCTGATTTACCTGTAAAAATATTGAGAATCAATGCACTCAGAGTTGAGTGCAATATTACAGCAGGTGCTTATATCAATAATAAAAAAGTTCATACAATCCATGAGTTCTTTCTTAGAGTGCCTCCAGGATACAAAATCTTAGAACTTCCGTCTCATGTGATATATCTACCACTCAGTGTCAAATGCAAATTCGAATTGTAAATCAGGATGGAAATTTAGTGAATTTTCGAGGAGAGGAAATCACTACTAGACTTCACATCAAATCTGTATAATGGGCATCGTTTACAATTCTGGAACATATACAAGTCAGCAACCATGTCAACGAGTCATCAGTCGACCGAAGAAACTCAAACCGTTAACACGGAAGAGCATTCAGTTTCTGAAAAGCCTAGGACTAAAAGTTCGTGGAAAAAATTCACGTGTATGATTCTTTGCTGTTTCCAGAAAAATGGACGAAATTCTAAGCATTCAATCAGGTGTCGTATTCGATGAGTCTATTGCTCATTACGAGGTACACGCCCATCAACCATACTCATCATTAAGCTTTGATAATAGTGATGAGATTCGTATTTCTATCCAACATCAAGATCTATGTCTCTTGCCATCACGTAGTTCTATCCATGTATGTGGAAAATTGAAACTCAAAGGTGGTTCAACAGCACCAGCTAAAACTAAATTCGTGAACAATGGCATTTGTCATCTGTTTGATGAAATTCGTTATGAAATTAATGCTGTGGAGATAGATAAAAGTAAAAATGTTGGTTTGAGCACTATCATGAAAGGATGGACTTCATTTAATTCGAATCAGAATAACATGCTAGAAAATGCAGGCTGGCTTGGCAATGAAGAGGACGACAAATCGTTTGTCGATGAAAAGGGAAACTTTGACGTTGCGATTCCGCTGAGTATGATCATGGGCTTTGCAGAAGACTATAAAAAAACCGCTGCCAAGTCATTGGCACTTAGTTTCCTCCTATTCTGCTAGTGGAAGATAATTACATGGGACAATCAACTCATTCTTTGATTTAAATATTGGCTACTATTCGATACTAAAAGGAGGGTGAGCCAGGGGAGAGATCCACCAGACATTAGAATAGCTCCTGGGAGAGAGGTCTCACCGGAGATCCGCTCGGGACTGAAGCCCCGAGCTCTCTTAAGACGAGAGAGCGCGGGCGTCTGAGAAGGGGGAAAATATTCCAACCTTGTGGGTAGCAGTCTTTTAGGTACACTATTGTTGAATATATTGTATAAATCATATCATAATAAAAAGCAAAAATATTTTTTCAAAAATCGAAAAATGGCCATGAAATGGTCATAAAATAGTCTAAATCTTAAAAGAAAATTTACTCGAATTCAGAATCAGAAAACATATATGCACGTCCAATCTTATTACGATCGATCACGTAGTTCCAGAATTATAACAGTATACATACGCACGCATACACGTACGCACGCACACACACACACACACACACACACAGACAAAACCATCTGCACGGACATTTTATAAAACCATGAAAACTCTCAAAATATACTAAGCTTTAATTATCAAATTATATGGTTTAACAAAAATAATAATGTTCAGTCACACAGAGTATACAGGGTGAGAGTTGAAGAATTTGAATCTTAATATCTTTTAAACTAAAAGGTTTCATAAGCTACAAAAAGAACCTAGCCGAAGTGATCAAAAGATCAATCTGTTCCTAAAATTTCAACTAAATTTAAACCTTTTTACTCCCGTAATCGTATGACATAAAAAAACCATTTTTTTTAGTTTTTGATTTTTGTCTCAAAAACTAGCCGCCAAAATTGCTTAAAATTTTTACAACTAGTAGATATCGTTGTTTTTTATTGTCATGAATTTTTTCAAAACATTTAACTATTTATTTTTTGAGTTATATATGTTTATCGAAAAATTACCTTTTATATCATAAAAAATGAACAGATCAGTCAATCTAGAAAATCTTGCGGGAAAAAGTAGACAAATTTATGTTCTTTTAGATACACTATTGTTGAATATATTGTATAAATCATATCATTATAAAAAAGCAAAAATATTTTTTCAAAAATAGAAAAATGGCTATAATATGGCCATAAAATGGTCAGAATCATAAAACAAAAAATGACCTAAATTCAGAATTAGAAAAAATATATGCATGTCAAATTTTATTACGATCCGTCGCATGGTTCCAAAATTATGGCGGTATACGTACATACACACACACACACACACACACACACACACAGAGCCATCCGCACGGACATTTTCTAAAAACGTATGATTCATACTCCAAACACCTCCATATGCGTTTCCACGAAGTATTAGCAAAACTGAAAATTTTACTATTACAAAGCTTCCTCTAGAGGAGGAAACAAAATTATAGTTAACATAAAGCATGAGCTCATCCTTACAAGATCGAGAAACGACTTGAACTCAATAATCCAAGAAGAAACTACGACAGCTGGTGTAACTACTTATGAAGATTGTGAAGTAAAAATATCAAAGATAGAATGGTTAATGCCATATGTCATTGCATCTGATAAACAAAAAATTCAGCTATTGAATTTCATTGGTAAAGATAATCCCATCTCTATGTGTTTTCGTTCTTGGGAGATATTTGAATATCCTCTTCTCCCAAGCACGAATAAATACGTCTGGACATTGAAAACTTCAAATCAACTGGAGAAACCACGTTTTGTAATTCTCGGACTACAAACAAAGAAAAAAGCTGAAAGAACTGCAAATGCCAGTAGATTTGATTATTGTGAGATAAGTAATGTGAAACGTTTCTTAAATTCACAATATTATCCATACAACAATATGAATATCGACATACATAACAAACAGTATGCAATTCTCTATGATATGTATGCTAATTTTCAAAAATCATACTATGGTAGAGATCCACAGCCGATGCTGACAAAGCCTATGTTCATCAAGCCTATGTTTATCGATCAAATTTTATTTGACTGACAAAGCCTATGTTCATCAAGAATGAACCGCTCATAGTTATTGACTGTTCACGACAAAACGAATCTCTCAAGAGCGCTTCTGTCGATGTACGTCTAGAGTTTGAGGCTAAAAAAGATTTTCCTGCCAACACTTCAGCCTACTGCATGATCTTACACGATCGTATCGTTCAGTACAATCCCATCAGTGGGGATGTCAAGAAACTCGTCTAGGCTGCATAAAAATATGGAGTATGCAGTAGACATGACTGGTTTCAAGCAAACCGAAGGAGATTATATTTTAAAGGAAATTGCAATCATTCCTCTCAACGATAGTAGTAGTGCTCCTGTTGTTCTAATATTCAAAAATCCCTTCTCATGGAAAAAACTCGGTGACAAAATGCAAAGGGAAAACAACTGGCTTAAACATAATTATCATGGCATGAAGTGGAAAACCGATGGACATGACTACTGCCAAATTGGAAACTTGCTTTGTGACGCTTTACACGATGCAACAAAAATTTTTGTCATAGACGCATTGAAACAGAAATGGCTTCAACGATTCAAATTTCCTGTCTACAACATTCAACAGTATGGTTATCCATCGAAACCATCTTTCAAGTGCGTCACAGTTTGCACAAACCATAATCCAATCTACAAGACTACCTGTGCACTTCACAACGTCAAACTTATAAATTTATTCTAGCAGTCATGCAAACATTTGTAATAAAAAAAAATAATAAAAAAAAATTAAAAAAAATTAAAAAAAAAGAACCAGTAGAGAACACTATAGGCATTCTAGCTCACTTACGGTTTCTGGCTCAGAGAGAGGAGGGGGTGAGCCAGAGACCGTACGGATTCTGGCTCACTTGGAGAGAAGAGGGGGGTGAGCCAGAACCCGTGTGAGCCAGTATGCCTATAGCCTATCTACTTAAAACTGCATACAATAGTTAACTTAACTTACTATTGTGTACCAAGGGCGTGAAATGGGTTTTTTGTACCGAGTGTAGAGTTTGCAGTACGACTCAAGATGAGCTTGCATGTACCAAAAACATAGACTAATAATCTACTAATATTTGTGCAGGGAAAGAGGTAAAATCGCGCGATATTAAAGTGGGCGGAGATACCTACTCCTCTATGTAAGACAAGCGTTACATGACAGTGGTAGGAATCCCCATCATTTCTCAACACACCTTATTTTTTTTTAAGGTTGAATCAAAGCGTGTGTAAAATATACATTTATATTCATATATAGTGTTACGGCACTCGCCGAGTATAAATAGTTTCAAAGAAACTATTATATCTAATGCGAAAGCCTAGTTGATTAGACTATGAAGGTTTTTTTTGCTTTCTTCCTAAGGAAGCCTTGTAATAGTAACTTTTGGAGTTTGTGTAAAAACATGTAGGAAATATGTTTTGATTCATATTAAGCCAAAAAAAGTGTTTAAAAAAATGTCCGTATGGACCCCCCCCCCTACACACACACACATACATGTATGTGTGTGTGTTCGTTCGTATCGCCTGTTGCTCAGCTTCTACTTAGTAGATTTTAATCCACCAAGTCTCATCTTCTTTGTTTTTATTAGTGCATAGCGGGATAAAACTCTGTTTTTACATTTTGTGGACCCATTTTTTTAAAGCAATTTTTTAGTTTTAAGTTTTTAGTTTTTTCCGATGAAGTTATTAGAAAAGTTCATGAAAGTGAATTGCTTTGAATGTACCTGAAAAAGAATAAAATTACTTATTCTTTGTAAAAAATTTGTTCCTCATTTTATTTTATTACACGCCATAAAGTGCAATTTTTTTAAATCGTTATAGCTTTAAAACTAAATGTCAAACCTTTCTAAAAAAACACTGATAATCAGACGTATTGAAAATTCATTGTTTATGTAATAGTTGTAAAATTTGTATAGTTATGCATGAATGTATTTTTTATACGAATTAATATATATACTATAATATGCATTTCTTGTAAATAATTTAATTTATTTATTTTGCTTCCTCCTAGAAGAAGCTTAGTAAAAGTAAAATTTTCAGATTCGCTACAACTTGGTTAAAACGTACCCCTTCTGAACGCTTGTTTTTGTTGGGCCTGGCTGTCGCCAGTGGCTCTGGTGCTTTGTGAGGGAGTCTCATGTTGCATTGCTGTTCTCTCATGTCGTTGTCTCTTTCTGACTTCCTTTTCCACGCTCTTCTCTTTAGGGCTATTAGTCGGGCTTCCCCTTGACCTCTTGCTTCCGGCACTAGCTGAAACCGCGTCCTTAAGGGGCCGTCTTCGCGCACCCTTTCTCGCTTTCTCTCGTATATCGTGCAACGCTTGATAGTATTCAACGGCATCTTGATAGCTTTCATCTTCGAAATTTTCTATTTCGTGCTTTTCTCTTAGTTCCTTTAACAGAACTTTAAGTTGTTCTGCCTGCTTTGCTATACGTCCCACATTCCTTGGTGCGGACTGGCAGTCTACGATAAGTTCGTCTACTTTTTTCTCCAGCTTTCCTTTGCACTCCTCTTCTTCATTACGCGCTTTTATGGTTTTTTACCAAGACTCTCTGTATTCTGCTATTTGTTTCATTGACGAGTTGCTGCCTATGCTCATGGCACTGACAATGCTTGCCAAACTCTCTTGTGTGGGGACCACGTGAATTTTCTGTGCACATATCGTGCGGTCCTCAGAGAATCATTACCAAAGATTAAAAAAACTTATACATATATAGCTATCATTAACAGCTTCCATATTGAGTTTAAGAAATCACCTTTTTTATTATAAAAATTGAACGGAACAGGGCAACTTTATGCTCTTATAGATACACTATTCTTGAATATATTATATAAATCATATCATTAAGAAAAGCAAAAGCAGAAATATTTTTTTGCTTCCTTCCTAAGGAAGCCTTGTAATAGTAATTTTTGGAGTTTGTGTAAAAACATGTGGGAAGTGTGTTTTGATGAACTTTAGTCGAAAAATGGTGTTTTTAGAAAATGTCCGTACGGATGTATGTGTGTGCGTGTGCGTATGTATACGCCTGTTTCTCAGCTTCTACTTGGTCGATTTTAACCCACCAAGTCTCATTTTCTTTGTTTTTGCTAGAAGATAGTGGGACGAAAGTCCGTTTTTACAATTTATATACGCGTTTTTTTTATAGTGATTTTTTAGTTTTGAGATTTCAGTTTTTGCCAACAAAGTTATCGGAAAAGTTAATAAAAGTAAATTGCTTAATATGTACCTGAAAGAGAATAAAATTGCCTATGTTTTTACCGTGAAAAATTTATATTATCGTTCGCCGTTCTTTTATTATACACCATACAGTGCAATTTTTTTAAATCGTTATAACTCAAAAACTTTCTTTAGAGTCTTCACTCAGATCTTTAGAGTACATAGAGTTTCACACCGCCAGAATCTTCATACGTACGAACTCGTTGATCTAGATGGCGAGAAAATTGATGGATTTTTTTATCCAGAAGAACTCGTTCGTGTCGGTGATGGCCGTGTAGCACAAAATAAGGAATTTAAAATTGAACGAGTAATTAAGACTAAAGGACGAGGAGAAAATAAACAATTATTTGTGAAGTGGCTTGGATATCCGGATAAAAGCAAACGATATTGTAAGGCGATAGGTAATGGCTTTATTGCCTGGGCGGGAAAACCCAAAATCCCGGCGAGCGGCGGCTGCTCGGCGGTACGTTTCGATCATCGTAAACCGAGCTGTGTACCGATGTTCAAGGCCGAGCGTTTATCGCTTTATTGTAGCGTACGCGTCGTGGGCTAATCCGGGAAATTGCGGGCGTTGATTGCTCTAAAAAATATGAATTCGGCGATTATAACGAGAAATTTAGTCTACATATTAAAGAAGGGTCATTGATTGTACGACACGTCAAAGTAAATCCAGGAATTATGTTAGCACATGTGAACACTCACGAAAGCCACTGCAAAATATCCAATAAACCGTGTAGAAGTAAAAGCATTTACACTGCACAGTGGAGTTCATGGGGATACACTTGACAATGTTATTCTAGGCCAAATTCCTAAAAGAATAATCATCGGTTTCGTGGATAATAGAGCATTTAATGGAAATATAAAGTTCAATCCTTTTAATTTTCAACATTTCAACCTAAACTATCTTTCTCTTTATGTGGACGGAGTGCAGATTCCCAGCAAACCACTACAACCACGATTTACGGGGAGTAATCCAATATTCGTTGAATGTTATCATACATTATTTTCCGGTACTGGAATACACTTTCTGAATGAATCACTGGCGATTTCACGAACCGACTACAGAAAGGGTTATTGCTTTTTCGCTTTTGATTTAACATCTGATCTATCTGCAAACTCAGCATTTCATTGGAATCTTATCAAGCATGGTAGTGTTCGCGTAGAAGTCAAATTTGAACATGCACTAGCATCAACAATTAATTGTATAATTTATGCCGAATATGACAATGTCTTGGAAATAGATGCGAGTCGACAAATCATAACGGATTTTAATGCATGAGGCGGCGGTGGTGGGAGAAAGGAACAGCAGCGCCTCTTACAGCGTTAGCGGAGAGATCGTGACACCATACGCTCAATTCTCTTTGAGAAGTTGAACAGTGCTCTTCTCCTGCTGCTGTTACTATTCGCGCTTAAAAGTATAATGGATTACATTATTAACGTTCAAGGTCTGAGAGACCCGAATAACAAGTTTATACCTAAAGAAGTGGCTGTACTTGGTTTGAAAAATAGAGTTATTGGTCATTGGATCATTAAGGCGCCTCACAATTTCACAGAACTACCTATTGGAATTAAAAGATCTAACGAGTACATTGCTAATCAGTTTCACGGCATCCGATGGCACAAAGGTGATATCAGTGTGGAGCAATTACAGTTTCATTTACAACAAGTGGCAAAAGTGGCTATACGTGTATTCACCCGTGCACACGATAATTGGAGATTTTGAGAAACTGTCATGTCTCGTGAGGTTGTGAATGTCGAAGAAATGTACGCACCGACTTTCCAAGCATTAAAGAAGAATTATCCAAGCAGCTTTATGTGTATAAATCACAGTATCCAAGATATAAACAACAGTTGTGATTGTGCTCTCAACCAGGTATATTTATTGAGAAAGTGGTTGCACTCCATTGCCGAAGATATAACTCAAGATTCAGTGCAGAAATTTAGTGACGCTTTATACTGTAAACTACAGTCACGTGTTAGAACAGCTTTATCTATCTACGGTGGAAACGAGGACGAAGTTGATCATAGCTAAAACAATGAATATACGTCAGTTGCTAAGGCCATTAAAACCATTGGCTGCCAAGACAGTTGGTGTATATGCTGCAGATAGAGTCCCCAATGTTATGGATCATCCCACGGCTATCATTGCAAACACAGATGACCACACCAGACGAGGAACACATTGGAGTGCTATTTACATAGATGCTAATGGTTACGGAACGTACTATGACAGTTATGGATTTCCACCAATCTCACAACATCATGTTAAAAGACTCAAAAGAAATTGTAAACGATATCAGTGGAATAAGCAAAAATTACAAAGCATCAAAGCATCGATTCGCAAGTGTGTGGTCAATACTGTATTATGTTTCTTTATCATATGGTTGATATACCTAACTTACGCACGTTTTGTAATAAGTTTTCACAAGATTCCAGAATGAACGATGCTTTAGTGGTTGCATTTTATAAAAAAAACTGTTAAGAAATAAGAATATTCGTCTGCGTTCAAGAAATGTAAAGAGATTCGGAAATGAGCGTTCTCTTGTCTTCGGATTTTGTAATCAGACATGTACTTCGAGAATATTTGTCAAATAGCATTAAGTAAAAATTATGAATAAATTACAATTTTACATAAATAAAATGTTCTCATTTACAATACCTTACTTGGTCCTACATACCCGTTTCATCAACATCCTCGTCGTATAGAAAATATCATTTGATAAAAAAAGTTATCTGAAATACTGTAACATAAGAACGACGTAATCGCTATAACCGCTGACAGGTATATTATTTCCATCCGGAGTTATTTATTGTTTAGCTTCACATCCTGTTTCATCATCATCATCGTCGTCGTTAACTAGAATCGGATAAAACTGATCGTAGTCTAAACATTCTGTTTTTAAAAGTCAATGAGATGTAACACTAGCTTGTGACCGCTGAGCCTTTGACCGTTGATGAATATGACACTTGCCTGATGCTTCAGGCTACTTTGATAAAACTGATCGTGGTCTAAACAATACTGTTCTGAGAAGTCAGTGAGATGTAACCTTAACTTTTGACCGTTCACCGTTAACCGTTGACGAATATGATACTTCCTCTCCTGTTGCGTCAGGCTTCTTTCTGTTGTTTCGAGG
Organism: Pteromalus puparum; assembly: GCA_012977825.3. Classification (NCBI taxonomy): domain Eukaryota; kingdom Metazoa; phylum Arthropoda; class Insecta; order Hymenoptera; family Pteromalidae; genus Pteromalus; species Pteromalus puparum. The sequence continues at coordinate 21,355,855 of CM053171.1, forward strand.
ATACACATGTAGGAATGCATCCCCACTACTACTGAATTGAGCTAGTGGGGGGATTCACTCGACGAGAGGATAAAAGAGCGAGCACAGAGAGGTGACGGATCAGTACTGACTTGTGGAGCTAACAAATCGTTTCTCACGTGTAGTAGACATCGTGAAAGTTTTATTGACCATGGCTCAATCAAGTAGTAGTAGTGTCCAAGCTCGTCTGCAGAATATCCTGCCCAACATGCTGCTGTCCACGACCTACGCAGTTAATAAGTCCAATTCTAAAAGGATTTCTCTTGAATTGGAGTGTCATCAGGGTAGCTTCCGTCCAGTAGTGAAACTTTCCGCGGCTACAGGGTGTTTCAAATCTATCAAATTCGATGTGAACAGCTAGAAAGTTTTCAAGAATTACTTTGATCTTATAAACACCTATTTCCAAGATGCGTACAGATTCCAAAGTGAATACGGTCGACCAACAAAAGTGTACATGGAGAACCATGATCTGATGTTTACAACTTCGTATAACACAAAGTCTATATTGATTGAGGAAAGACCCGTTGGTACACCTATCTTTCCAAATCTTTTCATAGACGAAGAAGACGAGGAGGAAGTGTATACTGCTGTTGACAGCGGTTCTGGCAATGTTGCTGATGCTGGCACTTCTGGTGGTGCTGCCGTAGAAAGACATCAACCTCCAAGAGCATCAAAGAAACAAAAAACATCGCATATTCAACCTGCTATCTGCATGCAAAAAGTTACTTTCGATGGATTGAGGGTTGTCTCGCCATGTGTCGATGAACGTCTCGATAAACTTGAAGCTTGTGTTGGTAAGGTAAATGAAATTGTGGCTTGTATCAAAGCATTTGTAATTGGCTATATTAAAAATGATACAGAAAACTCGAATGAAAATGCCAAATCCGCTATGATGAGAACCTACGAAACATTTCAACAATACTCCATGCTGTACAACGATAATATTAAAATTAATGTCGCCGATAAGTTTAAGGACGACTTTGATGAGTCATTGTTGAATATAATTGTTTGTGAAATCGATACTTTTAAATTGTTTGATATCTATAAAGATATATACACTACTATAATCATACTATAAAAATTAAGATGTTATTTTTCGTGATTACGCTTTGTACTTACGCATTTTTTACTTGTAATAAACCAGAAAATTTAGATATATTTTATCTTGTTACGTCATTCGAACCCTGCTTATCCCCTCCATTCTCCTTGACCGCGGGTATAAATATCAAGCCACTACGTATACCCTGTCATTACGAGTAATTTAACCCTTGAAGCAACATCTCACCACAATGGATAAAATAAAAAACGCATTCTCGTCAGGCAAGAAGGAGGGGGATAAAAAGCCGCTCATCGAAAAAGATAAAACGTCAAAATTTGACTTTAAAAGGTATTGTCCTCAATACTCTACAAACACCTCTTCGTTTCCAAAACATGAAGGCTATAAAAGTTTTCAGGAATAAATCTTAAATTAATAAACTTTATCATATCAAACGGTCCTTTTAAGGACCACAATATTTTCAAAACGTAGTGCAAAATAATATATACATTCCTTATCCTAAATCCATAACATTACTATTATTATTATGAATCAGAAGAGGGGGGTCAGTAAAAATGTCATCGTTATCTTGTCAACAACTTATAAAGATACCTTATCTTTGTTAATTATTTGTTTATATGATAAGGTTGGGTCAGTGAGGTTTATATAAACATGATATTGTTTATTATGATGCCCTTATCTTAATTATCTGTTTATTACTTGTATACATGGATACCTTATCTTATCTTTATTACTTGTATACATGATACCTTATCTTATCTTTATTACTTGTATACATGATACCTTATCTTATCTTAATGGTTTGTTTACATGATAAGATAAGAAGGCGTCGGTGATGACGTCATTTGTTGTGTCTCGCCATAACTGTCTATATACTACTATGGTGGGGAAAAGGGAATTCCAAAGCCGAGCTCCTTGAACCTGAAAAGATCCCTCACTCGCTCTAGGGATGTTGAGTTCTTGCGGTACTCCCCTAGCAGTAGGTCTGGGCTTGTGCCTCGTGAATAAGTTAGCGAGGTAACTCGGTTCTCGCATGTTGATGACTTTATACATTAGGAGGGCTGTGAAGTATAGCCTGCGAAAGTCGGATTGAAGCCAGCTCAGACGTTTTCTTTAGGGAGTAATGTGTTCATCCCTCCTAACCCCGAAAATGTACCTCACACATGCATTGCTCAATCTCTGTAATCGAGTACACTGTTCGTTTGTCGCGTCTAGACACACCACTGAGCAGTAGTCAGGATGAAGTTGTACTAAAGTTTTGACTAGCCTTTTGCGGAGCGTCTCACTGGTACAGGCCCTAATAAACCTCAGACTATAGAAGACTTTGTTAATTTTCTTGGTTACTTCGTCAATCTGAGGCTTCCACGTTAATTTACTGTCCATTGTGACGCCAAGATTCACAACTTCCCTACTGAATGGGACGAACACCCTTTTCTGCCGCTCAACGCCGGGCAAATCCAATGAATTTAGATCATTGACCTTGACGTTGGAGCAGAAGAAAATGGCTTTGGTTTTGCCGCATTGAGTCTCAGGCCAGAGCGCTCAGCCCACCCAGCCACCAGTTGTGCCGCGCCAGACAGCTGAAGTACGGCCTCCTAAAATTCATCCCCTGGTGTCAAGATAAATCTGGAGGTCGTTTGCATAGAAGATGTGTTTGATGTCTTTTCCGTCCAGAATGTCTCCTAGGTCATTCACATGAAGACAGAAGAGTAGTGGACCCAGGACAGATCCCTCTGGGACCTCCAAGTTGGTTTCTAGGTACTCAGAATCATCAGCCCTTTGCGAGATAACCATCTGGGAGCGACCCTACAAATACGACTTGACCCACAGCATAGTCGCCCTGAAAAAGCACAACTGCAAAAGCTTTCTCAGGAGCTTTGATGGTGAAATCGTATCAAACGCCTTACTAAAGTCGAACAACAATAGCAAGGTCATCCTCTTTCTGTAAATAGCCGTAAGAATTCAGTATTTTGCTATTATTATGAATAGATTTGTAACAGTTCGACCTCTTATGTTGAGTAGTCGGCCGGACGCCAGGATTTGGTTAGGGGAAAGGTTAATTGATGAGACTGTTTGTAAATTATTAACAAAATGGATATATTTAAGTAAATAAGATAACAAGTTGTTCGTTCAATTGTTAGTCTCCATCTATAACAGAAATCGCGGTTTATTTAGAATATTTCGCCTTTACAATCGGTCTGGTTTATACTAGTGCGGTTAGCGGTACATCAACGCGACGTCGTCTGAGTTACATAGTTTCGGTGCATTCGTCGGTTTTAGGGACGCGGTATCGGAGATTCAGATGGTGACGTGGGTTCGGGATATTGTCGGGTCTTCGGAGTTTAGGGATCCCTTGGATCCATAGAGTCGTGAGCGCACGGCTCTACAGATCGTGGTCGCTCGTCTCGTTCTTCTCCTTGTCCTGTGTGCTCACAGTGACCAGGTGAATCTTGAGATGTCGGCGTGAGATCGGTTTCGAACGGGCAGGAATTAACCGCTGGTTCACCAGGACGTGAGCGCACGACCTGGGGAATCGTCGGCGGGGCTTTAGTTATTTCCTCACTCCCGTGTGCTCACGGTGGCGGAGAAAACAACAGGTCCCTTGGAACCGGGTTCAGGAGCAGGTGGCGACGTCGGGTAGCGGCTATGTGTGCTCACGTAGACGAGACTCGGCGCTGTTCGTCTGTTCCTGGTTGTCTCGTGTGCTGACGACGACAACTCGGAGTTCCGGGTTTCGCTAACTCTGTCGTCACGTGTGCTCACGAGGCGACTTCGTCGGCGTCGGTCTATCTCTGGCCGTTCCTTGCGGTAACGTGTGCTCACGATGCCGCCAGGAGTTAAGGAGGTTCATCTGCTTTGGAATTAACAAACAGATTTGGATAAAAAAATTAATGCGCACTTATTATTAGTAATAAACTAGCCTCAGAAAATTTCAGCCACCTAGGGTACCTATAAGAAGAGAATTTAATAGAACAAAAAGGGAGGGCCCCTAAGGCCGGTTTTTGGCCCAATTTATTTTTGGGTCAAAAAACCTGAAAAATTTTTTTTAAGTATCTGCTATCAATTATAAGACGATTCCACCCGAAACGGGCCATCCCCAACCCCTCAGTCACCCCCCACCACCCCTCCAAATACTGGAGACACCATCACTTGCTAATGGCATTTTCAAGAGATTTAACACTATCAAACATGTATTCTGAGGTATTCTCATGTATTATAAGGTTTTTGGGGTCGCTGATTCCGAATCTGATGTCCGTTGACCTCTAGCGCGTCAGGAATAAGATCATTTGAAGGTTAAATTGACAAAAACCGATGAAAAAATCCAGTTACATTTATAGGTTTTTGGGGTCGCTGATTTCGAATCCGATGTCCGTTGACCTCTACCGCGTCAGTAACAAGGTCATTTGAAGGTCGAATTGACAAAAACCGATAAAAAAAATCCAGAAAAATACATTTATAGGTATTTGGGGTCGCTGATTCTGAATCCGAGGTTTGTTGACCAATGACACTGACAATAATTTTTTCGTTTATATTTTTCTCTTTGATGCAAGCCTGGGACTTTGAGTAATTGAAGTGATCTATTTACGTTGCAATCAAATAGATATTCGTATATCTGAATAAAATTAAATGTGATCGTGATAAATAAAAAATCATACTGCGTAGATATCATGTATGTGAGTATGAAATAAAAGTTACCGCAGGCATAGTGATCTACACTCTGCGTTATCAACGGCTCTTTGATTTACTACTTCGGCTGAAGGGCAAAGTTATATGCTGTTCATCATCTATATGTTGACTTGTAATATTTGACTCAACAGTGACCAAGTTTCCCACCAATGAAGAGCTGCGGTCGCTGGATGACGACGACTGCGGGCTCGCTTGCTCACCCTATTCAGTCGCCGATACTGAGATTCCGAATCTCTGCATCGTACGAGTACTTTTTCTTGTACTTGCCATGACGGCTTTACGCCTTCACCCAGAGACTTTGCTGGTGACCCGTTGCCCGCCGTCACCACGTGGAGGTGCTCTGGAAGCAGGCACAAGAAAAATTCAGAACATATTACGCTTTTAACATACTGATTAGAATTCAGAGGTCCCAGGAATCTATATACGTACTTTTTCTTTTTAAACATTTTCTTTCAATATAATCTCCAAATCACCTTGAGCTTAAAATGATAGAGGCCAATGCTCTCTGGGTTTTGGATCGGCGACCGAGAAAAAACGTATGTTTACATTTTTCCGGGATTTTCCCATCGGTTTTCTCAACTTGACCTTCAAATGATCTTCAAATGACCTTGTTCCTGATACGCTAGAGGTCAACGGACATCGGATTCGGAACCAGCGACCCCAAAAACCTCAGAATATATGAGAATACCTCAGAATACATGTTTGATAGTGTGTAACGGTTCGACTTTCCCCGTGAGTTGAGTAGTCGGCCGGACGCCAGGATTTGGTTAGGGGAAAGGTTAATTGAAGAGACTTGTTTATGCAAATAATAATAATAAAGATATATTCTAATATTTAAGTTAACAAGTTGATAAATCAATTATGAGTCTCCATCTGTAACAGAAATCGAAATCGCGGTGATTTAGAATATTTCGCCTTCACAAACAGTTTAGCTTAATCTATAGCGGTTTACGGTACATTAACACGTCGTTGCCGGAGTTACGTAGTTTCGGTGCGGTTATCGGTTTTACGGATGCGGTATCGGAGTTTCGTACGGTGAAACGGGTTCGGGTTAAACGACGGGTCTTCGGAGGTTAGGTTTCCCTCGACTCCATGGAGTCGTGTGCGCACGGCTCTACGAATCGAGGTCGCTCGTCTCGTTCTCCTCCTGGTCCTGCGTGCTCACAGTGACCAGGCGAATCTCAAGAGGTCGGCGGGTGGTCGGGTTTGAACGGACAGGAGTAGGCCGGTGCTTCACCAGGACGTGTGCTCACGACCTGGGGAATCGTCGGCGGGGCTTTAGCTATTTTCTCAGCCCCGTGTGCTCACGGTGGCTGGGAAAAACAACCAGTCCCTTGGGACGGATGTTCGGGGGCAGGTGGCAACGTCGAGTATCAACTACGTGTGCTCACGTAGAGGAGACTCGGCGCTGTTCGGCTACTCCTAGTTGTCTCGTGTGCGCACGACGGCAACTCGGAGTTTCGGGTTCGTCAACAGTGTCGTCACGTGTGCTCACGAGCCGACGTTGTTGGCGTCGATCCTCTCTAGCTGTTCCTCTCGGTAACGTGTGCGCACGATGCCGACAGGAGTTCAACTCGAGTAGAACTGCCCCGCTATGCCGCGCGGGCCGCTTTATATAGGTGTGTTCGCGGCGCGCCGCTCGCGCCGCCTGGCGCGTCGCCGCTGAGTTGCTAGTAGAGTCTCGCGCTCGTGCGGACTGGCCTTTCGGTTGGTGCGCGCGCGCGCTCACTTCGCTTCGTGCGGACTCGCCTTTGTTCGCTGCGCGCGCGCGCTCGCTGGCGTCAGCTGATTTACTCGGCGCTGTGTTTGCTGATTCATGTGCGAGACTGATGTCTCGTTACAAGTGTTAAATCTCTTGAAAATGCCATTAGCAAGTGACGGTGTCTCCAGTATTTGGAGGGGTGGTGGGGGGTGACTGAGGGGTTATAGGGATGGCCCGTTTCGGGTGGAATCGTCTTATAATTGATAGCAGATACTTAAACAACATTTTTCAGGTTTTTTGGCCCAAACATAAATTGGGCCAAAAACCGGCCTTAGGGGCCCTCCCCCTTTTCGTGATTTAACACGGTGTCTTATGGGCAGTCCGATTTTTTTATCCTTCTTACACAAAATACACAGCAATTAACAAACAGATTGTACTAAAACTTTGATAAATAGTAAAGAAATATCTAAGGAACAAGATACTAACTCATAGAAATCGATTTGGTACCTGGAAGATATGTAATTAATACGTTTTCTCGTAGAAAATGCTCTTGTTGGCTGCCCTAACCCCCATCACTTATGATAGCGGCAACGTCGCGATACCCGCCATAGCGCGCGTGATTTGAAATTCATACGTTCGGTACATTACATAAATAAAAGATTATTGTTTGCTAATGAAATGGGATAAGAAAAATAAGAGAATGATTTTGTTTGTTTATTTATATATTTAGTAATAATAACATTTCATATTAATCATCATTTTTAAATATATAGCACATTTATAATGTACGTAACATGTACTTTGGATTTCTTTGGAAAACTTTTTAGTCGTTGATCAATTATAAATAATAATAAATAAAATATGTAGAAACAACGAAGTAATAGGAAATAACTAAATTGAGATAATATTATTGAGAGGTTTTTAAAATTTTTTCTAAAAAAAGCAGAAATCTTATTAACGTTTGGTCTATTTTTTGTAACCGCAATCAGTCCATTTTCATTTTCGCCAAAAAGACTTAATCCAGCCAATTTATTCTCTTTGTTGTGTGCGACTAAAACGCATCTTCCTTGTAATTCGCATAAACATTTATAAAATACTTGCAAAGCCTCTGATAGAACAACAGAGGGAACCACATTCCCATGCAACTGCAATTTACCTGCAACCACACGTAAGCCAGTGACATCGCTTGCCTTCTCATCAATACATTGACAAGGATTTATGTAAATTGAAAACGATTTATCGCCACATTTTGCAGCGATTTGCAAGATATCTGCTTCTTTTGAAAAGCCACCAGTTTCTAAGTCGAAAAAAACGATTTTACGGTTGTTCACATTATCAAGTACGTTTAAAATTGGAGGAGCATCGGCATTCAATAGACCTACATCTGATTGATAGGTCTCAGGGCCTTCGACGGCTTCTGTTTTGTTTCGCAGTTCTAATTTCTGTTTTTTAAGAAACATACGTTTTCTTAGACAGTGATTTTACGTATCTTTTTTCGGCTCGAGAATCCAGTGCTTTATAATACTTTGCAGAGTGTTTCGATGTAGATAACGATAGCTTTGTAGACAAACGGTTTGCAAATTTTTCTCCTGTATTCTTTTTATTGATCGCAAATGCCAATCGAGCATCGTACGATGCCGATCCTCCATAAAATCGTGTTTTTGGGGCTTTACTTGCTATTACTATATTCAAGCTTTCGTTGACATTACTCGATACTCCGGTCGCGAATCTATCAGTTTTACTGGCCAATGTGTTGAATAAGCACTTCAGAGCATCGAATAATTTTGATTCTGTGAAGCCGACTCCAATTGTAGAATGCTTGTATGTTTCTGGGTTTTGGCGATAACCACACCAATTGCCACAATTCGAATGATCATTAAAACTGTGATACGGAATATTCTTTATCGCAGCAGCCATATCAGTTGCATGACCAGCATTCTGTGATACGCAGTAGGTGAAACATCATTTCAGATATTTAATTGAATTAGCTGTAAGCTCCTTGTGATCTTTTTTGATTTTATATAATTCATTCGTGACACCTTTGCTTGTGTGATTTTTATCTGAGTGTTTCATAACTTCATGATTGCTGCCTGCACAAATACATGATATGGAGCTACTGTCATTGTCCCCGATCATGATACCAAGTTCAACGTTGCAAGCTTTAAAAATCAGATTTTGATTAGCCAATTCAGCGGCAGCCGCAGGTTCCATTGCCTTAGCTGAACCTTCAAAATTAAGCCTGCAATCATGATCTTCCATATCCGGAGAATTTATCTAAAACAGTTTATTTAAAACAGTTTAACTAGTCACAATTTGTCGAATCACAATTTGTCTAATTTTTAGTTTATCTAAACAGTTTATATAATATACAATTCGACTAAAAATCAAATTTTTTTCAAATTTTAGATAAATTGTTTTAGATAAATTGATCATTAGATAAATTGTTTTTCTTTTTCAAAGCAAGCGTGTTTGTCACTAAAGCAACTTGGTACTAGAAGCAATTGCAACACAACCACTTTCTCGTAACCATTTAATCCGATAACCCAAGTAAAGATGGTGGGTGAGTCTACTGAACAATCCAAATGAAAATAGCACGGCGCGAAGCGTTATTTTATTTTTTGCGTCCTGTTATTGGGTTATTGGGTTATTCAGTCGACTCACCCACCATCTTTACTTGGGTTATGGGGTTAAGCAACTCGGTACTAGAACCATTTTTAACACAAACCAAGGGCGGCAATGGGGTTGGTATGGTTATTTTTGAAAGCATGCGTATCTGTCACTAAAACAACTTGGTACAAGAAGCCATCATTGTCCGCTTGACTTGACTCGCGCGTAAAATATTTTTTCCTGAAATATCCTTAAAAAAAATTAATTATATAAAAATAAATTGATGTTATGTAAAATTTTTGAAAAATTGACCTTTTTCAAAAATTCTAGTACGAATCAACGTCTATATATTCGTAGTTGTAAAGATACAGACAGTCGCCTCGTCCACGTCGTTGACCCTGGGTTCGGCAGAGAGCAACTGAACAATTTGTCTAAAAAAATGTATCTAATTGACAATTTATCTAAAACAATTTATCTAATGAACAATTCGACTAAAATCGGCAATTTCCCATTTTAGACAAATTGTATATTAGATAAACTGTTCTAGATAAATTGTTAATTAGATAAATTTTTATTTAGATAAAAGGTTTAGATAAATTGTCATTAGATGAATTGTTTGTAGATAAATTCTCCGTAAATCTGATCTTCACAATTATGTCCCAGATCACACATGCGGCATTTGCGATTTTTAGATATGTATGACAGAACTTTTTTTGAAAAAAATCCAATTAGTGCAGCTGATCCTGAAAGGCTGCCGTATTGACAACCAGTTCCTCTTGTCGGCCATCCCATGTCGTACGTAGCAGCTATTCTAACTATAATATCTTCAGATACATTTGTTACTTTCGCGTGATCTATGTCACATATGCTCGGGAATATGAAATTATTTTGTAAGTTTTCAGGCCTGAAAGTAAGGAAACAAGATGTGGTCATTGGAGATAAATGAATACACATAATTTTATCTGAAATTGTATATTTATTTATTTATTACAATAATTGATTTTGTATATCATAACTTATGGTATACAATATTTTTTAAACTAACTTATGTATATATGAGTAAAATCGTGATAAAGAAATTGATCAAAATTCATAAAAATCACTGTAAATTAATTGATTAGCATACAACTAAAATACTTTATAAAATAAAAAAATCTCGATTGCATGATTATAATTTTAAAACATTATTTGGTAACGAGTGAACCATACTCGACACAAATCCACAATTTGCGTAATACTCACAAAAGTTTTTGAACTTCTGTAATATTTTTGATTGTAAGTTCCCGTTCTAGAAGAGTAGCTTCTTTGCACGCATCTCGAGCCATTTCCTCAGCTGCAATACCCACTTCTTTCTCGTGCGTTTTATAAGTGTTTGGATGAAATGTTGGTATTTCAAATGATGACAGGAATTTATTTAGATGAGTATTTCCAGTGCCAGTATTGAGAGTTGCTGTAATTAATAACATTATAATTGGCAACAGTTTATATCACTATATATTACTCTTTAGCTATAAAAACATTAATATTACCCATTGGTCCAGCAATATTTACACCATAACGTTGTATCTGCTTTCCCTGTTTGGTCACTCGATTTTTTTATCACTAACCACTCGCGTAGTGCATAGACAATGTTGGCATTGTATAGTCCATATGCAAGCCAATCCAACCAATTTTTCTTCGACTATATCACGAAAAGAAAGCGTCTTATTACATTTTCTACAATCCATTTGTGTGACCACAGTTTTGATGTGTACAATTCTTCGTCCCTCCAGTTACGGTTTATTTTTTCCATTTTCGAGGTTAGATTGCTCTCCGGATTGCCCCTTCGATTCCTCCAATCTGCTCTGTCCACAGCCGTAAACGTTTCGTAAATTTTTTCCAACACTTGTTTGTTGTACTCTTGCATTGTACACTTTCTCCGTTACACGTTTCCCTTTCCAAAATAACTTATTTTGTGATTTATCGCACATTTCGTAAACAGTCAACAAACGACGCGAATCGAGGACATGATATATAGACTCGCGCGCGCGCGTGTTTATGTTTGTAGGTAAGGATAGGTATGGGTATGCGACGTTGCCAAATCTTAACCGCTCACTACTTCAGTCAATAACAAGACTACAGCTACTCTCTTTTGACTACTGACGTACCAGATGAACCTCCTTAAGCTCGACTAGAAGACAGAAGTGCCCACTGCGCCGCGCGGCCCGCCTTATATAGGTGTGTTCGCGGTACGCCGCCTGGCGCATCGCCGCTGAGTTGCGCTGCTGAGTTGCGCGCTGGTGCGGACTGGCCTTTTGGTTGATGCGCGCGCGCGTTCACTTGCGTCAGCTGATTGACTCGAGGCTGCGTTTATCTGCGAGACTTGCGTCTCGTCACAGATTGAATAATCTCAAATATGTAAAGTTCGGGAGTGACGAAAATTTCAGTAGATGCTACAAAATTTTTAAATTTACTTTGTAGCAAAATCTGAATATTAAATATAATCGTGATATTGATTAATAATTTTGAATATAATAAAGAATTTGGACTCTTAAGGTACTGAACGGTCGTAGCAGGATTAGGTAAAATAAATAATTACACAATTTATTTATGGTTTGTAATTGTTAAGTGACATTGCGCCTTTAATCACTTTATTATCAGCAGCAAATCAAGAAAAAAAAATGAATGCAAGAAAATACTTAAGTGATGAAATTAAGTATCGACATTAGAAGAAAATTAATAACAAATGTTCACAGATTAACACAGTGAAAAAAAATGCATAAATAAAACTGCATGCTTGAAATGAGCTGAAAACCATAAAACAAGTGATTGTACAAGTAAAACTATTAAGTGTCTAAACTATGTATTTAGTAACAATAAGTACTCCACAAAACTAGAGATAAATCACACTGCGTATGACTCTACCCTATGCTTTATTCTAACAAAGAAAATCACAAAGTTCATTGACTCAACTGACTATCCGCTGCGGCCTTCCTTACCATCACAGGACACAATCTACAATCTACATCTAGAAAATCAACAAGACAGGCAGTACCGACAGCTGATAACAAGGGCCCAGTAGAACCAGGTTCGATGCAACCACCTGGGAAACAAAGTATACTACAGCAACAGAAAACAGACAAAGCTCAGAATCCGAGGGCTCTCACGAAAAACCATCAGCAATCCAGAAGCAGAAGCAACAACTAGATCTGTACACTACTCCACCGACATCAAACAAAGAAAAGAAAAACAAAGATAGGTATAATCACTACATTTGATTTCATAGATATGATCCAAAAAGATTAATTTCAAAATGAAAAAACGTGTAGTAGTGTTGATAGTTTCAACAAAATAAGTAGTTGTAAAAATGATACAATTATATACATAAATATCCGCAGTATGAATGCGAATTTTGACAAAGTAAAATTACTAATTGATAGTTTGGTTACAAAGCCTATTGTTATATGCACTGAAACTGTCCAACTGATTAATTACAAAATATATGAATTGAAAGGATCTGACTATGAATACAAGTGTCACTACAACCATGGCATGATAAACAAAAATGATGGCGCAACCGTATTTGTAAATATTAACTTAGAACAAAACACTAAAGTGATTGAAACTGGTAGGATTAAGTTTGTAAATATGAGTATTAAACTAAGCGACCAAAGTAATCTTGAGGTGTCGTTTTCACACGGGATTCCGAAATCGGAATTTATTCTAGAGATAAATAAATTTTTAATTGCGAATAAATGTGTTAAAAATCACCTAGTAATAGCTGATTTTAACATTGATTTACTAGAATATGATAATCTTAGCCAGGAATTCCTATGTAATTTCGTTGAGAAAGGGTACATCCCTGGGTTTGTTGGTATTACCAAGCCGCCAATCAGAGTCGCAAAGGGTTCCTGTATCGACAATATTTTTATTAAAACAAATAATTTAACAACAACTACGTAGAAAATAAAACTTTCAATAACAGAACACTACCCAATAATTATTGAATTAAACAAAGTTAAGAAAAAAAAACAACCGGAACCTTATGTAAATTATAAAAAATGAATAAGCGTTGCGAGAAATAAAAACTGGAGTGAAATGTTGTCGATAGAGGGTCCTAACTTGGCGACGGATGTGCTCGTAAACGAGATCAAAGAGGGCATAGCAACTACTAAAAAAAGAAAGAAAAAACAAGGTGGAAGGAAGAGCTGGATCACAAGTGTAATAATAACATCATGTGAAACTAAAGAGTTTTTGTATGATTTATAGCAACTGGATTTAAATAATGACCAACTTAAATTACAGTACAAAAAATATGCTAAAATACTAGACAAAGTTATTAAAGATGTAAAAATTAAATACGATCAAAAACGAATTCAAAGCAATAGTAATAATCCAAAAAAGCTATGGGAAGTCATTAATAGTAAAATCGGCAATAAGAAATTATAATGGGGTTTTAGACCGGGATATTAAAGAATGACGGGGTCCGCATCCGTATATAAACGATCAGTGGCGCATCCACTGATCGATGAATAAGCGAGAAGAAAAGTATGTAGCAGCTAGTTGCAGGCTTCTTGAAGGCTGTACGAAGCCTGGCCCGTAGCGCAGTTTGCTGTACGTGCACGTCCTCGTGCACGTGAGCCCGCGGAGGCGTCGTGAGTAATTTGGCTACGTAGCTAGTTCGCGAGATAAACTAAGAGTGAATCGCATGGGAATGGACAGAGTCAGGAGCAAAGTGACACAAGCCGAGTAGTAGCAAAGTTTCTCTTTATGTAAAGACTCGAAGTCAGTACAAAAGCAGCGCGGAGTAAGAGAGACGGAGCAGAGCGAATAATGCCGAGAGAGAGAGAGAGAGAGAGAGAGAGAGAGTATTGCGATCGGGCAGGTACTTACAGAAGTGCTTCGTAGAACTTGATAAACGCCTCGTGGCTTCGACCGGAGCGGCGCAGGACGGATGACCAGGGCCTGACGCTGGACAGCAGGACGGACGTCTCAAAGCCTCGTGTGTGGCCGGGTATACCAGAATATTTACAGATATAATATTTATTATAGTATGATCATATAGTATAGGGGAGAGAGGGACGTAACGAGTGCACACAAGGCAACTCGTTATAAAATCCAGAGAAACCATAAATCATGTAAAAATTAGTGATAGGAAAGTAACGAATAATACAGAAATTGCGAATAATATGAACAGTTTTTTCTGTGAAATATGCCGAGAGTTAAATGGACGAATTGAGAAACCGGATAATACCGAACTCAAACTACCGGTTATGAACTCCAATACAATTTTCATTGATTCAACGAGCACGAGTGAGGTCATATCTGTAATCACTGCATTAAAAATTAGAAGTGGTGGAGTTGACAGTATTAACTTCAAGACCTTCAAATTAATTAGTAACTATATAGCTGAACCAATCACTTATCCTCTCTTAAAAAAGAGATCACCGGATGTTGTGAAGCCTTTTAAAACTCGATTTGATTGGTTATGGCTAGACATCCGGTTGAATGGCGCCGAAATTTAAAATGTTTTAGTATGGTTTAAGTTTAATATATTGATTTTGGGTCTATTATTCAGTTGATTCTTTTAACGACCATAATTAATAATATGATTGTTTTTTTATAATAATTCTAGCTTACTTTGTATCATATTAATATATTCTAACCTCAAAAACTAGATTGCGTTATAATCTACTGCTTCGTTTCAGAAAATACTACTTATCTTCTTAAGAAAAAACATTAATCAAATACAAATGTGAACTTAATTGTGGAATATATGTTAGCGTTTTGAATAGTGTTAAGACATGATCATAAACAAACCGTAGTTAGTATTTTAAACTTGAGCATTGAAACAGGTATATGGCTTAATGCACTTAAGATGACTAAAATTGTCTAATTCGTCTACAAATCAGGTGAAAAAAGTAAAATCACAAACTATTGGCCTATTTCATTGATATCGAATGTAGCAAAAATTTTCGAAAAAATTATACATAGTAGACTTTATGATTTTTTGACTGAAACTAACATAATATCTGAGAACCAATTTGGTTTTGTTAAAAAAGGAGTACTAAAAATGCTCTGAATTATTTAATGAACGCGTTGTATAATAACATCGATAACAGTATTCCTACCTTCTCAACATACGATGCTCTGCCGAACAACCTAAAAGTTTTAGAAATTAGCAAATTGAGTCAACAGACGATAATTAAAGAATCCCTAGTGGAAATAATTAATTGTGGCAAAGTGTGCCCAAGTGTGCTCAAGTGTGCCAAAGTGTGCCAAAGTATGCTAAAGTGGTCAAATTCGGACAAGTGAAACAGTATGGCACGCTATGTCACACTTTGGCATACCATGGCACACAATAGCACAGCGAGCGTACACCCATTTATAAATTAATAATTTTGTGGCACACTATGGCACACAATGGCACACTATGGCACAGTATGGCACAGTGTGTCACACTAAAGGATTTATTGAAAATTAAAAAACAAGGGCCGGGAGGTAGGATTGAACCCGGGTCACCAGCGTGCCAGTCTATCGTGTAACCGCCTGAGCTAATATCTTATGCGATATTACAGTTATATTTCTTTCTTATAAGGAGCTCCTCATATAGGTTTCACATTGATTAAAATATTCTTAAGTCTTAGAAACTTAAAATCAATCTTTAATTTTTATGAAAAATTTATATATATATATATATATATATATAATACATATAATGTTTACGACTTATACGAGGACTCATATCAGTTACTCGTCATAAACATAAAAGTTCTGTGCCAAACTATGCCAAAGCTACAGTGTGCAAAAAAAAAATTTTCTGTAAAATTGATGTGTGCCAAAGGCCAAAGTGTGTTATACTGTGTGAAAAATAAGAAGTTTGTTTCTAAAAAAATCTATGTAGGTTAAAGTGTGCCAAAGTGTGCCCAAGTGTGCCAAGCTGTGCCAAAGTGTGCCATAGTGTACCATACTGTTTCATTTGTCCGAATTTGACCACTTTGGCACACTATGGCACACTTTGGCACACTTTGGCACACTTTGGCACACTTGGGCACTCTTTGGCACAAAATCCATTTCCACTAGGGATGGATAAAATCCAACTGTTGATATATGAAATGTCTATCTCTTAGATAAACTGTTAATCATGGCATAATTTATATCATGGTATAATCATGGTATAATTTATATATACAGATAATGTTATTCAGTAGTGAGGAGGCCACTACTAGTTTTTATGCGTAAATATAGCATAAGTTTTAGTTTTTAAGGGTACCTAACCACCTTAAATTATCAAAAAATGAAAAATCAGATTTTATTTTTTTTGTAACCTTAAATTGTTTAAAAAATGTATCAAACAAATATATAAACTCAATCAAACTGTAGAGAACAAAAGACAATTTTTATATGTACCAAATACCAGGTGCAACATGTCTCCGTAAGCCAAAATTCACAATTTCCATTTTATCACTCACCGCAGACTTACTTCAGTTCTAGGCATCGGAGAGCACTAAAACTTTACAAACATGTTTGAAATACACATAGTTCTGACATGAGTTTGGAGATTTGTACGTAAATTAAATCCTAAAAAGTTATCTTCAATTTAAACAATATATTTGTCATTTTTAACATTTTTAAACAAATATTTCGTTCAAATTGAAGATAACTTTTTAAGATTTAATTTACGTACAAATCTCCACACTCATGTCAGAACTATGTGTATTTCAAACATGTTTGTAAAGTTTTAGTGTTGGTGTACGCGCGAGCCCCCACTATGCGTCTACGTTCGCGCGGCGCTATCTCTCTCTCTCTCTCTCTCTCTTCGCGCGGTCTCTCCGTCTCTCTCTCGTTCGCGTGTGCCCTTTCCCCGCGTCGTGTCGTCTCTCTCACACTCGCTTATCACGGCGGAGCGGTGCGGCAGCTGATGCGCGACAAGTGTGCGCGCGCGTCACTTGCGCCTCGTGTTTGGTCGTTTACGTTCAAGACCTCGCTTCTCGTACGCACGGCGCGACTCCTGGTGATCTTGCTTGTCGGTCGACGCGGGCTGTACCGGTACAACGTCATCTCGCGGTCAAGCCACGGTGGAGCCACTACCTCTCCTGTCTTGGTGACGGGAGAGGTTATAAACCCCGTGGCGCATCACAACGCGGGTTTCATCCTCGGAATTCCTCGCGGCAGTCCCATGGAAGTCGGAATGGTACGCCGGGCGCTGCACAATGTATACGTCGTAGCAGACGCCCGGGCATGTATGCGGCGCCATGAGTATGCGTATGCAGCTGACACAGCTACACGTCGCAATATCTAAATATCTAAATTTTCACAGATATTATGTATCGCAACAACATCATATAAATTATTCAGAGCAAAGTATTTCACATAATATTTTCGTAGACCTTGAAGAACATTGAATAATATAATTGTGAATAATATTGGGGTAAATGCAGGGTTATGAAAAAGGTTGCGAAATTATATGAAAAAGCTATGGCGAAATTATGACAAAATTATGGCGTATATGATAATTATATAAACTATTGATCTGATTGAAATGAATGATATGACGTAAGATGAAAATGATGCAACAACATTTGTTTGAAAGATAATATTCGTGAAGGCTTGGAAAAGTCGGCTTGTTATAGGCTTGCCTATGTCACACACACCTGCTTGAAATTCAACAGGCCTTATAGACCAAACAAGCGGTCAAAGAAAGATATTCGAGAAAATTATAATGATATCTTGTGTTAAGGTTAAACAAACATTTATGTGATGTGAAGTGAGAAAAGACAAGTTATTCGTTGAGCTGAAAATATATGAGTTCGCTGTCTCGTGTGTGTTGAATTATTATTACACGAGAGGTTAGAATGAATTTGTTAGTTAAGGACCTGAAGATGTCGTGCGTCCATAAGAAAACCGACTGGAGTCTGACGTAGCCAGTCCAGCTGAGCGGCACGAAGCGGCACTTTTAGAACTCGTCGGAGGCGAATTAGTGTTTTGGTTACGTGCAGAGTTTTTTCCAGTATTGGAAAAAACTCCCCGGTTCAGTCCACTAGGAAGATCCCCGGGCGCACCAGGTTAATTAAAAGATGAGTTAATAAAATAGTAAAATACTAGTATCCAGCGGCGAGGCGAATCCGCTGATCAGCGCACTGGAAATATGGCTTCCTTCTCACAAAAACACGTGGCGTTGATATAACGTATAAGTATATGTGACTTGTAGAAGGATTGGAGATGAACTGACTGCGCAGGAGCCCTCGTGTCGCTAGCGAGATGTGGAGACGCGAAGCGAGAGAGATAGCGTGATGCGCAGAAACGCAATTGCATATATAGGCGTACTTAGCGCGTCGATGGAAAATGCGCACGCGCTGCCAAAGACTAACCTATCCTCTCCCGCGGCATCAGGCCCGCGAGTATGAGAGAGATAGATCGAGTGCAGGGACGTATGTACTCCCGCCGCGCCGGGGCCCCTGACTAAGCGCAACCTCGTGATCAACTGCACCGGATCCCCTGTATCTATCCAGCCTCTGGAGATAGACGTTGCATTAGTTAGTTTAATAAGTGCTGTCTGTGTACTCTGGTGGTCGCGAAAACCTGCCTTGAGGGGATCAAAATGCTTATTGATGTGAAACATCTAATGGCGCGGCTCGGGGGTTCAACCGAATCGTTTTGTCGTGACGCTTTCCCCTCTCGTGCCTCTACAGTGCGCTCCCCTCTCCGCCTCTCTCTTGCCTCTACAGCGCGCTCACCTCTCCGCCTCTATAGCGCGCTCCTCTATACTGGAGAGAGAGAGAGAGAGAGAGAGAGAGAGAGAGAGAGATAAGATAAGATAAGATAAGATAAGTCTTTATTTGCAAAAAAGCAAAATACATAAAAAAGCAGTAGTAATAAAAATTACACTGTACAATATATACATATTAGATAAAAATTAAATAGATATACATATGTTGTAATGATCAATACTTCACAAGTGCATTAAATGTAGATGAAGTAGATGAGTATTGCTTTTCAGCGAGTTAAACTTAATACGTCCTAATATCACATAATATCACAGAAGATCACAATACCATCTGTGGTGGGGTTTGGTCATAGACTTATTTAAGATTGCACTTTACAAATACTCTTTTACGGCAATAGGGCCGAGGCAGACTAGTTAAAAGCGTAGATTATGTACAATTTTATAGTAATGTAGCGCTAAAGGGTTCAGGGTCGCCGCTAGTCGATGGCCAGCAGATGTAGACGTAGCGCCCTCTTAAAAGACGCGAGTGACGGTAGGTTTCGCAGGGTAGAAGGGAGAGAGTTCCAGAGCCGAGCACCATGGACCTGGAAGGCCCTAGCTCCGGTTTCGGTGCTCACGGTCGGTAGACTCAGCTCAGGAGGAACTCCCCTACCGGAGGGCCTGGGCTTGAATTTGTTGAAAGCAGAGGCCAGGTACGAAGGCTCACCGATCCGTATTGCCTTATACATAAGAATGGCCTCAAAATAGCTTCTTCTGGAGTCAGTGCGAAGCCACTCGAGGCGCCTACGGTAGGGAGTAATGTGTTCATCCCTTCTGACCCCGAAGATGAACCTCACACATGAATTGCTCAGTCTTTGTACACGTATCCGTTGTTCATTTGACGCGTCCAAGATGGTCACAGTACAATAGTCGATGTGCGGTTGTATCAGTGTCTCGACTAGCCTTCTGCGGAGAGTCTCGGTGGTGCAGCCCCTAATGAACCGCAGGCTATATAGGGCTTTGTTAACTTTTTTCGTGATGGCGTCCACCTGCGGTCTCCAGGTAAGTTTACTATCCAATACAACACCAGAGACTCACTACCGCCTCGCTGAAAGGACGACCACCCCGCCCGGCAGCGGAACCCCGGGTAAGTTCCACGACTTGATATCATTAACGTTTCTTGTGGAACCCAAAGAATAATTGACTTAGTTTTGCCGGAGTTCAGCCGGCAGACCGGAGCCCTCGGCCAGCCGCGCCAGTCGTGCGCTTCTGCAAGCCGAACGCACGCCTCAAGTAAGTTATTTTTGTTGGTATGTAATATATTTGAAAGGTCGTCCGCATAGAAAAGGTGTTAACGTGTACCGGTCGAGTATGTGTTGCAGGTCATTGACATAAAGACTGAAGAGCAGGGTCCCAGGACGGAACCCTGTGGGACTCCAGATTGGTTCAAGCCATTCGAAGTTCCATTTTTATTGGATATCACAATCTGGGGGAGAGAGAGAGAGAGAGCGAGGGAGAGAGAAGAGAGAAGAGAGAGAGAGAGAAGAGAGAGAGAGAGAGAGAGAGAGAGACAGAGAGAAATATACATGCATGCGCGCGTCGACCAAAGAGAGAGAGAGAGAGAGAGGAAGAGTATGTATGCATGTGCGTATCTGTGAGTGGCGATACACAGGTGGACAGGCGTGCGCGCGTCGCCCAAGAGAGGAGAGAGAGAGAAGAGAAGGAAGCGTATGTAAGCGTGTGCGTATCTGTGAGTGCGCTTTAGACAGCGATGGGTCTAGAACTATAGAGTGTGTTTAGCGTGACTGTGCATATCGGTGAGTGCCTTGCAGTATACGACGCGCCTATAGTTCGCTTACTTGTGTAGCACGAAGGCATCGCTCGTGCTGTACATTTGGCGTTCGACGCTTACAATCGATGCAGTATTTATAAGATACCTTGATGATGTTTTGTCTAACACTTTCGTCGCATATTTTAGTTATCATCGGCCAATCGTCACTGTAATACCATCACAAACATTGACTGCTAGTATTACAGAAATAACTGATGATACATCTGACAATATTTAACAGTATTGCAGAAGTGTAAATATTTGTAATATATTTCTAAACAAAAATATTAATACTTGTTACTTTCATTTTACACTTCCTCCAATACAACATCCTTTCCATTACATACCTTCATAAAACTCAGTTTTTATGTTACAAAACAAAAAATATGTATTTACTTTATTTTATATAAACTTCTTTCAATAACCATAAATTTCAATGTTTCACATCTGCCAGGCGTCCCGTGACGGCTCACTTTTTTTAAAATTTAGGTACTCCGTGATTTGGGTGTGGGCAATCTTCTGGAGAACTTTGGAGAGGAAGCAGAGCAGAGCAATAGGACGAAAGTCAGAGACGTCTGACCTTCCAGATGTTTCTATTATTATCAAGAGCACTCGAGAGATGTTGCTGCATATACAAGTTGCCTCCTCTACTAAACGCCCATCGACCTCTTTTGTGAGTCGAAGAAACTCAGTGAGTAGCTCAGCTCGGCTAGTGCATTGATAACGCCTTTGCGTAGCATTACGCTTATTAATGAGTTGCCTCAGCTCAGGCCCAAACCAAGGAGCATATTTTTTATTTGGGCAAACCTTCTTAAGAGGCGCCAGTTCATCAACTACTGAATTAATATTTTCTTTCAAGGTATGTAAGGAGCCCTCCAGGTCGGCCTTGACAGAACTGATGGCTGACAGGTCGCAGTCGGAAAGCGAGCTATTTAAAGCTTCAGGACAAATGCTGCTGAATTTCCTGCACAATAACGAATCTAGTACAGGCGCTACCGAAAAGAATTGAGTAGTCACGCTTAAGATACTATGCTTTCCAAAACTGGGCAGCCACTCGTTCTGAGAGTCCAATCAGTGTCATTCATGTCCGTCATGACCAAGACAATTCAGGTGTGAGAGGATGTTGTTTGATGTGTCGGTCCGTGGGGGATGATTTGAAGCGAAAGTTCGTCGCTAAGACGCTTGATGGTGCTCGCGTCGTTAGATGTGGATAACAAATCCGCATTCAGGTCCCCCATGATGATTTTGTGGCTGTATTCAGATGTTAAGACTCTAAGGGTCGAGAAAAGGTTAGAATCCTTTTGCATAGAGATTTTAGGGGGCATGTACGCCAGCCAGTACGGGAGGCGAGCTGCCCTGTTGCACGCTGCAGAATAAGTACTCAGGGATTCCAGGTTTACCTGGTCCCTGGGTGCATGAGGAGGCAAGTACTTTGACTTTGTAGTCACTGCATACGTACATACAGGACAACTCCTCCCCCGTTTACATTACGATCTTGCCTGAAAATGGAGTATCCCTGTACCTGAATGAGGTTGTCGTCCACAACCGAACTTAGCCATGATTCCGCGATCTCGAAGATAGTGTAGGCGGGATGATCCTCCAAGAAAAGACGGAGCTGCTCAATGTGAGCTCTAAGCGAGTTGACATTGAGGAACCCCGCCTTGAAGAAACTGCCCCTCCCCTCCCCCCGCCCACCCCCATTCATACCCAGTCAGATTGCCGCCGGTTTATTTGCCTGATCAGCGCCATCACCAGACCTTGAATTATTCAGTGTTGCCGCACTCTTTGTGTTTGAGGATCTGGTAGAGGCAGCCTGGCACGCCGTTTGAATGGCTTGTAGGTCAGCAGCTGACGCGAAGACGTGTGCACGCTCACCACCCTTCTTTCTAGCCAGGATCCTGCCGCCTGCATGCCAAACATACCTGAAATACAGCCCTTGAGCAATAGGCCTCAGATTTTTAAACAGTTGAAATTTTTCTTGAGATAACATCTCATTGATGAAGACTTTGTGTCCTGCAGCCTCCGGGGCCAGCAGGTCAGGCTTAATGTCGCTAGTAGACAGTTATTAGCCAATGCGCTTTTGGCTCGCATGTCGTCCCTTACCAAACCTGGCTCAGCAAGTCTAGCAACAAGAGAAGGGAGTACACCCTGGCGTTTTCCGAATATGACTTTTTAGCTTCGTCTCCCTGATCTCCGTCCAGCTTACGAAACCGTAGTACGCGAGTGTTAACGATGTCCTTTTTTTCCAAGGAGGGGAGAAGGGTGCTGAGCAGTGCAAAGGCAGCTCTGTCAGAGATTTTCTCATTGAGTTTACCGTCGGCTTTTTAAAGACCATGAATAATTACCTCGCACCCCTCAGCACCGCCATCACTCAACCCTGAGCTGCCGCCAGTAGGTGACAGCCGCGGTTAGGAGCACACCCACGCTCCCACAGCANGGACAGCCGCCCCGAGAAAGGAGTCCATCCCCGGAGACAACCATCCAGCCGTCCGCCACTGCAGCGATCCAGAGATCTTCGCCGTTCAGCCACCATCCTCCGTCGAGCAGGCATGAGAGGAAGGACGACAGAACGGGAGAACGGCTGCCGTCGTCGAGTCTACGTGAGAGAGAGAGAGAGAGAGAGAGAGAGAGAGAGAGAGAGAGAGAGAGAGAGAGAGAGAGAGAGAGAGAGAGAGAGAGAGAGAGAGAGGACGAGAGGAAGCGGGAAACCAGCGGCTGTGTGGCCAGCGAAGCTACCTTGCGAATGAGAGGGAGAGAGAGAGAGTGTCGGTGTGTGGTGCGCGCCCACCAAGACGTCATCTGCGCGACGCGTCGAGTCAGTGCTCGCGAGTGTGTGTGTGTGTGTGAGACAGAGAGAGAGCGAAGAAGTGAGATAAGCGCGGGAAAGCTTTGTGTGCGTAGCAGCAGGACAGGCTTGCCGCCAATGTCGGGCATAGCCTGTGCACGGAGTAGCGACAACCAGAGAGAGAGAGGGAACGAGATTAGGAAGCGCCCGTCGTGCGGCGGGTGCATGTGTGTGTGCGAGTAAGAGATAGATAGATAAGCCTTTATTTGCTCACAGCAAAAATAATACAGATTCATGAGTTATCACAGTTTTTTTTTTAAATAGTATAAGATTTAACTCTTAATATTAAAGTCTTTGGAACGGTTAAAATATAGCCAATGGCTCGTCATACACAAAGAAAAACTCATACGTATACACACATACACATATACATAATATCACATTTTGAGATCACAATAAAACCAATATTTTCACTTATTGAATTAAGTTTGGTCAAAGACCTATCTACATCTCACGATTACAATCTTAACTGCGCATTAGGAAAAGAAAAAGACTGCCTAAAGGCTAAGTCAGACTAGAGTAAAATATAATAGAGTAAGATACGCAGTGCCAGCGTGCTCAGAGAAGCTACGAGTCAATCTCCAGCAGGTGCCGTCGCAGTGCCCCTCTAAATGATGCGAGTGATGGGAGATTGCGCAAAGCAGAAGGGAGAGAGTTCCAGAAACAAGCACCCTGGACGTGGAAGGCTCTTGCCCCGGTTTCAGTACTCACCGCAGGTATGCTCAGTTCCTGAGGAACTCCTCTACTGGAGGGCCTCGGCTTGTGCTTACTGAAAAATGAAGCCAGATATTTGGGTTCACCGATCCGTAAAATGTTGTATAATAGAATGGCTTCAAAGTATAGCCTTCTGGAATCGGTGCGCAGCCATTCTAGACGCCTCCGGTAGGGACTGATATGCTCATCCCTTCTAACTCCAAAGATGAACCTCACACATGAATTGCTCAGTCTCTGTATCCGTATACGTTGTTCATTCGACGCGTCCAGGATGGTCACAGCACAGTAGTCCAAATGTGGTTGTATTAGTGCCTCGACTAGCCTTCTGCGGAGAGTCTCGGTGGTACAGCCCCTAATGAACCGCAAGCTGTACAGTATTTGTTGACTTTTTTCGTGATTGAATCCTCTTGCGGTTTCCAAGTGAGTTTACTGTCGAGTACAACACCGAGACTCACGACCGTCTCACTGAAAGGGACGATCACTCCGCCCGGCAACGGAACTCCTGGCAGGTTCCATGACTTAATGTCATTAACATTTATCATGGAACCGAAAAAGATGGACTTAGTCTTGCCAGGGTTGAGTCGCAGATCGGAGCTCCCCGCCCAGTCAGCGACCAGCCGCGCCGCTTCTGCCAGCCGAGCCACGCCCTCATGAAATTTATCCTTGGTGGTGTGCAGATAAATCTGAAGGTCGTCCGCGTAAAACAGATGTTTAATGTGACCGTCGAGTAAGTTTTGCAGGTCATTGACATAGAGACTGAACAGCAGAGGTCCCAGGACAGAACCCTGTGGAACTCCCAGGTTGGTTTCAAGCCATTCCGAGTTTCCATTTTTATTGGAAATTACCATCTGGGATCGTCCCTGTAAATAAGATTTAATCCACAGGAGAGCCGTCCGTGAGAACCCGAGCCGTTGCAGTTTATAAAGTAGTTTAGAAGGTGAGATGGTGTCGAAGGCCTTGCTGAAATCGAAGAGCAGCATAAGAGTCACCTTCTTTTTGTCAATGGCCATGCGTATGTCGTCGGTCAGTTTGAGTAACGCTGTTTGGGTACTGTGGTGTTTTCGAAAGCCGGCCTGGAGGGGATCCAGTAACTGATTTTTACTAAGGTACTCCGTGATCTGGGTGTGAGCGATCTTCTCGAGTACCTTTGAGAGGAAGCAGAGCAGAGCAATCGGCCGAAAGTCAGTGACGTCAGACGGAGCACTGGTCTTCCTTAGGGCAATCAACTGTGCCCGCTTCCAGATACTCGGAAAGATCCCCTGAGCGAAGGAGCAGTTAAACAAATTTAAAATATATTCGCCAATAATTGGGAGAGCCTTGACGACTACCCCGCAAGGAACACCGTCGACACCTCTCGCTTGCGAGGAAAAATGTGATATGGCGAGGACAACGTCGCTCATAACAACAGGGCTGAAGGAGAAACCCTCCTCGCTTGCTGTTAAAATAGTGTCCATTGCATCATCTATGTTTTTGAGGGATGATGCCGATATTCCAGCGAAGTGCTCGTTCAGCTCACCCGGCGTGAAACCGAAAAACTCTTCATCCTTTCGCCCAGGCAGGAGGCCGAGATGACGCATCACCTTCCAGATATTTTTATTCTCGTCAAGAGCGTCCGAGAGTTGTTGACGGTGGAAGGAATCACGCTCTTGAGCAGAACGCATGTCGACCTCATTTGTGAGTCGAAGAACCTCATCGAACAGCTCCGCCCTTCCGTGCGTTCATAGCACCTGTGAGTGGCATTCCGCTTGTCGATGAGAGACCTCAACTCCTGACCAGACCAAGGAGCATACTTTTTAAGTGGGCAAAACGTCTTTATAGGTGCCAATTCATCGATCGCGATTTTTAAATTGTTAAGGGCACTTAGAGCACCCCCCAGATCGGCCTCGATGGAATTCATGGCTGTCCAGTCGCAGCAAGACAAGAGGTCACAAAGAGTAAGAGAATCTATACTCTTGTAGTCTCGGTAAGAAAAAGAGCTTCTCCCAGAAGTGGGAGAGTAGATGTCAAGAGAGACATCAATGACACAATGCTTGCCGAGACTGGGCACCCACTCATTAGTCGAGTCCAGGATCGTGTCGTTTTCGTTAGTCATGATTAGATCAATCCATGTGTGAGATGATGAGGTATGATGTGTGGGTCTAATTATCTGAAGAGATAACTCCTCAGATAAACGCTTGATGGTAGCAGCGTCATCTCAATCAGACTGAAGGTCCGCGTTCAGATTGCCCATGATGATACTATGGCTAAACTCGCTACGTAGATCCCGCATAACATCAAAGAGGTCAGAGTCCTTTTGCATAGGAATCTTGGGGGGCCGGTATATAATTCCGACCAATACGGGGAGAGATTCGCCTCGTTGCACGCTACAGAATAGATACTCGGGAATGCCAGGTTTACCTGGTCCCATGGTGTTAGAGGAGGCAAGCTTTTTAATTTTGAGACCGTTGCGTACAAAGAGGGCGACGCCACCCCCGTTTACATTTCAGTCTTGCCTTATGACGGAGTATCCTCCTATGCTAATGAGGCTGTCATCCACAATCGGACCCAGCCATGTTTCCGCAAAGCCGAAGACCTCATACGAGGAGCGCTCATCTAGAAAGACACGAATCGTCTCAATGCGGGCCCTGATGGAATTTACATTCACAAAACCCGCCCTCAGGCCACTCCTAACACCTGGCCCATTGTCGAAAGGCCTCGCCAGTCTAGATGAGGGAGTGGATGATAATGAGAATGTTACCGTCGTAATAGTCACGTGATTGGTCGATGTGGTATTTTCGAGCCGGTCTGACACGCCGTGAGAATGGCCTGCAAGTCGGCAGTAGTCGCAAAGACGTGCGCACGTTCACCCCCCTTACGCCTTACCAGGAATCTGCCACCCGCGTGCCAGACATATTTGAAGCCCAGTCTCTGTGCAATGGGCTTCAAATTTTTAAATAACTTGAACTTATCTTGGGACAACATCTCGTTAATGTAGATTTTATGTCCTGACAGGCAGGTAGCAGCTTCCTGGTCGAGCACGTCAGGTTTTATGTCGTTTGAGGTCAGGTAGTTGTTGGCCAGTGCACTTTTTGACATCCCGGACCAGACCCGGTCCAGCGAGCCGGGCCACAAGTGTGGGAAGTGCGCCTCGATTCCTTCCAGAGTTTGACGCGTTTTTATAACCCCCCTGCCGTCTGTCCGCTCTGCGAGGGCGCAGTACGCGGGTGCTGACTATGTCATCCCTCTGCAACGAGGGGAGGACGGCACTGAGCAGCGCGAAGGTAGCTCTATCCGGAATATCCTCGGAGATTTTATTAATATCTTTATCTTTAAGCAAGCCATGAATAATAACCTCGCACTCCTCAGAACCGCCCTCACCCGATACAGGAACGTCGCTAATAGGCGCCATCTGTGGAGAAGAGCACGCCTGCACTTCCGGTACCTCAGTGGCCGCCCCAAACTCTAGAACACGAGAATACGAGGCGAGCAAGCCGCCGTCCGATGTTGATCGCGAGTCCGAACCTGATTCCGAGTTGGGACTCCGGCGACCACAACGGAGGTCACTGAGAAATTTTTGCGTCTCCAGAAACTCGTCCTTAAGGGTACTATTTTCGTCCAAGAGCAGCTTGTTTACGTCAAACAATATATTGAACGCATTGCTATTTTCGATTAATTGAGTCTCGAGAGCAGAGATACGGGTATTTAATTCCTCTGCACCAACTGTGGCGGTCCCCTCCGCTGGGGCGGGGGAGACACCACGTGATGCCGAACCCCTGCTCACGAGAGTCTTCAGCTCATCAAGCTGCTCTTGGAGCATGTCAAAACGCCGAAAAAAGAGCTCCATCGTGGTCACCGGAATTAAGATGTTAGAGACCCCCAGGAGGCCGATTTCACCCAATGACGCATCCGTCGCAGGAATCCTCTTCGACAGGTCCACATGGTCCAGGCTGGTTGAACTCGCACGTCGAGATGAGGGAGATGGAGAGACAGCAGTCCGCGCCAGCGAGTTCAATTGGGCCGGCGCCCGGGGGTCAATGACCCTCTCAACAGGCGAATTTGATGAATCAAGCGCCCGGAGGTCGATGACCCGCTCGACAGGCGATTCAGGCGACGCAGGCGCCTGGGAGTTGATGACCCGCTCAACAAGCGATTTTGGCGATGCAGGCGCCTGGAGGTCGGTGACCCACTCGACAGATAAGCTGAGGCTCTGCTGATGTTTTTCTTGCTGCTCCGTGTCTGCGCTGGAGGGGAGAGAGGAGTCGAGCACAGAGTCGCCTTCGTCGTGGTCGCCTGATTTTGCTTTCGCACGCGGTGTCTGTACTGTGCGCCTTGTCTGCTGCCGTTGTTGTTGGTAGGGAGAGGCGCGGCGCGTCGTTGATGTGTTATGGAGCGCCGGCTTGAGCACGGCACATGCACTCACCTGACGGTTTCCAGCAGGCGGGGAGCGCCTCTTCAGCGCCAGTTTGTTGTTCTGCTGGGCTGGCTTGATGGCAGGCGTCGCCGCGGCAGATGTCGAGGTCACTGGTGGGGTCGTTTTATCGCTCCGCCGGGCTGACTTGGTGGTAGAGGTCGTTGTGGCACTGGCGTTGGCCGCAGGCAGAACCGATGGCTTTTTGGTGGAGAGAGCACGGCACTTGTTACATATAACGTTTTTATTTCTGTTGGAACAACGAGTGTGGCAAGGAAGGAGGCAGATTGGGCACGTGCTTGTCGGCGGTGTGGAGTCGTCACCGCAGACAGAGCAGATCGCTGGTGTCTTTGCGTTATCCATGTCGCGTTTCTCTTCCAGAGACACACACGCACTCACACACGCCAGAGCCTTGACACCGACAGAGGTCTACGTGACTAATGGCAGGCTTCGCTCCGCGATTACGTCACAGGTGCCGAGAAGTTACACGCGATTTTTGCACCATGATGAGAACAATACACCACTAAGACTTAGCACCACAGGTAGTTCAGCACTATAGCCACCACATAGCGGCAATAAACAATTTTTAACACTATTTTTCCAGCGAAAAAACAACATGAACTGCGGAGCGATAAGCAGGCGCGTGTTCCTCCTGCGACACCTAGCGGAGAGAGAGAGAGAGAGAGAGAGAGAGAGAGAGATTTAGATTAGATTTAAGTGTTTTATTACTGTACATTATGTTGTACAAACAGTATTATAGAAAATATTTACAGATTAATTACAGGTTTGAGCGATAGATGATTTGAAGTGTGTTAAGTAATGGTGGTGAGATGAGATAGCGAAAAGTTATGAATGAGGTGTTTGTGTGATAGTTACTATTGTTTGTGAAGGTGTTTGAGAGAATGTTGCGAATTTAGTTGTTTCTACTCTGTTCTTCTTGAGCGAAAAAGTATTGTCTAGCCTGCGTTTTGAAATAAGAAATTGAACTATTGTTACGTAAGTGAGATGGTAGGGAATTCCAGAGATATGAGGCGCTGATGTGGAATGATTTCCTCAGCGTCTCTGTGGCGAAGGGGGGGATGTCTAGAGGACTCACTTCACCCCTCACTGGGCGGAGGGCGACGTGGAAGTTAAAATAGGCTAAGATATAGGATGGTACAGCAGTATTAAATAGTTTTCTTAGAAAACAAGCCATAAAGTACTTCCTACGTCCGGCGGTGGTGAGCCAGCCGAGCTCACGCCTGTAAGGAGTGATGTGCTCATCCCTTCTTACACCATAGATGTAACGAATTCCTGTATTTACCAGTCTCTGTAGTTTGAGGTCTAGTTCTTTAGTCAAGTCACAGTATACCAGTGAACAATAGTCAATGATGGGAAACAGGAGAGCCTGCACAAGATGTTTGCGCAGTCTAAGGCTAGTGCTTTTTCGAAAGAAGTTTAGACGGTACATTAAAGAGTGAGCACGTTTGCATATTTGCTTGACATGCTCTTTCCAGGTTAGCTTCGAATCTAGCAATAACCCGAGACTGCGCACGGATGATTGATACTCGACCCGGGCTCCTCCTATGTTTATGTAGGTGTTAGCTACAGTTGGTAAAGAGTTTATGTAGTAAGGGGAGCCCAGGACGATCGCCTGAGTTTTGCTGACGTTTAACTTCAAACGATTTTGTGCTGCCCAGCCTGAAATCCTCTCGGCATTAGCTGTCATCCTAACGGAACAGGAATCCAGCTCCTCGAGGGGGCATTGACAGTAGATCTGGAGGTCATCCGCATAAATGAGGTGATAGGTGTCTGAGTCAAGGCAGAAGCCGATGTCATTGATGTATAACGAGAATAGCAGGGGGCCCAGGACGGACCCCTGTGGGACTCCCGTGTTGAGAGGGCGAAAGGTGGAGAGCTCGCCCTTATCACCAATGACAGCCTGCTCTCTGCCCGTAAGATATGATGCAAGCCAGCGGATGACCTGTTTCGAGAAACCGAAAGAGGTTAGTTTTGAGAGAAGTTTGACGTGACACACAGTGTCAAACGCCTTACTAAAGTCGAAGAGGAGGAGAAGTGTAACCATCTTTTTGTTTATCCCTAGCCTGATATCGTCGGTCAACTTTATCAGGCCTGACTGAGTACTATGTCCGGAGCGAAAGCCGGTTTGAAGATCATCAAGGCAGAGCCTCGATTCCAGATATTCAGATATTTGTTTGTGTACCAGCCATTCCAGTGCCTTTGACAGAAAACATAGAAGGGAGATCGGACGATAGTCAGAAAGAGATGTTGGGGAGCTGACTTTGTTTAGCGCATGCACTAGAGACTTTTTCCAGACAGAGGGGAAGCATGACTCGCTCAGGGACAGGTTAAAAATTCTACAGAGAAAGGGAGCGAGTACTGGCAATGCCTTCTGAATTATGCCCTGTGGAATGCCATCACTGCCTCTTGCCTGGGAGTCAAAGTGCATTATCGCAGCTAAAACGTCCGATTCCGTTATCTCCCTGAAGTTAAAGTGTACGGGGGTGTTCAGACTCTCGAGCCCTTGCAGGTAGTCCGCAACGTCAGGGGCCAGCGGATCGGTGGAAATTCCGCTAAAGTGCCTGTTGAGGTCTTCAGTAGAGAAACGAGAGGGAGGTGATTCCCTGGAGGTGGTGATTCCAAGTTTCTCTAGCTCTCTCCAGATCTCACCGGCGTCAGTCAGAGACGCCAAGCGTGAATGATAATAATTCAGCCTGGCATCCTCAACCTGCCGATGAGCGTCATCCCTAGCTAGTCTATAGAATAGCAGGTCTAAGGGGAGACGCGATCTGCGAAAACGTCGATAGAGTCTGTCCCGTTCTTTCACAAGGTCACGAAGAGCCGTGGTGAACCACGGGTGACGTTTCGTTCGTGGGGTCACTGTTCGTAATGGGGCGAGATGGTTTATGGCGTTAGTCAAGTTAGCGTTCAACAGTGTGATGCAGTCATCAAGTGATGATGTAGCGAGCAATGACCAGTTGCACGCAACCAAGAAGTCCCTTAGCTTCTCGGCGCAGATGCCTTTGTAGTTTCTGTAAGAGTAAATTTGAGGTGCGTGTAGTGGCATCTGTACGTCGAGTGTGGCCGTTATAAGGTCATGTCCGTTAATAAATGGTGTGTCGGTCTTCCAGTGTGCGAGCAGGCGATCCTGCTCGTCAATTAAGCAGAGGTCAAGCCAGGTGTC
The DNA here is from genome assembly GCA_012977825.3 of Pteromalus puparum. Taxonomy (NCBI): domain Eukaryota; kingdom Metazoa; phylum Arthropoda; class Insecta; order Hymenoptera; family Pteromalidae; genus Pteromalus; species Pteromalus puparum. The sequence goes on from CM053171.1 coordinate 21,387,572, forward strand.
GGAATCCTGTTTGTGGTGCGTTGCACCATAGGGAACCGACAGAAGTGAGTTCTCATCTATGAATGACCTGATGAAATTGGCATCCTCAGAAGAGGAGAGCTGATCAGCGTTGAAATCACCCATGACAAGTTTAGTGGAGTAACAGTGCATGTGCGTGGTTAGTTTTTCCATAAAGTCACTGCCCTGGATGAAAGGGGCATGGGGTGGTCGATATACAACGCCGACGAAGATAGGGTTAACTCCCCTCGCTGAGACCTCACAGAAGAGATACTCAGGCTTCCCTGGCCTGCCCAACCAAGTGCCGTCGGATGAAGTGATGATTTTAGCTGTGAGAGAGTTGTGTATGTAGAGGGCCACACCTCCGCCGTTCCGGTTTCTGTCTCGTCTGAGTAGTATGTAGTTGTCCAGTAAAGGGATGGTTTTGATTTTGTCATCTAGCCAGGTCTCAGTTACAGCAATTACGTGAAAGAAGGGACGAGTAGACAAGAAGAGCCTAACCATCTCAATGTGACCCGTGAGAGAGTTAGCATTGAAATGGCAGGCCCTTAGTCCCTCGGACAGAGTTACCTTGGATGATGAAGATGTTGATTTAGATGACGATGAAGGTGGCGAAGGACGAATGATGTTTGTGTGTATAAGCGACGTCCTCTTCAGTGGATGATGGTGCTGTTGTTGTTGTTGCTGCTGTTGTTGATGGCTGGAGGGATCTTGGCTAAAAAAGCGTCCAGGTCCTCCTCACTACTGACGATGGTGGCCCTGTCCGAGTTGTTGGGGGACCGGACGAAGATGGTACCGTCCCTGACGTAGGACCTGCATCCTAGTCTCCTCTTGACCTCCCGTCTGGTCCTGACGCGCAGTTTATGTATCTCTGGAGGAAGCAGCTCGTTAACGTTGATTAGCCCCTGATGGTTTGGAGCCTTTGCCTCCTCCAGGATACCTGCGTCGAGCTCTGCCGTGTGCAACTTGCCCTTCCTTATCTTCGCTCTGATGGTTGAGCGAGCGAGGGCATGAGAAGAGAGGGTGACAGCAATCGGTGGAAGTCTGCTGTCAGTGGCCTGGGTGTCAGCGGCCACATTCACTCTACCCATGATTCTTGCCCCAGCTATGTCCCTTTTGAGGACCGTGGGGTCAAGGGCAGACACCACAGAGTAGGCCAGCAGGTCGATAGAGGTTTCCCTCGTGTAGCGCAGCCCTGTCAGAACAACGACGTTGTTGTTGGTGTTCCCCTGCTGCTGCTTGATCTTCAGCAGCCCCCTTCGGAGACCGGCAATTTCCGAAGGGACAGTGTTTGTTAGCAGGGGGAACGTTGTCGGACGAGGTGTGTTGAGGGGACTGCGCAGGAGGGGGCCTGGACGACAGATCCTCGTGCCCTTAGCTCCAAGATCGTCTGCTCAGCATTTGTAATGCGAGTTTGGAGCAAGGGCAGGTCGTCCAGGGCGATGAGTCGGTGTTCCAGTAGACCCAATCTCGTCTCTAACCCCGAGAGTTTGCTGGACGTATCTCTCAAAGACTTCGCCGCCTCATCTTGCCTCGCACGGACGTCCTTTATTGCTGCAAGGATGTCCTGCAGGGTGACGTCCTTCCTTGCAGTGGTTGTTGTTAATGGACGCGCCGGCGATTGGTTGCGCGAGGTGCTAGTCGATGAGGGCGCTGATGTTGCTTTGGTCCTCTTGACAGTCCTCTGCAACGTGCTGGCGTTAAGTGAAACGTCTAGTTTCGCCCTGCTGTTTAAGTCAGCACACGTTGCACACGCGAGCGTCGGGACGCCTTTCACCACCACAGAACGAAAAGTTACGCAACGTGTGTGGAAGGAGTTGCGACATACTTCACACTGCTTCGGGTCCTTGGTCTGTATGAGCTTGTTACAGTGTTCACAGATGGTTTGGTACGCCTCTGTGACTTTCTCTCCTGTTATACTCATTTTTGCCGGCAACTTACTGTGTAGTTGATGTCCGACGTAGATCTTCCCCGTTGTCTCGTGAGATGTCGCCTCGTGTGCTGATTGGAATGTACAGGAAGAGCAAGAGAGAAGCGAAGCCAAGCCAAGCGAAGCAGTTTGAGGTTAGAATTGAGTGCGAAAATTTGCAGTAGAATTGACAGCGTGTGGTGAGTGCAGCCTCCAGCGAAAATTATGACAAGCTGAAGGTTGCAATAAGGAGCGTGCAACGAACTGTAAAAAAAAACACGCCCGAAGGCAGAAAACAGCAGAATAGCAGTTCGAAAGAGGAGTGTCGAGTGAAGGCGTCTAGTACTTACGGAGAGCAGACGACAAGTGAGAGAGAGAGAGAGAGAGAGAGAGAGAGAGAGAGAGAGACAGAAAGTTGTGTGACGTTACTGGCTACGGCTTGGGGACTAGCGCGGGTATGTTAGAGAGTGAGAGAGAGAGAGAGAGAGAGAGAGAGAGAGAGAGAGAGAGAGAGAGAGAGAGAGGGAGGCAGATGCGCCGCGCAGAAGTATNGTTCAGAGGTGAGAGCCTCAGGACTAGCGTGGCGAAGAGTGTATGTGTATGCGGAGTGTGTGAGTATTCGTGAGCCCTGCGCGGCTACTTTGCGTGGGCGGCTTGGGCCACCACGTTGTAGGGAAGGGCTGGGCGAAATATATATGCAGAAAACTGAATAAAGTGTTTGTGTTCGACTTCTTTCCTTTCCCACCTCTCTCCAGCGTACTCCCATACGTCGGCGATCGCGTGTAAAGTCCCGTCCCAGATGTTGCGCACCTGTGTTAGGAGCGTCGCAGGCCTACGAAACCGTAGTACGCAAGTGTTAACGATGTCCTTTTTTTCCAGAGAGGGGAGAACGGTGCTGAGCAGTGCGAAGCAGCGCTGCCCGAGATTTTCTCATTGGGTTTGTTGGATTTTAAAAGATCATGAATAATTACCTCGCACCCCTCAGCACTGCCCTCACTCAACCCTGAGCCGCTAGCAGAAGAGCCTAGAATCCATAATACCGAGATTCTTAACAGTATCGCTAAAAGAGACGAAGGCACCCGGCTCCACCTCAATGCCCGGTAGACCAAGTTCCTGAATATAGTTTACATTATGATCCGATCCGAAGAAAATAGCTTTAGTCTTCGAGACATCGAGACTGAGGCCGGAAGCCCTCGCCCACGCTGGCACCGCTCTCGCCGCGTCCGTCAAGCGTCCAATCCCCCAGATGAAGCTCAGGTTATTCTACCTGTGTGTAAACCTGAAGATCGTCCGCATAGAGGAGATTATTTATATATAGACTAAAGAGAAGGGGTCCCAGGACCGAGTCCTGTGAAACTCCAAGTTTGGTACCAAGCCAATCAGACTGACCAAAGGATTTAGTGACAACGTTCTGTTTCCTATCATAGATGTATGATTTAATCCACAGAACTGTATTTCTGGAAAAACTCACCTCTATTAGTCTGCGAAGGAGCCTAGTAGGGCAGATAGTCTCGAAGGCTTTACTAAAATCAAACAGGAGTAAGATGGTCACAAGCTTCTTAAGTTTCTTGTTTTTATTGGCGTTAAGCACCTCGACACCATCGATACCCAAACGAATATCCTTCGACAACTTAAGCAGCGCGGTCTGCGTACTGTGAAACCGTCTAAGGCCTTGGAATCGGTAGTTAACAACATACTGATTACAACCTCAAAGTCTCGAATATGAAGCAGGTCGGGAAGGTCATTATTATTGCAAAATAAGTTCGAAAAATGCATTTTTTTCAGTTTTTTGGGAACAGCTCTGGTGATATTGGTTTTAGGAAAAAAAGTAATCAGATAAAAGTTGTTCAGAATTAAATTTTCTACAAGGATAGTGCGGTTAAAAATAAATTGTTTTCTTTTTTCAATTGCAAAATCGTTAAAAAAGACCAAAAAACTGAAAAATGCACATATCGACAAAGCAATGACAAAAAATGCTTAATCGTTATTGAAACTACACTGGAGGATGTCTTTTGGTTAGTAGAACATATGATTCCAAGGATTTTTTCCTATCTCAAAATGGCGGCCTATTGCAAAATTATTTGTCCAAAAACTTTGAGCAGCTGCGAATTTTGCACCGTTTTATGAAAATTAATGAAACCAATTGGAATCGGTAGCTAATGATATTCTTATTAAATGCTAAAAAGGAATTTTCTCCAAATCAATATTTTAGGTGCGTAGTTTAGCGAGTTTTTAATTTTGAGAATCGCTACAAATTGTATTGTAATGTACGTAAAAAACATGAATTTAAAAAAAATCATTACAATCGGAGCAATAGAACTCGATATCCATAATTTTCAGTTATTAAACGATTACGTCGAAACTATTCGGTCGATTTACTTGAAACGAGTAGATTCGTATGCCGCGCGCGTGTGTATGTGATGCGGATGTATGTGTTGCAAGCTATTGTTTACTATAAAGTTGTACTAAAAAATATTATCGACAGATTTGTGTAAAGAGCGCGTGTTTAAGAGTATGTAAATAATGTTTGTAAGCGAAATCTTCTGTAGAACAGTCTACAAAATGCCTGTAAAGTGTGCAAGTATGTGGTGCGCATGCGCGAGAAACTCCGAGAGGCGACGCGACGCGAGTCGACGAGTAGACTCGCTTACTTGGATTTGAGACAGAGAGCAGCGAGCACCCACCACTTTTGTACGAGATCTGGAAGAGACGACTGGGGTATGATGTAACACCATGAGAGCGAGAGGGTAAGATTATAAATAGTGAGAGAAGCGTAGAGTAAAAATATCGTTGTTTCGCCGAGAGGTATTCACCCGACTCGTAAGATTATGTTGTGTAAGTGACTCGAGTTATTGCGTGGCGAGCGAGTATCTATTCTGCAGGTTTTTACAGTCGGAATCTTTTTTGTGGTTATACGTTATACGTTATAAGTGTCAATTTATAAACGTGAGTGTGATTATTTTTCCCCGACTTTCTCATGGCCGAATCTCCTCCGAGAAAGAGAGTTTCTATTAGCCGGACACGTGAAAGTAATAGAGTTCTTGAGTAAATACTTCCGACCTGGCGCCACATATAAATTTCTGTCGGGAGTCTAAATAAATATTATTGAAGCATTGATGAGTGTGGCCGCGAGTAGTTTGGCATAAAAATCCACATCATTGCAGTGGCGGCCCAACGTGTGGGGCACGGTCGTGAAAAGTCGGAAAATAATTATCAGTGTTGAGTGCGCGACATTTTTGTAAGCCGAAAAGACGCTTAGCCGCCATCTTGGGACTCGACGTCGACCACGTGCGAAAGTTTCAGAGTTGTGCTTCACTCGGCATACCAAGTGCGTTGGATTTTAAAAAAATATTGTGCCGTGATTAATTCGTTTAATGCCGGGAATAGGAGTAAAACACACGTGACTGCTAGAAAAGAAAATTTGCCGACCACGTGGTGTTAGCCGGAGAGGCCGAAAAACTGGGGTTCTCAAAAGTAACCTCATAGTTCACCCTGTTTAGCTTCCGAGGTTTTTGAGTGGTTCGGCACGTTTTAAAAATTGTTCTTCCATTCAGCCGTGTGCGTGAACCCTTACCGAAATTAATGCTAGCCGAATTTCTTTTTTTTTTCGCGTAATATAAAATCAAAATTATTGAAGGAAGTTAGGTAACCGAAAAGTAATTTCTTTTTCGTCACTTTTAAACGCTTAATAAATTAAACTCGTTTTAAAATTTTTTGATTGCCGAATTAAAACGTCGGGTACGCTTTTCCGACTCGGTGAGAGAGTTTTTTTTGTATTATTCTGCCGTAATACCTTGCAGCCGTGAATCATAAACCGTGTCGACGACCATGTGGCGAATTGTGCTTTCAGCCGTAGTGTCGCAAATAAGAGCTTTTCACGAAAGCGTATTATTGGAAGTAAATTAAAAACAAATGAGTAGTTGTTGGAAAAATGTTCAGAGTCGGAAGGATAATTTTTTTGTGTCGAGAAAGTGAAAGTCGGAAGATATAGCTCACAGCCGCGTGATAATTTGGCCTACTACGATCGCATAAGCTCATAGAATTTTCTTTGAGATAATTTTTGTCGGAAAATTTCGGAATAGCAAGTTTGACTGAATCAGATTTTTAGAGGAAAATTCGAGCTACAGCCATTTTGTCGACTACCCCCATAGCCCGTTCGGATTGAAAAATAAAATTCGTATAGCCTGATCGGGAGCCGAGCCTGTAATACCCCAAACAAGCCGTGTATTATTCTTGCGTAAGTAAAAAATCAATCATTTCAAAAAACTAAAGTTACTCGAAATTTCTACAGAAAACTTTTGTTCCCTGCTTTATCGTGTTACGGATGGATAGTGGATTGGTCCTGCTCTGTGAGCAAGTAATGAAGTAGGCAGCAGTAACGGTTGATACTCGTTTATTGTCAAACTAGAGCTCCGCTCGGTTTGGCAGTCGCCGGTGATCTGCCCGCTCCGCCGTCGACGCGACTCGTCGATGGCGAGCGGCTCCTCGTGCAGGAGTGCATACGCTGCACTTCTGCACGGAGAGACTCCGGGCACCGGCTCTGTCTGCTTACGCTGCACCGCACGTGTCGCGGTGCCACCGGATATCCCACGGCTCGTCCGTAACACGTCCGCGGCCGCGCGGGTGTCCGACCTCGGCACCCAACAAAAAAACAGTTAATAGCCGTGCCTAGAGCGCTGGTGTGTGAGTGTGTGTGTGAGGCGGTGGGGCGCGTGATAGCGCGTACCGCTAGTGTGTGAGCATTAAATTACTCGCGATTTGAACGAATGAATAAAATAAAATTTTTGTCCCTGGATGCCAGGTGCACTGCGTGCACCGATATGCGTAGCGCATTGTATTTCCGCCGAAGGCGTGTTTGTCCATGATTAGCTATAGTGTGAGTGTATGTGTGTGTATTGGCGCGGATGTTGTCGATGAGCCAGCCGCTGCTGCTTTACATAGGTTTGCGAGCGGAGCTCATCTTATACATTAATATATATATTAAAAAAAATATAATCCCGGTGAAACATCCCAAAATAATAGCGCGTGGCGCTTAGATATATAATAGTATATTATAACATACATGGCTGAAAAGGAAATGCATTTAATTATATATACTGTATTATATTATATGCTATATTAATTATTGCAATTTGAAACAAAAAGAAAAAAAAACGAGGAAGACGCTTATTGTTTTAAATTTCGGCTCTACGAATATTACTTGATCTGGCAACGCCGCTTGCTTAAAATAAATAATTTCTCCGCTCGCTTCTTGGCTTCGCGAAGTCCCTACATTGTAGCTCGGGTTCACGTTGCGCGGAGCGATAAGCCGCATACCTCGCTGCCCTATAATCGCGCTGCGACGGGGCCGGTGGATGCTGCGGCAGTAGCACCGCTGCAGCCTGCCCGGACGCTTCTAATTCGCGAGTGAGTTCGTGCATCGTGCAACTAGGAGTGAAGTGTGAAGTGCAGTTACAATATGGCAGCAGACAATCCGGATCGCCTTGCCCTGCGGCATCACCGACTACAATCGCTCCTATCGCCTACTGTGACTGCGGCGGACCATGAGGATTGGCGGCGGATCTGGAGGGTGCACGGCGCGGCCGTGATGTGCGATCCGGCGGCCGGATCCTTTATGTGCCCGGTGGGCACCGAAGCTGGGCGAGAGGTACTCGACACTTTTGTCGAGTGGCGTACTTGCGGCTACTGCGTGGAGGTAAGTTTATTTATTGATCTTTCTTTATTCTACTGTTCGGTTGGAGAACCGATAGCGCGAGTGAATGTTGGCTAACGCTTTTTTTTCTTTGTTCGTAGCGGGTCACCATGACATACTACAGCTCGCCGCGGGTGCCGCGGTGGCCTCTCTGGGGCACGCCGCGTGCAGGCGATAACTGCTGGCTGGTGCCCCCCGGTACCAGCAAACGTTTCCCGGTCACTTGTAGGCGGGACGGTCGGGTGAGTTTTCAAATTTTATTAGTTGATTTCTAATGCATGCGGCGATGCCTCAGCGGCTGCGCGAGAGATCGCATATTTATTGCGCGTCGCTGGCGTGCTGAGAGAAGAAAAGAGATGAAAAAAAAAATTCAACCGTCTCAAATAATATTCGTTGCTTGACTCTGGAATAACGTTGTTATCTGATTCTCTGTTACAGGTTGGCGGCCGCGTCGTGCGGCGGCTACCGGAGGATGGCGAGTGGACGCCCGGCCATTATCCCGGTGCAGACGTCGTCTATTACGACGGCGACCTGTACTTCGTTTACGTGGTCGTCTGCCCCAAGGGTGTGGTGAGTACACGCTATTAAATTTGAGCACTTGATCGTAGCTTTTTCTTTGACGTGATTCTAATTACATGCGCTTTATTGTTTTAGCCCGTGAACATCATCGCTTATCGCGGCCCGAGGTCCGTGCCCTATGTGCCGGACTGGCACCTGGCGGTAAAGACATCGTCGTTCCCGCCGTTTAGGCTGTCATTTTGCTTGAACCGTGGGGCCGTGGGAGATGACTTGCAGCGGGAAATCTAGTGCGGCTGCTGTGGCCCGTTCACGGTCATGCTCCTAATATCCGTGCGCCATGCGACGATCCCGAGGGATATCGGGCGCATAGACTGCTGCCCGGCCACTCCGACCGCATCGAGGCCGAAGACGCTGCCGCCAACTTCCTTTCATCCGATTCTACTGATAACTTCTAAATGTGCGACATTAATAATTAATATTTGAATTTGAATTTCTTTTTTTTTTTATAATTAATATTTGAATTCGTGCTCTTTTATAATCAGTATTTGAATTTGTATTTTTTTTTTTTAATAATTAATATTTGAACTTGTGCTTTTTTAGAATTAATGTTTGAATTTGCATTTCTATAATAATTAATATTTGGATTTGTGTTGTAATAGTTAATATTTTCACAATAAATTTTCTATACATGTACCTTTTTCCAGTTTTCCCTCTTTTTCTTTTTTTTTTTTTTTTAATCCCAGTCACAAATTGCAGATGTTAGAGTCTTACGGGAAAATCTTTTTTTTTTTAATCCCAGTTGCAAATCACGAATTTTCGAGTCTTAAGGGCAAATTCTCTTTTTTTTTTCTTTTGTCGCCAGAGACAAATTAATTAATTTATTATTATATAATATACGGGCAACAGCCCTTTACACATTGTAGGCGTGTGTAAAAACAATCGATTAGTAAAACGGACAAATGAAGTGAACTGACTGAAGCAGGAAGAGCGTTCCATTGCCGCCTCAACCGATTAAAGAAATGATATTACGGTAGTTGAAGCTACCTTTTCGAAGTTCGCTCAACCGAATGAATGCTTGATCAGAAGAAAAGAATATCTAGTCTGAGTCTAGTCTGAGTCGTGCGACGGATAAGACGTGTCTCTGCGAGGCTCCGACGCTGCTGGTAGATTTTGGCCACACATATTCACTGTGACAGTGTTTTTCTGCAACTGATATCGTCATCGTGATCCTGAAGTTTGGCGTGCGGCTGCAAATCTCTAGTCTCACCTCAGTGTAGTGACAAAGGTGCGTCTTTTTTCTGCGACGGGCGAGCCTGTCCAGTAGCTGGTCAACCAGATCTGCGGTTTTCAGCTGATTCCGCCGTCGTGTGTCTCTCCTCATTGCCTCGCTACTCCGATAGCCTCCGAGGCCCAGCTGCATAACAGATTTTTATATTTAAAATCTCAACTGTCGGAGCCATGTTGTTGCCAAAGCTGTGACAACTGAAACTTGTATTTGTTTACTCATTCCTCTAGAGTAACATNGCACACACAAACACACGCATACATACACGCATACATACATACACACATACACACGCGCACGCGCGATATTTATATTTATATGTGATTTTTCTTACCTTTTTTAAAATGTTTTATCTACACACGCACACAAGTTTTTAATGTTTTTAAAACTAAACGTAAACACTAAAAAACTACTGTTTTTAAAAACTAAACTTATGCACTAACAAC
>CM053171.1:21397444-21490947 GCA_012977825.3 Pteromalus puparum
CCAATAATTTCGCGGTATAAGAACTTTTTTATGTACACCGTAAGGGCTACACTAGGCAACATAGTTACGGCGTCATACACACACTTTACACATACACACGCACACAGATACATGTTACTTACATAAATATAAGACGAAATAGCGATTACAAGGGGAGAAAACGATCATGTCTCACCAACCGACGGACGTAGACTGGCAATTTTTATAAATATTCAGTATACAATGCTGATATTTTGCTACCACAGACGTTTATATATACTAAATTATGAAATTTCCCGCTTCTGTGTAATCTGAATATCATCGTCATCGAAACTTGGCTTTCTGACGATGGTTTTATTCTTATCATAAACGAAAAAACACAAGTACACGCGATATACTGACGCAGGTATACACTGCATAGAGTCCTGAATAAAGTGAGAAAAAGTTGATATATTCTTGGAGAATTTCTTGCAAATACTCATATTTTGGCAGAGTTTCTCGCTTCTACGCTATCTGATATGTAGCATCGTCAAGAACCCAGCTTACCGTTGCCGGGTTTTATTTTCGCTACGCAAAAAGCACCCTCTAACTGTCGAGTTTCGTAGCTTAGTGGCCGATTTCGCGCAAACCCGCTCCGGTTTTTAAATTTTCGAGGTCAGTGCCGTGCAAGTTTTTCGCGCGGTAAGCGGCCTCGCTCGCGATGGCCTGCTCGAAATCTGCCTCCGAGTCCGCCGATGTATTTAAACTCGCGATTATTTTAGATATATTAAACTGGATTGTCTCGAAGGTTGTGCCGTTTACTCGGGCGTTAAATGATCGGGATGCTGTTAGGCGCGCGCTGCCTGTGTGTGCCGCGCAGCCCTCGTGGAGCTCGAGTATGCCCGCGCCCGATAACCGAGTAGTTATTTGTTCGGCGCGTAGGCACTGGATCAAAATATCCTCGGGCCATCTCGTAGCGTATATCCATGTGTTGGCTTTGTACAGTCTAAGCCAAAACGTGTCCCTCAATTGCTTGATCCTGACATCGCAATGGCTCGGGTCCTCGATCGGGTGCCCTGACGCGATTTTAATTTCGCACGCGGCGCTGTCCTGAATCTCTCGAATGCGTTCAGGATTTACCGCGATTAACGTGTTGCCAAGCTTGCGCAGCGATGCTACAAGCATCTATTACTTGCTGTACCGCCGGTATCGGAAAGGCCTTGAAAAGATTGAATTTTTCAATGTCGAGGAGAGGGATGGCCACCACGTAAATCAGGTGGCCGTTCGATAGCATGATTGCAATTTTTGATACCTTCATTACCGGAATCGCTGAGAATTTGCCGTCGGGGAGCGGGAATTTCGCGTTGGCCACCGCGGTTTCCACGGTACTTGCCGCACGGCTTATTACTTCTGGCGTCATCATTCGTGGGTGGATAAGGCCCTTCGCCGCGAATAATACCACGTCCGTGATAACTTCGGTGTCGAGCCTGAATTGGGCAATGCTCGCCTTCGCGTTTTGAATCGCGTTCTGGGCGGTTAGGGCGATATTACCTTCGATTGTTTGGTTGCCACTTTCATTTTTAGTATCCTACTGTCTATATCCGATAGCTCGCGCTCGACTATCTCTGTTTGATTCGCGAGGAGAGCCGCGGTTTCCCGCGTATCCTCGGCAATTGCTCTCACAGCTTCCTGTATTTCAGCCTCGTCGGCTTCGGTCAACGTACCGTACAGGAATTTGTGAATTGAGCCGATGAACGGAAGCAGAGATCGCCGAGCACGCTGATGCCCTTCGCCCTCGCTGTGTGTTAGCACTAAGTCTAGTACGCGTTCTGCTTGGCGAGCGGCTATGATAGCTTCTTCAAGTAAGCCCTCGGCATCAAACCGGGGTTTACAGGCGTGGATGATGCTAGCAACGATGATTGATCAACGAGTTCTTCGCTCGCTTTGAAATAAGGCCGCAAGTCGGTCTTTTGGATTATCTTCCAGTCCGTACTGGATGTCGCGAGGGGCGCGATTTTCTCGGTAATCAGGCCCAAGTTTTCCTTCAGCTGATGGATGAATCGGCCTGGGCCGCTTTCGGGCTTCGGAACGACCGCCCCTTCGCAGATGTGCACGCAAATCCTGAAACCAAATGCTTTGGTTAACGCTATTAGGAACGATAACCTGGAGCAGCCGGCTTTTCGTTGCGTGAAGCGTATTTTGGGAGTATGGGACGTTTTTTGTTTTATTGCGCGGCCCACGTCCGGGGACGCGAAAAAAAAAACAATAAAAAAAAAACGTCCTACTCCTCGGGGTTCGCTGCTGACGAATCAGCTTCCCTGGCTAGTGCGCTTGGTCGCACTAGCTTATTAACGTGCACTACTCTTGACATTTCGTCGTTTTTGATCGTAACGTTGTTCGTTTTTCTATTTACTTGAATTATTTCGAAAGGTCCGCTGAACTCTTTCGAAAATTTCCCTTTTTTGGGTTCTTTGAGTAGGAAGACTATTTCACCTTCGCGGAAATGCTTCGAGTTTAACTTCCGGTCGTAATAATGCTTAGACTTATACTTAGATTGGACTAAATTCATCGCGGCCATCGTTTGCAGGGCCGTGAGATTAAGAGTCATGTCATTAATATACTCATTATACGTTATGCCGCTGTCGCTTCGCGGAAAGCTCGAGGGCGTTCTGGGCTTAACGCCGAATAATAGCTCGTGCGGGGTGTACCGCGTACTCTCGTGTTCCGTGCAATTATACGCGTGCTGGCAAATCGGTGTCCAGATATCCCATTCGTCGGTATTTCTCACGTATTTACGCAGGTACTCCGTGAGCGTATGGTGCATCCGTTCTATGGAGCCATTTGCTTGCGGGTGGTACGCCGTCGTACAAAATTTCTTAATCCCAAAAATTCTTGCGAGTTCCTCGAGAACTCTATTCTGGAAGTGCGTGCCCTGATCGGTTACGATCGCGGCTGGCGGCCCGAAGATACAAATAATTTTTTCGGTGAGCGTGCGCGCAACTTCCTCCGCGTTGGCGTGTTTCGTCGGCGTCAGGATCGTATATTTTGTGAGCATGTCCTGTGCGGATAGGATGTACCTGTAGCCGCGCTTTGTCACGTCAAGAGGCCCGTAAAAATCTAAGGCTATTTGCGCGAACGGAGTGGACGGCGTGTTTCTAATGAGTAGTGGAAAACGCGTTTTCACGCGGACCAGCTTGTTGCTTTGACACGTGGTGCATCTTGCAACAAATTGCTTTATGTCCGGGCGCATGTTTTGCCAGTAAAAATCAGCGGCGATATTACTGTACGTTTTTGATACGCCCTTATGTCCTCCCATTGCTGCTTCGTGGTACTCTTTAATTAATTTAAACCGTTTGGATACCGCGGGCACCGGCAGGTTATTTTTATAAAGGACTGCAACAATGGGTTTATTCGCGAAAATCCTGTCGAATAATTCTATAAAACTGGCCCATTGCGATAACGTGAGCNACGAGGGGCGCGATTTTCTCGGTAATCAGGCCCAAGTTTTCCTTCAGCTGATGGATGAACCGGCCTCGGCCGCTTTCGGGCTTCGGGTCGACCGTCCCTTCGCAGATGTGCACGCGAATCCTGAAACCAAATGCTTTGGTTAACGCTATTAGGAACGATAACCTGGAGCAGCCGGCTTTTCGTTGCGTGAAGCGTATTTTGGGAGTATGGGACGTTTGTTTAAAAACAGTTAAAAAAAACGTCCTACTCCTCGGGGTTCGCTGCTGACGAATCAGCTTCCCTGGCTAGTGCGCTTGGTCGTACTAGCTTATTAACGTGCACTACTCTTGACATTTCGTCGTTTTTGATCGTAACGTTGTTCGTTTTTCTATTTACTTGAATTATTTCGAAAGGTCCGTTGAACTCTTTAGAAAATTTCCCTTTTTTGGGTTCTTTAAGTAGGAAGACTATTTCACCTTCGCGGAAATGCTTCGAGTTTAGCTTCCGGTCGTAATAATGCTTAGACTTATACTTAGATTGGACTAAATTCATCGCGGCCATCGTTTGCAGGGCCATGAGATTAAGAGTCATGTCATTAATATACTCATTATACGTTATGGCGCTGCCGCTTCGCGGAAAGCTCGAGGGCGTTCTGGGCTTAACGCCGAATAATAGCTCGTGCGGGGTGTACCATGTGCTCTCATGTTCCGTGCAATTATACGCGTGCTGGCAAATCGGTGTCCAGATATCCCATTCGTCGGTACTTCTCACGTATTTACGCAGGTACTCCGTGAGCGTATGGTGCATCCGTTCTATGGAGCCATTTGCTTGCGGGTGGTACGCCGTCGTACAAAATTTCTTAATCCCAAAAATTCTTGCGAGTTCCTCGAGAACTCTATTCTGGAAGTGCGTGCCCTGATCGGTTACGATCGCGGCTGGCGGCCCGAAGATACAAATAATTTTTTCGGTGAGCGTGCGCGCGACTTCCTCCGCGTTGGCGTGTTTCGTCGGCGTCAGGATCGTATATTTTGTGAGCATGTCCTGTGCGGATAGGATGTACCTGTAGCCGCGCTTTGTCACGTCAAGAGGCCCGTAAAAATCTAAGGCTATTTGCGCGAACGGAGTGGACGGCGTGTTTCTAATGAGTAGTGGAAAACGCGTTTTCACGCGGACCAGCTTGTTGCTTTGACACGTGGTGCATCTTGCAACAAATTGCTTTATGTCCGGGCGCATGTTTTGCCAGTAAAAATCAGCGGCGATATTACTGTACGTTTTTGATACGCCCTTATGTCCTCCCATTGCTGCTTCGTGGTACTCTTTAATTAATTTAAACCGTTTGGATACCGCGGGCACCGGCAGGTTATTTTTATAAAGGACTGCAACAATGGGTTTATTCGCGAAAATCCTGTCGAATAATTCTATAAAACTGGCCCATCGCGAGGTCTCGGATTATGGCGAAGCTGCGTAAATTTTCCCTTAAAGCTACGCGTTTCAAGGTGCGTAGGCATTTGCTTAGGTCTGCTCGTAGCGGGCGGTCCTCGAAAAAGCTTTTTATATAAACCCCGATGAGTTTGATCCCTTTGCACTCTGTTACGTTAACTTCGCCCAACTTAAAATCGTTCTCGGTTAACGCGTTAGGGTCTAGATATCCTCGTTCGACCAGCGCTTCCTGTATCTCAGTAGAAATAAATTTATCTGCTGAGATCAGGTAGACTAGATTTTCTTGGAACCGGAACGGATGCTCATCGAGCGACTGCAGGTGAACAAACGGAGGAGGCTCGTGACCATCAGGGATTGCCCATTGGGGTTTTTCGCGTGGTAGCCTCGCTCCGGCTACTACGTAGCGTTTCAACTTGCTATTGTTTAAAGCAGCTGCGACGGCGCTGGCGCTTACGTCAACGGCCGACGCTGCATCGCTCTCGTTACTGACGTCACGTGCAGCTGACGGTGCACTTGCGTCGGGCTGTGGTGAATACGGCCTGACTTGAGCTGCGACCTTGGCGAGACTATCGACCATCGCCGTCTCGGCTTTATCTGAAGCTAAATCCCAAGTTTGGTTCCGGGGACCTGGCCGCGCTTAGCGAATATCTGCCTACGATTAGCGAGAGATTCATCGGCGATACATTTCCCGTATCTGCCTAATTTTCACGACGCGGAGACTGGTTCGATTCTACGGGTGACGGCGCGACTCTGGCCTCCGAGGTCGACTTGTCCTGGACGACGCTGTGATTTTTATTATTTACTGTACCCAGTCGTACAGTCGTGCGCGACGTTTTCTTGCTTGTTCGGGCCTTTCTCCCTAAAATCGGAGATTTGGGCCTATCGCTTTCCTCGTTGCTCGAAGAAGATGAGTTGCGTCTAGGCTTTCGAGTTTTTGCGGAGGCTTTAGGTGCATCTACCCGTATATAGGGTGTAAAGTGCTGACCGGTTAGATTTAAGTGAATCGTTTCCGATGCGCCAGGCACTACAATGTGGCAGAAAATACGCGTCTCTCCGGGGAGATCATAATGGACACAGATGTTTACGCCGAATCCATTCGCGAAAATAAATGCGCAATCGATATTAAAGTACTCGGTGTTTGATTCTAAAATTCTTTTTGCCTCGGCCGGTTCTCCGCACAATCCTAATAATGGTGAAGCGAGCAATCGGCGTCGGAGGCTAATCGCCGAAGTCTCAAGCTTGAGCACCTTCATTAATGAATAAAATAGACAATTTCCCGGCGGCGCACTGGGAATATTGTCGGATTGGCGTTGTGGTGGCCACACAGGACTCGCTCACACACACACACAATACACACTCACTGTCCCACACTTTCTTCTTAATATTATAAATTATATAGCGTAGGGTAGTAATAACAATTAAGTATACGAACGTGCCCCGAACGTCTTCCTTCGGATTAACAGCCGCGTATTTCGTCCTAACCCGGGCCTCGCTTATAATCGCCGAATTCATATTTTTTAGACGCCCACAATTTCCCGGATTAGCCCGCGACGCGTACGGTACAATAAAGCGATAAACGCTCGGTCTTGAACATCGGTACACAGCTCGGTTTACGACGATCGAAACGTACCGCCGAGCAGCCGCCACTCGCCGGGATTTCGGGTTTTCCCGCCCGGGCAATAAAGCCGTTAACGGTCGGCGAGCCCAAACCGGCGACGTACCTAAGGGCACGCTTGGTATTCGAAGTGCGCACGCGCCCTCTCCCTCCGAACGGCGGAGAGGGGTAGCGTCGGAACCGTTCAGGGGCACGACGACATTTTTCGGGACCTCAGTTCATCTGGAGACACGACACGAGTCGGACGGTCCCAGGATCCACGACATACTCTGTAAGCTTCCAAAAATAAATAAAAACAAGGATCAACAGACATTCCGCAGTTCTGCACATTCTCCTCGCTGATCACTACCTCGTCCACCCCAAAGATATATAAAGATTGATTTGCTATTTTTATCTGGTAATTTAGGTTGATCTGTATCTATGTTAGGAATTAGTTTACTTAAGTCTAATCCTATTTAGCAAAAATAATCATTCATGTGGTTAGCTATAGATAATTCGTCTTCAATTTTTTGGCTGTTTTCAACAAAGTAATCAACTAAGTGGTAAAGGCAGAAACTGGCTAAGTAAAATGTGAAAAAACTAGACATTTTAAATTCCTCAAAAGTAGCGATATTTTGTGTATTTTTTATAGATGAGAATTATATTTCATGAAAGTATCAATAGATCAATTAGTTTTGTGGATGCAACATACAAAATTATTAATATTTAGGCATGAACTGAATAATTTTAATAATTTAAACATATGGCAAAGCTCGTACGGCTTGTGTAGAAGAACGTCTGCGTGGCTCAGTCGGTTAAGGCGCACGACCTTACTTATTTGTCCTCGTGCAGGGCGTGGGTTCAAATCCCCGGTCAGACAGAATTTTTTCAGATGCAAATAATTATTCTATACTTTCCTATAACCAAAAAACTCGAATCCAAGCCTGCTGGCCACAACTTTCCAATTCTAACCTCGAACCGCGATAAGCCACGTGTAACTCAGCTGTGTTACTCGACCAACTATAATGGGCAGTTTGTACATAAAAACAAGGTACGCAAATTGAATCCAAGAACTGCTCATTANACGTCTGAAGTGGCTCCAGGTTGCTGGCTACTTTGCCCGATGGGGGAATCCGTGTGGCCTGGTCTTCGCTGCTCGTGCTGCTGGGATCGTACAGCTTTTGGGATAGCGGGCCCCGCGTTCGCTGGGAGCTACGGGCTGCTTTGACCGTCGATGCCACGTACTTTACGTTAGGCTAGATTTCGGGTGGGATACAATGAGAGTTTGTACTGTTCGAGATCGTAGATCTTACCGAACGCATGGACTCGCCGGCGCTCGTCATCTCGTCCCGATTTGGGCTCGAAGCTGAAGACCTCGCTGCGGGCGCGTCGGCGCAAAATTCTATCGACTCTTTCAGAATTTGTTTTATCCTCGCGTTTTCCGCCCCGTCCAAAAAGTACCTATTTTTGTTTGCCCTTTTCAGCGTTACGTTCGTCAGCACGCAATTATATAATGTTACATCGCGGTAATCCGGAGTGTAGACGAACTCGCAGCCTTCTACTGCGGAAAACCATTGAATTTTCAATTTCTCGTCGCCGTGATACACGTCGTGCAACAGGCGGCATATGTAAAAATCATCGTATTCGTTTCTCACGGCGAGAAACTCACCGCGCTTGAAAATTATCGACTTATCATCGCAGGGCTTTTTTGCTTCGTCGCGGCTTATCGAGCTTTCCGAGTTAGATGCTTCTCGGCGCGTTTTTCTGTTTCCGTCGGCGCCCTGCGTTTTGATCGCGCGGGCCCGGAATATTCTGCCCGGTGGCGCGCCAGCCTCCTCGTCGGGATTTTCTCTGATTTGCTTGTCGGCTAGCTCGTACAGCTCTAAACGCGGCAAATCCGGATTCACTTCGCCTTCTGCAATCACCGGGTTTCGAGAGAGCGCGTCGGCATTCGCGTTCTTGGTGCCGGGGCGATATATTATCTCGAATTCATATCCCGCAAGCGCCGCTTTCAGCCGGTTGAACCGCAGGTCCGGTTTTTTGGTAGTATGGAAGTGCTTTAAGGCCTCGTGATCAGTGCAGATAGTAAATTTTCTCCCGAAGAGGTAATATCGGAATTGTTCTTTCGCGTTGGATACTTGAGCTCGCTGCCCTTCAGACAGCGAGACGCGTACGCGCACGGTTGGTCCGAGCCTATTTTCCTCTGGCTTAATATTGCGCCCAAGGCGAAATCGCTGGCGTCCGTGGTTACTATGAACGGCTGCGATAAATCGGGGGCTTTTAACACCGGCTCTTCCGACATTAGTTTGCGCAGTGTTTCGAAGGCCGTGCGCTCCGCGTCGCCCCAGACAAACTCCGCGTCTTTTTGCAAGCGTCTGAATAACGGGTACGCGATTTTGGAGAAATTCGGGATAAAGCGCCTATAATAACTAAATAAGCCTAGGGCCTGTTTTAGTTTTCTAGCGTCCGTGGGTGGCGGATAATTTGCCATTGCATGAGTCTTAGCCGGGTCTGTTTTTATACAGCCCCCGCCGACTATATGCCCGAGTACATGAGCCTCTTTTTTCAAGAACTGACATTTCTTTGGCTCGACTGTCATGTTCGCGTCTAAAAGCCTTTTTAGGCAGCGGCGCAGACGGTCTCTATGCTCGTCGAGGGTTTCACTGAAAACCATCAAGTCGTCGAGGTAAATCTCGACCTCGTCGCCTTGCAAACCGGCCATTGCCAGAGACATTGCTCTAGTGAACGTTATAGTTGCCTCCTTGAGACCCATGGCCATCTTGTTGAATTGCAACAGTTGATTGCCATGGTTGCCCTCGGGAGCATAGAAGGCCGTCGAATGCGCTGAATCAGGGTGCATTTCAATTTGATGGTAACCCTGCTTGAGATCCATTACCGTGATATAGTTCGCCACAGCTAGGTGCTCGAGGATATCGCTCGTGAAAGGCAACGGATGGCAACTGCCTTCGGTTTCCTCGTTAAGGGCCCGAAAATCGGTTACTAAGCGAAATCTCTTATTCCCGTTCACGTCTGGTTTTTTGGGAACTATCCATAGCGAGGACGAGTAATTCGAGCTCGAGGGTACCACGATGCCTTGGTCTCGGAGCTTGACCAGTTCGCGGAGCATGTGCTCTTTTATCGTCGGAGGAAAGCGGAATCTGTGATTCCTAATCGGCCTATTGGATTTTAACACTATTCTGTGTTGTAATAAGTGAGTCGCGGGCAACGGTTCGCCGTCTAGACCGAACACTCCTGCGTATTCGTCGACGATTTCACGAATATACTCCCTTTCCTCTGCGTTGCACCCTTCGAGGTCCGCTAGGCCCATGATTTTCTCGACCCGAGCGCGCCTGGCTTCGGCGTTCTCCTTTAATTTATTGTTCAAGTGGAGAACTTCGCGGTATTTTTCCGATTTATCGGATTCAAACATTCGGCGTAGGTTGGCGGAAAAACTCGCAACATTCTCGGCTGTGCCGTCCTCATCGGCTTGATATAAATTATTATCTGCGATCGTTTCGCATTCAATCAATTCTACCACCGGCGTTGGGATAGATACGTCCGCGTCACCGATATTAATACACTCCGCGATGACCCGACCGTTGATATTTCTAGATACGAAATTCCCAAACAATAGGTTCGGATGTAAGTCCATCAGCGGGACCCACCCTTCTTTCGTATCGTTATTACAAACGCGCGCGCTTATGAGCATTTTAACCCGTGCTGGCATGGTGACTTGCTCGTCGGACTCGAATGGCAATGTAATGTCACCGAGTCTGAGGCTTTTGGTTGCCGCGTCGACACATCCATTATGGGTGTCGATCACGTCCCACCCGATAATTCCCGAATCTTCCTAGTGAACTGAACCGGGGAGTTTTTTCCAACACTGGAAAAAATTCTGCACATAACGAAAACACTAATTCGCCTCCGACAAGTTCTAAAAGTGCCGCTTCGTGCCGCCCAGTTGGACTGGCTACGTCAGATCCCAGTCGGTTTTCTCATGGACGCACGACGTTTCAGGTCCTTAACTAACAAATTCACTCTAACCTCTCGTGTAATAATAATTCAACACACACAAGACAGCGAACTCGTATATTTCCAGCTTAATGAATAGCTTGTCTTTTCTCACTTTAGATCACGCAATAGTATATTGTGTACCAAGGGAGTACAGTGGGCTTTTTTAGACCGAGTGTGGAGTTTGCAGTACGAGTCGAAGGCGAGTGCGTGCCTATGGCGCCCTCGACTCCCACTCGTGCTCAAAACAGCACCCGAGTCTGAAAAAGCCACTCCCCCCTTGTTGCACACCGTACTTTTTATGATAAGTGCGCGAATAGACCACTTATTGTAAACAAATTTGTATTAAAATTTTGAAAATTTTCAAAAATTTAACAAATTTGCAAATAAATAAATTAATATACAAATTGTATATATCCCGCTTTTCAGGCTCAAATAGTGGCCTTTCGGCCGAAAGTGGAATAAAATACATATGCAACACGGGGCAAAAGTAGATGTTTCCTCGGGTGATGACTGCCCTCGAACAATCTACGCGCTCTGGCAGTAAACCCACCCACGAGAAAAATCTGCTACTTTCGCCCCTTGTTGCATAATGTACTATTTTTTATTTTTTTTGCCCGCCGGTAAATAAAATGGTACTTTACCCCCGCTTAATAGGTACAAAAAACGCGAAAATCGTGCATGTGTTACAAAAATGTATGTTCAACCGTAACACAATATATCATTATAATTTTCTGTAATATTTTTCTTTGTCAGCTTGTTCGGTCTATAAGGGGGCACACCACCTTTAAACTCTGAAAAATAAACTTCTTATAAATAATAACAAAAATAAATTATAATTGTTATATCATTTTTATGCTAATATAAGGTAATATTACCTGTATTTTTACCATGATAAATCCATATTAGCACCTACTTACCCATGGTGACTCTCAGTATACTGTTTTGAGCATTTTGGCACTGTCCGTAGGATTCCATGTGACCACATGGTTTGATTTTCTAAGCATTCAAATCAAAATCTCTTCATTCAGACCGAAAGTACAAGTGTACAAAGCATTCAGCAAAGCCTAATATTAGTATAAAAATGATATAACAATTATAATTTATTTTTGTTATTATTTATAAGAAGTTTATTTTTCAGAGTTTAAAGGTGGTGTGCCCCCATAAGGCCTGTTGAATTCCAAGCTCGCGTTTGTGACGTAGGCAAGGCTATTACAAGTCGACCTCTTTTTTAGGCTTTACGAACATTATCGTTCAAACAATTATTGTTGCATCTTTTTCATTTTACAATATTCATTTCAATCAGATAAATCATTTATATTTATTAAATTCACCATAAATTCACCATAGCTTATTCATATTCATATCTCAACCTTTCCTATAATCCTACAATTATCTCAATATTACATACAATTATAATATTTAATTATTCTTCAAGGTCTACTAATATATTCTGTGAAATACTTTACTACGAATAATTTGTTTGATGTTGTTTCGACATAATATTTGTGAACATTTGCAATTAATTTTATTCTATTGCCGATTCGTAATTCCAGCGCTTAAATATTTCATTCATTGATTTTGCATCTTGATCTTCAGCTAATAATAAAGTGATTAAAGGCAACGCCTCTCAACAATTTCAAACTGTAAATAAATTGTGTAATTATTTATTTTCCCCAATCCTGCTACGACCGTTCACTACCTTAAGATACCAAAATTCTCTATTATATTCAAAATTATAAATCAATATTACGATTAAAATTATAACGGGGTTCTTGGACCGATATATTCGAATATGACGGGGGTCCGCACCCGTGTATAAGCGATCAGTGAATATGCGAGAGGAAAAGGATGTAGCAGCTCGTTGCAGGCTTCTTGAAGGCTATGCGAAGCCTGGCCCGTAGCACAGTATGCTGTACGTGCACGTCCTCGTGCACGTGAGCCCGCGGAGGTGTCGTGAGTGAATTGGCTACGTAGCTAGTTCGCAAGTTAAGTTAATAGAGAATCGCATGGGAATGGATAGAGTCAGAAGCAAAGTGACACAAGCCAAGTATTAACAAGGTTTCTTTTTATGCAAAGACTCGAAATAAGTACAAAGGCAGCGCAGAGTAAGAGATATGGAGCAGAGCGAATAATGCCGAGAGAGAGAGAGTATTGCGATCGGGCAGGTACTTACAGAAGTGCTTCGTAGAACTTGATAAACGCCTCGTGGCTTCGACCGGAGCGGCGCAAGACGGATGACCAGGGCCCGACGCTGGACAGCAGGACGGACGTCTCAAGGCCACGTGTGTGGCCGGGTGCAGCGAGAAGTCGAGCGGCAAGTAAATGCACGGCTCGAGACCGATACGTGGTGCTGGACAGCACCTAAACGATTACACCCGGCGACAGACAAAGACCAGGTCTCGGTTGCAGCAACGGTCCTCCGGGACACGAACGCACGCACCAATCTAGGCTTTTGTACGCGTAGTCGCGGTAACAGAGGTTGCGGATTATCGGCACGACTTTACAGCTCGGATCTATACTTCTAAGTGTCGCGGAGCGAAGCGCGATCGCGTGGTCAGCGCAATCTCTCGTTTGCATTCTTTGCAGAAATGTTTACAGATAAGATATATTTATTGTAATATTATGATATAGTATAGGAGAGAGAGGGACGTAACGAGTGCACACAAGGCAACTTGTAATAAAGTTAATATTCAGATTTTTCTACAAAGTAAGTTATTTAAAAGATATTTAGCATCAATAAAAATTAATATTATTTTCAAACTTTACGTATTTGTGCTTATTGAATATCTAAGAATCTGTGCAAAAATTCTGAATACTTGCAAGACAGAGGCCTATGTGGCAAACGGCCGGCCTCACTCTGCGATTGCGTCACAGGTGCTGAGAGGTTTCACGCGTTTTTAGCACCATAATTGGGGTTGTCCTTTACTAAATCTTAGCATCACAGTTTTCCAGCACTACAGCCACCAATTAGCAGAAAAAATTTGATGATTATAATTATTTTTTTGGCGAAAATTCTTAATAATTATATATTTATATTTTGTTTGTCGTCTGCTTATTATAACTTTCAACACTTTTAGGAAAATCCGCTAGGTGTGCCACTTTTGCTTGGACGTGCGAATAATCACGGCGTAACAGCGGTAGCTGCGGAGCGCGTCGGGGCGCATGCGCACTCGCCGAGCGCTTAGCTCAGATTACTAAGTGTCGTGGTACGGCTGGTCACTTAGTTTTCTGCCTCTTTCTCAGGTGGATACACCCGGTAACTGGAGAGACTGCGGGGCGAGGAAAAGCCGAGAATTTCCTGTGCAGATGCATTTTGGCCTAAGACAAACGTACGGTGTTCTGTCGGGAGCATATCGTCCAGATCGACTCCATGAGAGAAAGCATGAAGTCATTGTTCTGCGATTCGGTTGAGCGTGCGTACGGGTGAGAATTTCGGTTAGATTTATTGGTCGACAGTGAGTTTTACGTGCGTTTACTTTAACCTTTTTTTTATGTATGAGCACTGTTCCTGGCGTGGTTTATTTTCCTGAATGGTTTATCTGCGTCGCAGACGAAAGCCTGAGCAAATGCGGGAACAGTGTAGGCCTGTAATATTGTAATATAACGATGGCTTCGACTGCGGAGCACATGCGCGTTCGGAAAGAATGGTCTTTGTTCGCGTCGCGGGGTTTTACAGCCCGACGCTGCGCCCAGCGCGGGTTTAGTTTTCAAGGCAGCGAGAGCGTGCGCGTAGTATGTCTCGGCTTAACGTCGGGCGCGGCGTTGGGACCGATTTTACGACTTTAGGAGAGCGGGCGCGTCATCGCGTTGACTCAACGTCGAGCGCGACGTTGGGTTCGGATTTTATAGCCTTTCGCGGAGGGAAAATTTCAAGAGTTCAAATACATCGGCATCTGGCGATTAAGAAGCGGGTGAGGAAAACAAGGACCAAGGGAGAGGAGTCTGATTTTCGGGGACTTGGTGGGGGCGAGCGTTGCCCCGCGTGTTCTGCAGAGTCAGTCTCGGTCGCGACACGAAGTCGAATACTTCGAGATCTTGTATTTTCTTACGTTGACGATATATATATTTTCAGTCTCTTTAAATTTCAGAGTCATTATTGAGTGTTTTCTTCCTTCTGTTGAATATCGTGTTAAATAATAAATCGCGCAAGCTTCGGGCACAACACTGCTCCGTGCAGAAGCCTACAAAGGAGAAAAAACAAAAAGTAACTATAGTTAAATGGCATCTGCTCAATATCTGGAGGTGCAAACGTAAAATGTGTATTACTAGAATCATCAAAAAAGAACTTTGATTGAGATCTGGTGGGTTGAAAATGGTTGTTTACGATTAAAAATAACAAAAAGTATGAATATTTTGATTTTTTACGAAAATTAGTGATTTTTCTCTTTTTTTAAATCTTTATTACTTATAGTCTGTCTGGTCAATTTTAACCATCTAGGGTTCAAATTGAAGCTCCTTTTATATATTTCGGTTTTTTAAATTTTGATTAACATTCTAACTTTTTTCAGTTTTCTATATCAATAATGGCTATATTTGATCTTTTTCATTGCCATTTAGCTGATTAAAATAATGAAATGTTATTCAAAATTTTTAAAACAAAAGAAAAGTCGCTGCTTCTTGTAAGAAATTAAAATATTCATGATTTTCAAACCAGACAACTTTTTTCGTAACCAACCATTTTTACCCCACTATGTCTCAAATCAAAGTTCTTTTTCGATGCTATTATCCTACACGCAAAGAAGTATTCTGCGTTCCTCACGCGGTGTCGTGCGTGTCGCTGTGTCTTCTGCTGTCTCGCACAGCGACGGATGTTCCGACACACGGGTTTCTCAATGCAGGTCTCGGCTCGTGCACGTTCTACAAGTCAACGGCGATTTTGATTAAATCATCTGAATACTTCTTTGCGTGTATTAATATGCATTTTCAGTTTCAAACTCCAGGAATTGAGTACATGCCGGACTATTACATATCATAAATGAAAATATGGAATAATCGGTTAGTAGTATCACAGCTATTATCACGGTAATGGGTTAGTATGGTTTTGAATTCATGGATCACTTGTTCAATGACCGAACGACCCTTCTAAGTGAATCGACGACAACTACCGCAGACAGTGAGTTGTCATCCATTTACTGAGAAGCATCGGACACCAAATACAAAAAATTTGATACGCACTAACGCATATATACATATACATATATGCATACACTTCTTTTTATAGATCTACTATACACAAATTTTAAATAACATTCAAAACTTTCTTTAATGATAATTTCTTTTATTTTTATTTATTCTAAAACTTTTACTAGGATTTTGCTCATCGTTACGGCTGGTTCATCCGTAGCTACTTGTTACTTTCAGATCCTTATACCGAGTTTATATAAAGCCAGCATTTTACCCTAAATCGTAGAAGAGACCTCGCGCAGAGTCGGAAAAATGGGCTTTAGGGTAAATCCACGCTATTGCAATGCGCGTTTTCGGCAACTCATGCTTAAAATGCTTGACTGCATTATAAATAGTATGCTACATACGCATGAGCCTCAATACTTAATTTAAGTCTTTTTCAATGGGTTATATTGTCTATTTACTCATTGTTAATATAGGTGCGTTTAATCAAGACATTATTAAAAAGCGGTCTGACATAAATTATCATTACGAACATAATTGTAGTTATTTCCATCATTCTGAAACAGATTTTTATCTCCAAAAACAGTTTATATTTATTTATTTTTGCAATTTACATTTCATTAAATTTATCTTTTTCGCCAAGCAGTTATATATGTTCTTGGATGGATAGGTAATAATCCAGTAATTCCCAGTATTTCTAGAAGTGGTCGAGAAATCGATGCTCCTTGTCCAATCCAGTATTGTATCCTTTCATAGTTAACTGTTACAAGCTTTTCGTTGAAAATATTTTTGCATTCGTCAAAACTTCCAAGTTGTTCTATTGGCGGTTTCTTTTGATTCGATTTCGTCTGAAAATATAATATTAGGTTTAAAAGTTTGGTAGTGCATAGTATTGTAATACATTTTTGAACAAACTAGTTCCATCGGCTATAGCATTATGTTTATAATTCGTATATTATATTGAATATTGCAGCAAAGTATAGCAGATTTGTGCGTGGCTATGCGCACATTATCTCTTGCCGTTATGAGGAAATCTTATTAAAGTGAGTTTGATAGATACAAAGGATTCTTTTATCTGTGTAAGAGCTGGTTTTAATTAATAGTAGACTAGCGATGGTCACTTCGCTCGCTGACGCTCGCTCGGTTGCACTTCGATGGAAACTAGTTAAACATCGTAACGTTGCAAGATTCAACGTTGAATTAAATCTTATGCGTGTGTATTAGGGATGTGCGAGTCAAACTCGAACTTTTGTTGTTTTGGTTGCCAAATAAGTGTACGTGGGATGATACAAATCTACTTAAATACCGTGACTTTGGAGGTTTTATACATATCTAACGAATAGTATGATTTTTTGTCTTGTTTTTGTAACCGTGATATGTTACTTAAAGCTTCGAGTACTTTTTCGAGTTTTTTTTCGAGTTTTCACCTGAAAATTTACTCGATTTGTTATTTGGACTGATTTTTCAATCTTTCAACATTTTTTTGCTTGTGAATTGATGGAATCTGTTTGATTAATATGTTAACCTAACATCCAAACACTTATAATGTATTATTATATCTTTGTTTTAATTATGTGCACCATAATATCGTAACCAAATATAAAACTCGACTTTTGACTCGCACATCTCTAGTGTGTATGCTTTTTCTGCTTTTTATGTTTTTTTTTCCTTGTTCAGTGACGAAGCTTCTCGGAACAAAAATCGAGAAACTTCGCCACTTAATGAAATTCAAAAAATTGTCAGCTCTCACTCGGACAGAGCCAGCGCAGCAGCTTTTAAGTCTTGCGGCGTTGCCAGGTCCATAAGGCCGACGCAACGAGCCAAACCCAAAAGGTTGCAACGCTGGAAGAGGGGTAGTATGATTGATGGCACTAGGAACAGACTGCTCAAATTCATCCTTGACCTCTTATTATTCAAGGATGAAATTTGAGACAGCCATCCCATAGTACCACCCGATACTGCAAATACTAGGTTTAAATTACAATGGCTTGAGACTATCTTATAAATATAAAATGAGTATGAAGGATGATTGGCATATGTGGTGGATACGCAGTATGAGTAAATGAGTAGAATTATATAACGTTTTCAATTATTTTTTATTCATCAAACTTAATAAAATTGTACAGCTAAATTCTTATAAATAGTTGTATTCAGGTAAGTTACTAAATTATATAAATGTAAATTAATAAATACATAAATAATAATATATATCCTCTGTTGTTGAATGTACAATTTTATCCTTAAAAATTTTATCTATCTTATCTACTAGTGTTTCGTTGAATTCCCGCATAGTGTTTTGAACATTATAAGCAGTAAAATACGGATATTAAGCGTTTTCACTATTCACCATGTAACGCCCCACACCAGCTCCGCAGTGTGTTAAACAATTACCAAAAAACTAAAGTCTTTCGACTTGTTTTTTAGCCAAATTACATGCAATTTTACACGCAAAAAAGCGTACACTCTCACTCTTCCCAAAGCTACGGGTCACAGCTGAGCAGCCAGCTACAAGCAACAGCAGCGCCATTAGGTAGTAGCGGCGGCAGCGAGAGTCACCACGCGGCAGCGGCAGCAGCGAGCGCGCTATAGGTATACCAAGCGGCAACGGCGAGCGCGTATATCTATATATGAAGCGCAGCGAGCGGTGCGGCGTGCAAAGCGTGAGAGTGGGATGATGACGCAGCAGCGGCGCGGCGCGCGCATCTCCGTATGCTTGTATGAATGGTTTTTGTATATAGGTATGGATGTGTATGTATATATTTGTATGTGAGAGTTTTTTCGGCGGCTCGAGCCCGCTCTCTCCGTAGCCTTTATAAGGACCTGCGCGGCCTATGGCTAGCCACTAGCTCCAGCGCAATTTAAGCGAGGATTAGTCTCTACCAAGAGCAACCATTACGCCTTGGTAGATAAAACACTTAGAATGTTTTCTCACTTTTGAAGGACTTATCAAATTTTCAAGATAGGCACGATATCGCAACTTCAAGCGTATCAGTCCTAGACTTAGAAAAATTTCAGTTTCTTTCAAAAGCCTTAGAGAAATTTTCGAATAATAGTATATTTATAAAAATTTCTAGTAAGACAGGATAACGCAAATTAAGCTTATCCGTCTAAGACTTATAAAGACACAATCATTCTCTAAAAAACTTAGGATTATTACGAATCGTGATAAAACTTGTATAATTTGTGTATCCGATCAGATAACGCAATTTAAGCTTATCTGTATAAAATTTATTTATTTGTAACATTACCACTCTGATTAGATAACGCCATATAAACGCGTATTTAATTTTATTTGTAAAAATTAATGCGGATTTATTAATTTATTTCATTTTGTGATATTGAATATATGCAACAATCAAAGCAATATTCTCATTCCTATCAATAATATGAATATATCTATTTCGTTATAAATTAAAATCTTATCATTGTGTTGAAATTTCACTACCTGGTATCCCGGACCTATCTTATTATTATTACTAATACCTATATAAATATTAAAAATATTTAAAAACAATATAAACTCATTATATTTGGCCTGTCGTCAGAATCACGACGCAGAGCAGTAAATGTTCACTACTTTTCTAAATTAAAATCAATAATTATTTATTATCTAAAAGCACCCAGGACCAAGAAAAGTCGTGACCGTTTCAACCAACTTATCTTTACAGTATTCACCAACCTCTTTAACAATAATATCTATGACATCTTTTACTCTTAAAAGATACTTAATTCTATAATGGATGATTTTAGATAAGGCTTTCAACCTGTCAAAGGTTAAACGTTTGAATACTAATGAGGGCTTACGTTGTCGTTTCCTCTTCGCTTTACCAGACTCCTGCCGCTCTGCCTTTTCCTCAACCAGTTCAAAAGCTCTGTCCAAGTAGCTGATTGTGAAACGAATTGTAAAGCCAGCAATGATAATTTTGTGATCCGACAACTCTTCCTCGTCGTCGTCGTAAGCGCGAAAAAATCTATCGATCTCGTCAAATTGTTCTCGAAACCGCATCCAACTGCTGAGTGAGAAGGCCATTCCGCAAAATTCTTGATTGCTTAGTCGGATGACAGGATTAAAATCACCAGAACCAACTGCTGAATTCTCCAGTCCTATATGGATGAGTTTTCCATAGGAGTTATTTAATCAAAACACTATCGGTAAAATTTGGTCACAGCGGTACTTGTTCTGGCTATTGGAGCTGACCTGTCCATCGTTCTGTATTTTTGAACCTGCCATCTTCTTGTTCTTTGTGCTATCCGGACTTGAGATCGAGGATACTGTGATTTCATCTCTCTAACAGGGTCGACTTATATTTAAAAATCTGTCAAATTTGGTAGGGGTATAACCAATGAGAGTGCGATCCTCTAGAAGCGAGGGACCAATAGAATTATTTCTCTTAAAGTGGAGATCCAATAAAAATCTACTACTATAGCACTTTTATTAAAATAGTGTAAGCTATAAGTTCATATAAGTAATCTTTAGTGTGACATCGCCATCATTCCAATCGATGCTGTGATGACACAGCGCCAGCCAATTATTTTGTCTCAACCCTGGTAGAAAATAAACGGTTCGAATTTGCTAAGACCTTTAGACTTAGCTAACTGTTTTAACGGTTATCAAGCTAAAATTTAAATAAATACGTGGCTTAGGAATCGTTAAGTTTCCAAGATGTCTGCCGGAGGCTAATTTGAGGTTAAGAGGTTAGGACAATCACCACCTAAATAAATCAGTTTGATTTTGTTAACACTTTAATTTTTTGAATGCGCCGGGGGGTATGGCGAGCGCGAACCGTGAGCGTTGGGAGACATAGCGAGCGTCAGCGGTCGTGCCTTTTACGCAAAACGCGAAGCGATGCAAGGCGGCAAGCCACCGCGGCCGTAAGGCCGCGTGTGGCGCGCTAGTTTTACTATACGATCACTTCAAAATCCACACAACGACTAACTTGAGACTGTGTAGGTGGGACAATTTATAATATTACAAAAAACGCCATCTGTCTTATCGAGACGAGTCGATCTCTAATAAATTGTCATACTCAGCATAAATTATGCAATTCACAGCAGTAACCAATGCATCATAGAATCTCACATCGATCCTAACACTACCTCTTCTAATTAAGTTCCAATAGGTATCATTATTAGCTGATAAGTTGAGTGTCAAATCGATTGCAAAAAGACAGTACCCATTCGGGTACGTATCGTGTGATATCGAATTACCAGTATTTGAAAAATGTACGCCTGTACCTGAATAAAGTGCGTGATACGTATCGACATACATTTTTGTATTTTTAAAGTCCGGTTGCAATGGTCTCGACGGGACTTGCACTCCGTCAACAAACAGACACAGAAAATTGATATTGAAATTTTTTAAATTGAACAGGTTAAGTTTTTTATCGCTATTGTAAGCGTTATTCTCAATAAAACCAATAATAATTCTTTTTGGCAACTGACCTAGTATAATGTTATCTATTGTTTGACCGTGCACATCACTGTTTAGAGTTACATTTTTTACCTCAACACGTGTAAGTGGGTACTTGGCCGTCACTTTAGACAATATTTTTTCATGAGCAATCAAAATACGCGGATTAATCTTTAGACGACGCACGAAAAGTATTCCCTTGGGTATGTTAAGAGTATACGCAGCGTCAGGAACCATAATACAAAAACTGTCAGGTGAACGAACAAGACCTACGCGCACCTTAACGCCTCCAAGCAGCAATCGATCCATATTGAGTACGTCTACGTGTAAGTGGCCTATTAAATCGATGTTATTACCAACCATAATTTTTTGACGCTTTGAAAAGCCCTCATTACTTGCATTGGTATTATCCATGTTGCCTGCTGTATCATCATACCATAAGAGACTGCTTAGGTGAGATTTTTTTGCCGCTGGTCCGTAATTTAGTAGTGTCTAAATATACGATCTGTTGGCGTATGCATTATTTGGTGGTGACACAGGCTTCTGATTAAGGAGGTTCGATTAGAAATAAAAAACATATATGTTAAATAAAAAGCTTATGCAAAATTTTGAGTCATTTAGATACTTTTGAGACGAGATATTAATAAAAGTATTTTTTCCATTTTTACATGGAGTCTTATGGAGAATCACATTTTCCTCGTTTTAATTTAGAAATAATTATTGAATTAACAAACAGTTTTTGTTGCAAATTTTTGTATGAGAAAACTAATATTTGATGAATTTAAATTGCTTTTGAAAACGATTGATGGGTACCTCTATGTATACTAATTAATTGATTTAATAAAAAAAGTATGCACTTAACCTCAAAAACGAAGTCGAATGTCGTCTGTATTAAATTTTTTTGTCACATAAAGAGTTCGATATCTTTATCTAAAATCATTCTTTGTTATAAATTAGCTTTTTATAAGTCCTAAATAAATTATGTCTCTTGTATCAAAAGGAAATAAGAATTTATAAAAATTATCCTCTTTTTGACTAGCGACGTACCAGATGAACCTCCTTAAAGAATACATCCACTTGGTTAAATAGTAAATGCATGAAGTTATTTACTGGTCCGACGTCAGGGGGAGTATCACCTTTTTGTGGTAGAGTGATTGGAATTATACTGTTGCGTGCTAAATCTAGATATTCACAATTACCAGGATGAAATTGGTTTATACTGAACATAATGAAAACTTTCAAAAACCGTCTGTGTTGGCGGTAATTCAAAGAGCGATAACACCGATTTCAGTGAGTCGCAAGAATCAATGTGTAAGCAATACATTTTGTCGGACGAATGATTAGGCTTCAAAAATATCTCTTTTTGCCCGAGTGACTGTTGTTTTTTTTCAATGTAGGTTAATTTTGTTTCCTCTTCTTCTTCTTACTATTAGTTGATGTACTTCCAGCTCCGTGAGTGGCGTTCAGCTGTGGTTTGGGTGGTATGTACACTTTCTTATATTCAGGCCATAACTTCTCGCTGCCCTCCTGTTCATCCATCATCATTTTATCCAATACCTGCTCATCTTTTCTTTAAGTGGTTGGTTCTCATTCACAACATTGTCTACAATCTTTGCACTGGCGCGTGCTACCTCCTAACCAACGGATTTAGCACCACGTTTCACTAAAGGTATAACGCCACTATTTAATCCTTTTAAATAACTGCCTATACCACCCCCACTCTGATAACGTCTATGGCCAATAGCGATGTAATTACCCACACCACAACCTCCATCACTGCCACTACTACTACATTCACCACCCCCCAATTTGATAGGCAAAATAAGTTTCATACTCTGACATTTTAGCTAATGCATTTAAAGTTGTCAACGTACCGTAATCAAATGGGATAGACTCTCCTCGTTCACCCCTTATATCTATCTCAATTGACTGAAATGACGAAGACAACAGAGGTTGATACATCGGGGGTATAGTTTTGATTTTGTGTTCGACCGTAAGTGTAGTCATGTAGGTGAAGAGGTAGCAAACGTCCCCCGTTACGTAAGGTTGGCAGATACTACTGTAAATCATAAGTACATTCGGCGAACCATTCACAAGATTTGCTGGTCTATCACCGATGATATAGTTTTCTTTTTTATCATCACATGATAACAATTTAGCGTTTATAAATCCTAATATCTTACACAACTGTGCTGATAAGAAGAATGAATGAATTAAGTCGGTAAAGGCGTCCTCAGTACTGCAGATGCATTTTACTTGGATGTTTTTTTTCCTCACTATTTTTAGAGCATAAATTATTGACGGCGTAAGGTGCACGCGTAGACCCAGTAATGCTGTGTCAGAAATTGCCTCGTTGAAAAAAGTGCTGTTGTCGATAGTTGATTCTGCTAGTCTAGTATAAAACTTTCGGTTTCCTATGAATTCCAGAGATACGCGCGCTTTATGGAGTACACGAATAAACTGATCGTAACCGTGTGGAGGTGTTTTTTTCTACCTCTTAAAGTCTCGTTGATCAAGTTCACGATGTTGACACCACGTGCGTGCACGCCATCTATCAAAAATGTATCGAGTTTATCCCATGTCACGCTACCAGACCGACGGCGACTATGAAGAAGTTTTTCGGAACGCTATCAAAAATATTTCGATCAGTGCTGGATTCGTGAAGGTCTGTAGTAGCTGCTACGGATTTATTGCTTGTCGGTGTTAATGACTCGTTAACAATTTTACTTTTATCGTTTTTTTTTTTGTAGTGTACGAAACGTTGCAGCACTTGTTGATATAGGTCACATTTTAGCCGATTATCTAACTCCCTAGAGTTTAAGATCTTACTCATTTGCTGAACTGTGCTTAGTGAACCACCACCAACACCACTATTGCCATCACAATTGTCACCATTATTTGTCTTTGAATGTTCTACTACAGTTGCCTACTACTAATGTGCTACTGCAGCTGCCAGTAAACATTGTTGATACTGTTTTATCCTCTCGATACATTCATTAGGTACTAAAATCATTTTTCTAGCATGTTCACCAGTGCGGTCAATCTCGAGGGCTAAGCGGGGAAAGTAAGGTAATTTTATTCTCTTTTAAATGCGTTATCGCTGTATTTTTGCTTCCTCCTCAAGAGAAAGCTTTGTAATAGTAAAATTTTCAGTTTTGCTAATACTTCGTGGAAACGCATTTGGAGGTGTTTGGAGTACGAATCATACGTTTTTAGAAAATGTCCGTGCGGATGGCTGTGTGTGTGTGTGTGTGTGTGTGTGTGTGTGTGCGCGCGCGCGCGCGTATACCGTCATAATTTTGGAACCATGTGACGGATCGTAATAAAATTTGACATGCATATATTTTTTCTAATTCTGAATTTAGGTCATTTTTTGTTTTATGATTCTGACCATTTTATGGCCATATTATAGCCATGTTTCTATTTTTGAAAAAATATTTTTGCTTTTTTATAATGATATGATTTATACAATATATTCAACAATAGTGTATCTAAAAGAACATAAATTTGTCTACTTTTTCCCGCAAGATTTTCTAGATTGACTGATCTGTTCATTTTTTATGATATAAAAGGTAATTTTTCGATAAACATATATAACTCAAAAAATAAATAGTTAAATGTTTTGAAAAAATTCATGACAATAAAAAACAACGATATCTACTAGTTGTAAAAATTTTAAGCAATTTTGGCGACTAGTTTTTGAGATAAAAATCAAAAACTAAAAAAAATGGTTTTTTTATGTCGTACGATTACGGGAGTAAAAAGGTTTAAATTGAGTTGAAATTTTAGGAAAAGATTGATCTTTTGATCACTTCGGCTAGGTTCTTTTTGTAGCTTATGAAACCTTTTAGTTTAAAAGATATTAAGATTCAAATTCTTCAACTCTCACCCTGTATACTCTGTGTGACTGAACATTATTATTTTTGTTAAACCATATAATTTGATAATTAAAGCTTAGAATATTTTGAGAGTTTTCATGGTTGTGTGTGTGTGTGTGTGTGTGCGTGCGTGCGTGCGTGCGTGCGTGCATGCGTGCGTACGTATACTGTTATAATTCTGGAACTACGTGATCGATCGTAATAAGATTGGACGTGCATATATGTTTTCTGATTCTGAATTCGAGTAAAGCTATCCTTTTAGTATCGAATAGTAGCGAATATTTAAATCAAAGAATGAGTTGATTGTCCCATGTAATTATCTTCCACTAGCAGAATAGGAGGAAGCTAAGTGCCAATGACTTGGCAGCGGTTTTTTTCATTTGCAGTACTTATTTAAGTTATAATAGGCTTGCCCCAAGATGTAAGAACTAAAACTCTCTTGTATAGTTTTAAATAATAATGTAATTAGTTGTATTTTAAAGAATATCGAATCGAGTAAAAACATCAAGAGTGCGCGACGCGCATGCGCGGTGATGCTTTTGAGCCAGGCTCAACATAACCTTAAAATGTCAGATTTTAAGTGAAGTCTTTAAATTTACGAATTCCCAACCTAAAAAAGTAAAATTTGAGAATACATGACAAGAACTCGCGAAGCGCGTCTAAAGTAGCTGGACATAAAATAATAAGTGGAATAAAGAGAAAAGCTGGTGGGGTTAATAGTATCAATGCAAGTGCAATCAAGTGCATTGCTACGTTCCTAGCAAGGTCCTTGAAATATATTTTTAATATATAGGTAAAATCTTTGAGAAAATCATATATAATAGACTTTTCAATTTTATAACGAAAAATAATATAATATCAGGAAAACAATTTGGTTTTGTCAGAGGCAGAGGCGCAACAGATGCACTTGATTGTCTTGCGGATATTATATACAAGAGCCTAGATAAAAGAAAACCAATAATAACGACATTTCTAGATCTAACAAAAGCTTCTGATACTGTTGATCACAGAATATTATTGGATAAGTTGGAAAGATATGGAGTAAGAGGATATGCCTTAAAACTCTTAACTAGCTATCTATCAGATAGGCATTTCTATTTATCCTAATTATCTATGAAAA
This sequence comes from Pteromalus puparum, assembly GCA_012977825.3. NCBI lineage: Eukaryota > Metazoa > Arthropoda > Insecta > Hymenoptera > Pteromalidae > Pteromalus > Pteromalus puparum. The sequence goes on from CM053171.1 coordinate 21,423,433, forward strand.
GTTACATACCAAAGCTGATTTGACTCATTTTTTTAGGTTAAATGTACGTTTTTTTATACTCAATGAACTTTTACTATTAGTCAGAGCCCATGAACGATATTTTTGAGGGATAAATAATGTTCGTTACGTATTCATTTTCAACTACAATAAGTTTGAACAAAATCGTAATGTTAAATGCTTTGCAATTCGCAAATAAGCGGAACGAAATCGCGATTTCCCGTGAAAGCCCATGTTAATTGGCATTAATGAAAGCCTTTATATCTTCGGTTATATCCTATGTAGCCTTCTGAAAATTTATATCAGTGTTTCTAAAACACAAACCAGCCTGTTTGCGAAATTTTAACCATACTCTATTGTTAATTCTATTACTGGTAGAACCTCTTTAAGATCAATAACTCTAAAAGTGAGTACAAAGATATTACCATAGGTGTTCCGCAAGGTATCATTTTAGGTCCTTTATTTTTCATCTTATATGTAAATGTCCTAATGATAGATATACTAAAAGACTCTATGTCTTATGCAGACGACACGGTCATCATCTCCAGTGATAATTCGTTGTCGGCAGCACAGAACAAAATGAATGTTTATCCTACTAAAGTAGCCAAATGGTTATTCTTAAATAAACTATCGCTACATGCAAATAAAACTGTATATATAACCTATGGCAACTATTGTGATATTTATTAACATTGGCGATTCTTGCGAAAATTTTCAAAGTCCGAATCACACTGAAGTTGTTACATGGATCTACAAATTTTTTGTATCGATTGGATATGCAACTTCAGTGTTATTCGGACTTTGAAAAGTTTCGTGTACTGTCCCCGCGGATGCATCTGCAAATTATCGTCAGAGTTTGTGTATTGCTTGCAGTCAGGATTCTGGAGTCCATCGTTATTATCTTAGATAAGTGTTTTTAAATATTTACAAATATCAATATTTTTATCGTGCTCAATTACACGATCGGTCACACTCTAAATTTCTTAACCAATTGACCTCACTCCTTCTCTATCTCTCTTTTTATTTTTGAATTCCGAATCTTGTTACACTAGATTCACGTATGCCTAAATAATAGAGAATAGATACTTTGTATTTCATTTTCATTTTCAGAAATAAGCGCTTACCAACACGCGAATTGCTGGGAGGGAGAAAGACGAGCGCGAGAGCGAGTGCGACACGGCATTTTAGGCTGTTTTTACAAGGAGTGCAGTGGATTTTAATTCCTATCTACATCCGTCATCCTCGACCTCACGGATGATCTCCTCCTCGACGATTTCCTTGTCTTGTCTACTTATCACCCCGCTGCCCAAGAAGCGGCGCTACAGCGAGGCGATGATACTTCAATGCTGTTACGAGTAAAATAGTATACGCAGTAAAAGTGCAGCTTTTTATATAAAACTCATCATGATGGCAATAAAAATAAAAAAAGCATTTCATATACAGTCTGAATACAGATTGTGTATGCTCATTCCTGTATATGCCACGTCCGGCGAGTTTTAGGAAAATAAAAAATTTTTAAATATTTAGAAAAAACGTACGTGACGCTTTTCAGATATAGAAAATCGGAGATGCGGGCCTGAAGAGAGAAAGCGAAGGACAAATATCTTGAGCTGCGCGCATCGACGAGAGGCATCAGCGGATGCATCATAATACCGATAATAAAGTTTTTCTGCGCGTTAGTCATTAAGAGAGAAATTTCGGCGCGTCGGACCGAGCGTCATGTTTATGATGAGCAGCTGCGTTTGCTCAAGATATCGGCTGCATCTCGGGCGAGCGACTGTCATTAAGATAGCCTAGGACAAAGGCTCGGCCATTTTTTTTATTACAGGGAAAGTTTCGGGAATACGCACGCTTGCAGCTGTGTACCGATCCTGGAATTTTCCGCTGTTTTCAATATAACATTATCAATTATTTAGCTAGAAATAGGAATTATTTGCATTAGATTTTTTCACTACAAGCTGTTGTATAAACTGTGCATTTTTCGATTTGCATAAGTTCGCTTTTAGCAACAGTTTTGGTGAGAAGGTTTTATGTAGATATGTTTTATGTAGATATGTATATTGTCTGCAGCTGTCATAATCAAATTTTAAAATAACAAACTAGCGGTGCTATTTATTCATTAATTATTTTAGCACTAAACTGTATATTTTTCGATTTATACAGTTCGCTTTTGTGCATAATTGATGGATGGATTGAGTGCCTGTTTGTAAACTTTACTTTTAATTACATTTAGTAGAACTGCAATAATCGGTCGGTGTGAAGCTACGATTATTGTAGAAATATATATATATTTTTGCAGAGTTATAATAATCGGTCGGTGTGAAGCTACGATTATTGTAACGATGCACTGCAAATAAACTCAGAATATAACAAATTTATGATTTACGTTAATAGTGATGGCTGTAGGCATGAAATGCATGTAGTTTTCAATAGTAGTTTCATTTATTTATAAAATCTTTTGAGGTAACACGCGTAAAAGCTTTATTAAATAATTTTAAGTATATGCTATTTAGTATCAATTTGTAGGGAATTTCACAAGCATTAAAAATATAATATTAATTATTTCTCCTTTCCACTTTAGTAAACCTTGATTAAAGAATAATCTAAATGCTTGGGAAATTCTATGCAAATTTGGCGTGCGCGTCGAAGCGTTAACTTCGAGAACCACGATCATAGAAGAGAGGGCGTAGGCGGACCGAAGGGCCTGACCAATGCTGCGTAGGAGGAGAGATGCGAAAATTCGGCGTAAGTGAGGGAAAGCTCAGATATAACGGCTTTTCTCACTGGCTAATTTTCGGCATCTAGGCGGAACGAGACACCCAACAACATCAAGGAGGGATGACTCTGGGCCCTACGTGCTGCAAAGGGTCACTCTCGATCGTCACATCGGTCCCGACTCTCAGTAAGCTCGGTAGATATTTACGCGCTTGGTACGCATCGAAGATTACGCGTTTAGTACGCAATTAGAAATTTACGCGCTTGGTACGCGATTTTTATATTTACGCGCTTGGTACGCACTTAAGTTTGTACGCGAATAGTTAAATTTAAAGTTAAAAAAATAAATTACTTGTTCTTTACTAATCGTGATTAAAAGTTTTGTTTTTGACGTGACTCCCGATTCCTCAATTATAAACTCTGTGTGAGTTCAACAACAGCCAGCCAACAGCAGGAAAAAGTAAGTACATTTTATTTGGCTATTCTATCTTTCCTAGAACTGCCTAAATCTATCGCTAGGATAAATTGAACCGATTAACACCGGGTCTTTTTATCCCATATCTTTTCCTTTTAGAACTTAGATCCGACTAACCCCGGGTCATTTTCTAAAAGTTTTCATTTCCTTTTCATTTTTCTTTTATTTTTACAAACACTCAAAGCACCCAGCTATTGCACGAAAGTGCAGGCTAAAAGGTGTAGATTTTTAAATAAGTGCGGTAGCATCGTTGGATGTTACATATACAGACTGTATATAAAGGATTGTACATGGTCTATATACAATCTGTGTTTATTTATTTATTAATTTATTTATTTGTACACGGGCAATATGCCCTTGCAAATATACAAGAAATAGTTGTGACACTGTAACGTTCGCAACAGAGTTTACAAAGATAAATCAGTAATATTAGCTAAATTGTATATACATTTGTATAAATGGTAATTGTTATACGTGAAAGAACCAATTCCTGCATCGAATTTTGAAAACAGGATAGCTAAGTAATTTAAACTCAACAGGGAGAGAATTCCAAAGTCGAAGAAGCCTTAGTTTAATCGAAAAGAAAATCAATTTTTTGCTAGAAGTTTGTTCATAATAGTCTCTTTGATTACGCAAATTATAGTTTACCGCTCTTTGAACAAAGAAAATCGATAAATCTTGTACGTTAACAAGCCTGTTAATCAACCTGTGACTAAGTAATACATCATTATACTCAAACGTCGATTCAAGCGGATGAATCTTAAGGTGAAACTCCACTGATTTTTAATTTTTCTTACCTTTTGCCCCATCCATTGTCAGATTTTAGGGGTTTGATTGTGGTGATAAAAGAAGGTTACATAGCAATTTTGGGCCATTTTTATACACATATACTCAAGTTATGATATAAAAACCAAAAATAATCATTAAAATTAAAGGTTTTTGAAAAAGTTGCTTGCGCACAGGGCTTCGATTAAATTAATCCAAAAAATTTGGACATACATTTTGACCCGTACTTAACAAAGGTAATATTTTTTATTACGGGAACTCTCATAGTTCATCTGTAATAAATCAAGAATTTATTAAACAACTAAATCTATGAAAAAACCCTATAATTTACTAATATTTATAATAAAACAAATTTTTCTAAAACAGATACCTTAACTTAAAATATTAAGTTTTGTTCCAAATGTTCTAAAGAATACGCGTAAAAATTTTCAAAAGGATTAATAGAAATGCCTTGCGCAAGGAACTTTTTAAAGTCAAACGAACAAGTTACGAGAAAAACGCGTTTAAAGTTTTATTTTTGTATGCTATCTAATGTAAAATATTTTACTCAACTGCCCATAACATTGGTATAACTTTAAGTTTTTACATCGGGTTGGTTTCAAAATGTTCATAAAACTATAAGCAACTAAAATATATAATAAAAATTTTTTCGAGTTTTTGACCAAAAATCAGTGGAGTTCCCCCTTAAAATGTTTCATGATGGGCCTGTAATCATGATCGAAACGATGAAAGTTTAGATTAGCTTTTCTAGCAGCAAATCTGAGGAATTTGTGTTGAAAAGACTATCTAATTTACTATGTAACTTTTATACGGTCGCCAGATTTGACAACAGTATGTGAGAATGGGTATGACTAGAGATTTGTAAAGTGTCAATAAGGTGGATAACTTATTAAAATCTTTACAAATGCTTGTGATAAATCCAACTAACCTAGACGCTTTGCTGACAATAAATTCTATATGTTTTTTAAAAGTTAAAGTGGAATCAAGAAGAACACCTAGGTCTTTTATCACAGATACTTTTTCGAGCAGACAATTATCCAATGTATAATCCAAAGTTATAGAGTATCTATTTAAATTAAAAGTTATAACATTGCACTTTTTTATGTTTAGCACTAGACTATTTTAAAGAAACCATTTTTTTATATTGCTCAGATCTTCTTGCGTCTTGCTATAGTCTAATGGGGATTTGATAACGTTGAAAATTTGTATATCGACGGCATAAATAACTAGTTTGACAATCTTTATACATGGACGGATGTCATTTATATAAATAGCAAACAGTACTGGTCCCAAATGAGAGCTCTGTGGAATACCAGATTGTATGATGATTTGTTTAGACAGAGAATTTCTTACTTTAACAATCTGGGTTCTGTCGGTTAAAAATGATTCAATCCATTTGAGTAAGCTTCCATCTAGGCCAATACCTCTTGCTTTACAGACAAGGAGTTCATGACATACTAGATCAAAGGCCTTCGAGAAATCGAGGTAAATGGCGTCAACCTGGAGTGCCTCAGAGAACGCTTGAGTAATAAAGTTAGTATAGACCAACAGATTGGATAAAGTAGACCTTTGCTTTATGAAGCCGTGCTGCTCCTCAATCAATTTCCCTGTTAGGAAGGTACTAAGCCTATCTGCAATTATTGCTTCAAATATTTTGGATATACAACTAGTAATTGAAATAGGGCGATAATTAGTAACGTCATTTCTATCACCTTGCTTAAAGATAGGATTAACAAACGAGTTTTTCTAACATTTAGGGAAAATACCAGTTTCAAGAGATCGAATGAAGAGCAACAATAAAGGTTCAGTCAGCTTACTGATACGACGTTTTACAAAGAACGCTGGGATGCCATCAGGTCCCAGGATAGTAGAGTCTTTTAGATTTTCCACAGTATTAAGCAATTCCTCCTTAGTGATAACAACATTGGATAACGTATTGCTTTGCTGGTACATCGGAATAAAGGAGGTGTTTGTCAATGCATATACTGACCCAAAGTGGTCAGCAAATTAATTAGCAATATTCACATCTTCATTAGCCAAAATATTATTGTACCAGGTACTGTTGGGAATATCTGAAGAAACTCTACTACGATTTACCAAACGCCAAAAAGATTTAGGATTACACTTTATATTGTTTTCCAAATCTTCCATATAATTTTTATGATCAGATCTAGATTGTCTAATACAGCAAGCTCTTAGTTTTTTGAACAGAATCTCATGTTGAGAAAGTCGCGTTTCCTTGAATTTAATGTGTGCAAGTTTCTTCCTTTTTATTAATTTAATTAAATCAGAACTGTACGAAATAGGATATGTACTTGCAGAGTTTTGTTTAATATCCAAGTTTAAAAGAGAGTTCCAATCAAGATTAGATAATTACGAGTTTATAGTATTATAATTAGCTTTATAAAAATTTCTAAAAGTAAGATTCAGGTTATTGTCATTTACGAGATTAGTCTTAAATAATATGGCACAATGATGTTCGTCGGTTGGTAGAAGTTGATCACAATCTTCATCAGCTAGTAGAATCTCGTGTTTAGCATAAGCGAGATCCAGAGTGTAGTTTTTCTTAGGGTGATTTGGATAGTGCTGCTCAAGATTCAGATAAGAGTAGCTATCAACAAGTTTTCTTGCACAATCACACAGATTAGGACTCAAGTATGCAGTGGTTGCAACACACATATGTAATGCAGGAGGTCAGCAGCCCATTGAACATTAGGAATATTAAAATCTCATGACAATGATTTTGAAGTCGTTCAATTTCATGGCCACGTCACAGACTGAGGCAGTATGTGAAGCAATCAAATCAGAAGATGCATTGGGCTGAATGTACACTGCACAAACAATGACTTTAGTGTCTTTCAGTTTGATTCCAACGAATACTTGTTCAATATGCTGCTCACTAACGGCTATTTTAAAAGACTTTACATTCTTTGACACAGCTACAAGGACCCCACCTCCTCTGTTTAATGAAGAGCCAGTAGAATCCCGATCAGTTCTATAAATGTCATAATTTGTAAGACATAATTCTGAAGAGTTGATACTCGAGTTTAGCCAGGTTTCCGTTAATACAATGATAGCAGGTAATATCGTAAGCTGATCAATCTTGCATTTTAATAATGGTATTTTGCCTATGATAGATCTAACATTCTGGTAATATATAGATAGCTTATTAGAGGCTAAGACCTTCCTTGCTGCTGCATCATTAGTAACGCGTTTTTTGGATTCCTTATATGACCATTAGCATCGATTAGATTTGGTACATTGCTGATAAATTTGACATGCAGCTGATCACTAGGATGTGCAGAGTTGTGATTTAGCATTACTGTCTTTAGATCTTTGTATACGTTTTATTGTAGCCTAGATTTATCAGTGGACACCTTGATACCTTGAGGGAGTTTCTTGGCATTATTGATGATTTTGAACACATCCTGACGCGAGGCTAGTGAAACATATAGAGGTCGTTTTTTACTTGCAGAAAAGGTGCCGATTCTTCTAAAAGTAACCTTGGTGATATCAATGCCACTGATAGGTTAAGGCACTGTTCAAGTAATGCAGCGACATGTTGAAAGAACGATTGATTATTCGGATGGTCGATGTCTTCCAGTCCGTAGAACATAACGTTATTGTTTCTTGAGTCGATGTTGCGCACGTTAGCAATAGAATTGGCAGTCCTTAGAAGAGTGTAAGGATCATTTAATAGGTTCATGTTGCTCCCATTATCAATAAGCTTTTGCACTTCGATTTGTATAACGTTTAAAGTTGATCTGCAGTACGTTATTTCAGACGTATTTACGTTGATTTGCTGTTGCATACTAGCTAGTTGAGTCTTGACATCCTCAGAAATCCCCTTTCTGAACGATTCCAGCTTATTGTCTATTAAACTAGATAAGTGATTGCAGAGTTCATTATAGTTGATGGTGTGCGAGGTGTCCATTCCTTGTTTATGTTCGGACGACTGGGCCAATGTAAAGTTCTACATAAAAGATGAGCTCAATCGATCCGAATTAAATGAAGCATTCAGCCTTGGCCCCACACGGCTCGTGGTAAGGTGCATCGCAGTGAATGCAATGCAGAGGCTTATAGTGATGGATACTTGTAGTAGGAGCAAGTCATTGCCAAAAGTGAGGTTAGGTTAAAATTTCAAATTGCAGGCGAGAACATTGAGAAGTGACAACGAATATTTATTTAATTGGTAGAACTAGGAGTAGTTGTTCACTTTGAGTAGTCGAAATTATATTAGGTATGGCCAGTTTTCAACAAAATATACTTAAACTAAGCTAAAGAAAACTCAGTTGCCTTCCAATACAGCGCCACCTGTGTTTAAGTTTTTACGTGAGACATAATTTCATATTTCCGATTTTGACGCATCAGTGTAAAAATTAAAGCAGTTCATCAAATTATCTATAAAAATTCTTTCAAATTTAGAATTGGGAGCTCTAGAGTCTTTAATTTTAGTTCCAGAAGATAAATCAACCACAGGTTTGTAAATGATGATATTAAAATCAAAATTATAAGGGACTAAATCTTCAGATTTATAAATGAATTTTTTTTAGAGAATAAAGACAAATAAGTACTTACTAATTTGAATTTGGATTTAATTTTAAATTTATTTTCGTATCTGGTTATCGCTAATAAAGAATTTAATTTATCTATTAAGGGATGTTCGTCGCAAGCAAAAACTTTAATAAAAAATCTAGAAGCCAAATATTCAAATCCAAGATTTAAGGGAGGTTCGCAAGCTTCGGCGTGTAGGATTCTAATAGGGGTTGATTTGCGATAGCCAAGAGCCATTCTGATGGAGGAATATTGAATTCTGTTCAAAGCTAATTCTAGTTTATTATTTTTAAGTTGTACAAAAAAGAACCATAATCATAAACACCTCTAATTAATGCTTTGTAGATATTTAAGAGAATTTGAGGATAACCACCCCACCATGTAGACCTAAGAAACTTTAGAATATTAGAAACTTTACGGTATTTGCATCTAATATATTCAATATGATATTTCTAGGATAGTTGATCATCAAAAATTATACCCAAGTATATAGCTTTATTAGTAGGATATACAGGTTCGTCATATATATTGATCGAATAGTTATTTTCATTAATTTTTTTCTTGTGTATGTAAAAAGGTTTGTTTTTTCAGGTGCTAAAATAAGATTTCTTTCTTTAAAATATTCAGAAAGAGAATCAATACTTTTTTGTATAGATAAAATGGCATTATCAATATTATCACCCATACAATAAACAACTGTGTCGTCAGAAAATTGAAGTTAATGTTACAATTATTTTCAAATGTTGAAAAGCATTTCTAGTGTAAATATTATAAATAATGAGGCTTAAGATGCATCCTTGAGGTAGACCATAATTGATAATAAAAGGACCATTAATGTTGTTGTTTTAAAGATCTAGTAAGTCTAACGCGCGCTTCGCGCATTCAATTTTCTAAGGTTAAAAGTTCAAAATCGTAACTATATTCAAAACATTCGGTCATCACTTTTTTACTGAGAGAATAATCATTATGCAAAAACTATTATTATTGAGCAAAATCGATTATTTATTATTAAAACTATAGTATATATCGTCGCTCCCTACGAAGAGTAGTAGATTTAATATTTGCCACGAAGAGTAGTAGATTTTAATTCTTGCCACGAAAAGTAACAGATCCCAGATCCTTTCCATATGAATAGTTACATCATTAAAGAAAAAAAACAAATAGTAATTCGGTAACAACTAATAAAATTCTAACATCCTCAGAATTACCAAATTTTTTTTTTTTAAATTTCATTTAACATTTTTTATCAAAACCTTAAAAATTTGAGAAAATTAAAAAATTTGTTATTTTTAAGGTTCCAATAAAAAATGTTAGAATTCTGAAATAAAATTTTTTTTTTGGTAATTCTAAGGACATTAGAATTTTATTCGTTGCTACTGAATTACTTTTTTTTTTTTAATAATGGAACTATTCATATGGAGAAGATCTGAGATCTGTTACAACAATCTACTACTCTTCGTGGCTAAATCTGAAATCTACTACTCTTCGTAGGGAGCGGCGATATACTTATTTGTATCAAATCATCATCAAATCGAAATTTTTGAAACAACAATCTTAAATCTAAAATCTAAAATTTAACATTTTGCGCCTTATTTTCAGTATCCAGTCAAAACATGATTTAGTCGGCTTCACTTTTCTCTGTTCTCTTTTTTAAGAGGGGATAAGTATCCTATTACATCTAAAGCGCCTTTAATATCCAAAAAGACAACCACGTTAAATTTATTGCTTGCTAGAGAGAAATATATATCAGAGGTAAGTATGGATAAACAATCAATACAAGATTTGTTACGCCGAAATCCAAATTGAGTGTTTGATAATATATTGCTGTGTTCTAAATAATAGTTAAGTCTAAAATGGATCGATTTTTCGAGACATTTAAGAAAGCATGAAGCTGAAGCTACAGGTCTAACTTTGCCAGAAACACTTTTCGGAATTAATATTACAAGAAATTGTTTCCACTCTTCTGGAAAGTTTCCCTTGACCAAAATTTCATTTAATAGAGAAAGAATATGACCTGAAAAGGAAGAAGGTAGTTTTGATATTAACAGGTTGCAAATCTGATCCAGGCCAGGGGCACTTTTTAACTTTAGATTATTAATAGCACTGCTGAATTAAGAGATAGAGAAAACGTTATTTGAGTAACTGTTTTCTAATTGTGAAAAGTTGGGGTGGACACATTTCTCATTAATAGAAGGTGGGGTCACATAAAAAGGGTAAGGTTTTGTAAAATCAGCTATAAAATTATCAACAGCATTTATATTGTGACGAGACGTAAGTCTCGCACATGATGTAAACAAACGCAGCGCCGAGTAAGTCAGCTGACGCCAGCGAGCGCGCGCGCGCAGCGAACAAAGGCGAGACCGCACGAAGCGAAGTGAGCGCGCGCGCGCACCAACCGAAAGGCCAGTCCGCATGAGCGCGAGACTCTACTAGCAACTCAGCGGAGACGCGCCAGGCGGCGCGAGCGGCGCGCCGCGAACACGCCTATATAAAGCGGCCCGCGCGGCATAGCGGGCAGTTCTACTCGAGTTGAACTCCTGTCGGCATCGTGCGCACACGTTACCGAGAGGAACAGCTAGAGAGGATCGACGCCAGCAACGTCGGCTCGTGAGCACACGTGACGACGCTGTCGACGAACCCGAAACTCCGAGTTGCCGTCGTGCGCACACGAGACAACTAGGAGTAACCGAACAGCGCCGAGGCTCCCCTACGTGAGCACACGTAGTGGATACTCGACGTTGCCACCTGCCCCCGAACATCCGTCCCAAGGGACTGGTTGTCTTCCCAGCCACCGTGCGCACACGGGGCTGAGAGAATAACTAAAGCCCGCCGACGATTCCCCAGGTCGTGAGCACACGTCCTGGTGAAGCACCGGTCAACTCCTGTCCGTTCAATACCGCCGACCTCTTGAGATTCACCTGGTCACTGTGAGCACACAGGATCAGGAGAAGAACGAGACGAGCGACCTCGATCCGTGTAGCCGTGCGCACACGACTTCATGGACTCGAGGGAGACCTAAACCTCCGAAAATCCGTTGTTTAACCCGAACCCGTTTCACCGTCCTCCGATACCGTATCCGTAAAACCGGTAGTCGCACCGAAACAACGTAACTCCGGTAACGACGCGTTAATGTACCGTAAACCGCTATAGATTAAGTTAAATTGTTTGTGAAGGCGAAATATTCTAAATCACCGCGATATCGATTTCTGTTACAGATGGAGACTCATAATTGATTTATCAACTTGTTAACTTAAACATTAGAATATATCTTTATTGTTATTATTTGCATAAACAAGTCTCTTCAATTAACCTTTCCCCTAACCTAATCCTGGCGTCCGGCCGACTACTCAACACGCGGGGAAAGTCGAACCGTTACAATATAAGTATTTCAAATCATTCATAATTTGATTGGAGTTACTCAAAATGAAATTTTAAATTTTTTAACAACATCCCATACATAATTTAAAGATACATCTTTATTTAAGGATTCAGTAAACTTTTTTAATTTATCAATTTTTATATTTCTTAATTCTCGTTTTGTCTCTGGTTTCTTCAAAATTGATCCAATTTTCAAGGGAAAAATTGCCAGAAAAGTTTTTATACGAATCTTTTCTAATGGAGATTAAATCATCACATTCATCATCCACCAGAGGATACTCGTTTTTAGGTTTAAATGTTGTATTATTGCTTCTTCCTAAGAGGAAGCTTTGTAATAGTAAAATTTTCAGTTTCTCTAAAACTTCGTAAAAACACATTTGGGGGTGTTTGGAGTTCGAATCATGCGTTTTTAGAAAATGTCCGTGCGGATAGTTGTGCGTGCGTGTGTGTGTGTGTGTGTGTGTGTGTGTGTGTGTGTGTGTGTGTGTGTGTGTGTGTGTGTGTGTGTNTGTGTGTGTGTGTGTGTATTTGTGTGTACGTATACCGTCATAATTCTGGAACCACACGACCGATCGTAATAAAATTTGACATGCATATATGTTTTTTGATTCTGAATTTGGGAAAAAAATAATTTTATGATTCTGATCTTATGACCATTTTATGGCCATTTTTCGATTTTTGAAAATATATTTTGCTTTTTTTGAATGATATAATTTATACAATAAATTCAGCAATAGTGTATCTAAAAGAGCTTAAAATGGCCTATTTTTTCCCGCAAGATTTTCCAGATTGACCGTTCCGTTCAATTTTTATGATAAAAAAGGTAATTTTTTAAAAAAATTAATATCTTCAAAACTAAATTGTCAAACGTTTTGAAATAATNAAAAAAAAAATTAATATCTTCAAAACTAAATTGTCAAACGTTTTGAAAAAATTCATGGCAACAAAAAACTATAATATCTATTTGCTATAAAAATTTTAAGTTATTTTATTTACTAGTTTTTGAGCTAAAAATCGAAAACTAAAAAAAATTGGGTTATCTATATCGTACGGTTACGGGAGTAAAAAGACTTCAATTAAGTTGAAATTTTGGGAAAAGATAGATCTTTCGAGTATCTCATCTAAGTTCATTTTGCAGCTTATGAAACCAATTGGTTTAAAAGATATTAAAACTCAAATTCTTTGTCTCTCACCCTGTATACCCTGTATAACTGAAAATTATTATTTTTTTAAACCTTATAATTCCCTAACTAAAGCTCTGAATGTTCTGAGAAAATTTATGGTTTTGTGAGGTTATGAGGACCCTATGTTATTTTAAATATTAATGTTTAAATATTTTCATGAAAATAATATGATTTGATATATATCTAGAACTAAAGGATTAAGTAATTCAAAAAAATTCAGTGTATACCGTCATAATTATGGAACCACGCGAACCATCGTAATACAATCTGACATTCATAAATGTTTTCTGATTCTGAATTCGGGAAATTTTTGTTTATGATTCTGACCATTTTATGGTCATTTGCTGGCTTCCCTTGGATCTTATTTTTACAACGTGTACACTTTACCTACTTTACCTGCTAGGTGCATAATCAACTATTTAATTTAATTGTTTCAATTATATACTTAATATTTTTTTCAGCTTAATGAATATGAAAAATTGGATTGGGACACCATTGTAAAATTACAGATTTAGAAAGATTTATAAACCACAGTACTTAAGTCACTCTGTGATAATTATGATTGTTCTCCTCTTTTTTATTTTCGCTACGTTGACGACACAATTCTATGTATTAAAGAACATCATTTAAGTATAGTGTTAAAAGAGTTCAATAGTTACAACAAGTATTTACAGTTTACTCATGAACTACAGAGTAATGGAACAATACCGTTTTTAGATATATCATTATCAATCGACAATAATAGTATAGTTACAAATTGGTACCAAAAACCCACTATCAGTGGTAGAATTTTAAATTGTCATTCAAATCATCCTGTTCAATTAAAACGTAACATTATTTTTAATCTCATTGATAGAGCATGTTTACTTTCACATAATAAGTTTCACAGTGACAATATTTTTAAGGTCAAACAAATGTTAATTGATAATGGTTATCCTACAGAATTTATTGATAGGTGTGTACGTCAGCGCTTAAGATCTCATCAGTTTAATAAATCTAAGGAAAATTGCAATAGTTTGTCTCACAACCTTACTAACATAATATCTGTGCCCTTTCATAAAAAATTCTTTTTTTCATTAAAATCTTCATTTAAGAAGTTCAATTTTTCGGTTATTCCTGTTTTAAATAAAAAACTTAATCACATAATTAAACTTGGCAAAGATAAGTTGGATAAGTGGAATGAGACAAACATAATTTACGAAATTCATTGTAATGACTGTGATGCTGCTTATGTTGGCCAAACAAAGAGAAGTCTCAAGAAAAGAATAGATGAGCATAAAAAAACTCCAGTCGATAAACTCTTACCTATTCCGTCACATTTAAAAAATAACAATACTCATAGTTTTGCTTTTGACAATGTTAAAATTCTAGATAGAGAANNAAAAATTTTTTTCTTGAAAATGTACTACGGTAATACGAGTTAAACCCTACAAATTCATCTCAAACAAAAATTATTGTCAGAACTCCTCTTTGCTCTTGGTATGCGAGATTCAAAAGACGAGTTTCCTCTGAACAATATTATAAAGCGTTTCGTCCTAGACTGTTGGACTGGACTCATCAGTAAGGATCCAACAGTCCTCCTTAGACGCTCTGCTGCAAGATGTTACTACAGCCCAATATATGTAGGAGTCCCTCGACTACTTCAGTTGTGGGAAGTAGTCAGCCTCCTACCGGCATTTCTTTCAACCGTATGCCGAATTACAAATTATATATCTAACACTCGTAAATTTACAAAAATTTTTTTCTTGAAAATGTACTACGGTAATACGAGTTTAACTCGTATTACCGTAGTACATTTTCAGGAAAAAAATTTTTGTAAATTTACGAGTGTTAGATATATAACGTATAGATATGTTCCGTGTTAAGTTACGTAAGAGTGTATTACGGCGCTGTTTCATACAGACCTATTATATCTATAGACATACACAGTACTGACCATACCTTCGACATGTGATAACTCCAGGCTGTGCGCCTGTCATATTGACAATGTTTTTTTGATTAAGTTAACTGTTTATTTTGGTAAATAATTTATTGCTTTGATTATATTGGTTTGAATATTTGTATCGACGCTTTATTTATTGTATAAATTGTTTGTTTCTCTCATAATAAAGGCTTGAAGAGGTCCCCTCCATAGGACGAAACGTCGCCAATTGTTTCAAACGAATGATGAGTGTTTTATTTTAATGCTCCGAAGGGTTGCTTCCCACTATTGTTTTTTACTTGTTGTCATTCTCAATAAATTTTGCTAAATAAATTATAACAATAAAATTTTATTCATTTGAGAATGATGAAGATAAGAAGGAGAAATGATATTAGTGCGCTATTAACAGTCCTTTAAAATCTTGCATTTGATAACAGGCGTATTTCATCCATATTTCAATATGCCAATTAATATAGTACATTACGATATGAGCGGGATGACCTACGCGCGCACGAGTATCGTATACTACTTTTCCTACTGATGTGCCCAATGTTCAATTTTGCAGACGCATACGCGTGAAAAGTGTCACTATCCCAGACGCTAAGAAGAGCATGGGTGAAAGCAGCCGAGCGTGCGGGGAAGTAGCTGAGCGTGGGGAAGTCAAACTAGTGTGCGCATGCACGCACACTCGTTTTACATTCCCGCACGCTCAACTCCATTCCCGCACGCTCAGCTACATTCCCACACGCTCATCTCAGCGTGTGGGAAAGTGACACTTTGCACACGCATATGCGTTCGCAAAATCGAACTTTGCGCACGTAAGTAGGGAAAAATGTATTAACTTAACTGTTAATGAATTCCTTTCTCAGTGTCGTTTCTCTATTGATAAACAAAACTAGTTGCTTATTTTAACAGAATTTTTGACAGGTATCGTTAATTTTTAGTTAGAAAACCCGACAACATTGCTACGAGGGTTATTTTAAATGTTATTTTAAATGTCACATATATGAGAAAAGGTAGATTTATTATATATCTTGGCAATTTTTTTTTATGATTCTGACCATTTTATGGCCATTTTTCGATTTTTGAAAAAATATTTTTACTTTTGCTTTCTCCTCAAGAGGAAGCTTTGTAATAGTAAAATTTTCAGTTTTGCTAATACTTCGTGGAAACGCATTTGGAGGTGTTTGGAGTACGAATCATACGTTTTTAGAAAATGTCCGTGCGGATGGCTGTGTGTGTGTGTGTGTGTGTGTGTGTGTGTGTGTGTGTGTGTGTGTGTGTGTGTATGTACGTATACCGCCATAATTTTGGAACCATGCGACGGATCGTAATAAAATTTGACATGCATATATTTTTTCTAATTCTGAATTTAGGTCATTTTTTGTTTTATGATTCTGACCATTTTATGGCCATATTATAGCCATTTTTCTATTTTTGAAAAAATATTTTTGCTTTTTTATAATGATATGATTTATACAATATATTCAACAATAGTGTATCTAAAAGAACATAAATTTGTCTACTTTTTCCCGCAAGATTTTCTAGATTGACTGATCTGTTCATTTTTTATGATATAAAAGGTAATTTTTCGATAAACATATATAACTCAAAAAATAAATAGTTAAATGTTTTGAAAAAATTCATGACAATAAAAAACAACGATATCTACTAGTTGTAAAAATTTTAAGCAATTTTGGCGACTAGTTTTTGAGATAAAAATCAAAAACTAAAAAAAATGTTTTTTTTATGTCGTACGATTACGGGAGTAAAAAGGTTTAAATTGAGTTGAAATTTTAGGAAAAGATTGATCTTTTGATCACTTCGGCTAGGTTCTTTTTGTAGCTTATGAAACCTTTTAGTTTAAAAGATATTAAGATTCAAATTCTTCAACTCTCACCCTGTATACTCTGTGTGACTGAACATTATTATTTTTGTTAAACCATATAATTTGATAATTAAAGCTTAGTATATTTTGAGAGTTTTCATGGTTTTATAAAATGTCCGTGCAGATGGTTTTGTCTGTGTGTGTGTGTGTGTGTGTGTGTGTGTGTGTGTGTGCGTGCGTGCGTGCGTGCGTGCGTGCGTACGTATACTGTTATAATTCTGGAACTACGTGATCGATCGTAATAAGATTGGACGTGCATATATGTTTTCTGATTTTGAATTCGAGTAAACCTATCCTTTTAGTATCGAATAGTAGCGAATATTTAAATCAAAGAATGAGTTGATTGTCCCATGTAATTATCTTCCACTAGCAGAATAGGAGGAAGCTAAGTGCCAATGACTTGGCAGCGGTTTTTTTTAATGATACGATTTATACAATATATTCAACAATAGTGTATCTAAAAGAGCTTAAAATTGCCTACTTTTTCCCGCAAGATTTTGCAGATTGGCCGTAGATATTGTAACAGGGTTAACGGGAACTAAAATCGCACAAAAGTAAAGCTACTAGGAGGTTCGTGGCTTCGTCCTAACGTCTCCGTCTATTACATTTGAACAATAACAAAAAGCGAAATAGGAGGAAGCTAAGTGCCAAGGACTTGGCAGCGGTTTTATTTTCTTTGTTATTACCTAATGTTTTATTGCAATTGCTTTTTGATATATCTATAGCTTTAATAATATGATTTAAAAATAAGGAGTATTTATCTTGTATGCTTTAAGAACTGTTATTACAGTCATTGTTTAAAGATTGTGAGATATCATTTAAATAGTCGCTAAAAAGACACAAATCAATGTTTTTAAATTAATTTTATGCGTAGTAGGTTTAATATTGGATACGTCATAATTTAGAATTCTGTCGATATAAAAAGGAAGATAATCACTATAGATAGCGAGTCATCAAGAACTTTCCATTTAGTACCCTGGTAGAATCGGTAACCCACTTAATGGCCAGTTCTTGGCATAGAATCTAAGAACTAGACAGTTTTATTTGCCATTTCTTAGGCAGAATGTAACGCTTTTTCTCCCACTTAATGGGCAGTTCTTGGATTCAATTTGCGTACCTTGTTTTTATGTACAAACTGCCCATTATAGTTGGTCGAGTTATACAGCTGAGTTTCACGTGGCTTATCGCGGTTCGAGGGTAGAATTGGAAAGTCGTGGCTAGCAGGCTTCGATTCGAGTTTTTTGGTTATAGGAAAGTATACAATAGTTATTTGCATCTGAAAAAATTCTGTCGGACCGGGGATTTGAACCCACGCCCTGCACGAGGACAAATAAATAAGGTCGTGCGCCTTAACCGACTGAGCCACGCAGACGTTCTTCTACACAAGCCCTACGAGCTTCGCCATATGTTTAAATTATTAAAATTATTCAGTTCATGCCTAAATATTAATAATTTTGTATCTTGCATCCAAAAAACTAATTGATCTAGTGATACTTTCATGAAATATAATTCTCACCTATAAAAAATACACAAAATATCGCTACTTTTGAGGAATTTAAAATGTCTAGTTTTTTCACATTTTACTTAGCCAGTTTCTGCCTTTACCACCATTTTAAATAGGTGCTTTTCTACCAGGGTATTTGCAACCAGTTCAGAAGAAATAAAAGTAAGATCTACAGCAAATATGACAGTAGTATAAACCTCCCTGGTAGAAACATGCCGATATGTTCTGCTCAGTACTAGAGAAACGCGCCAGATCGGCTGTCCAGAATATCAGTAGATTTATCGACTGATTCTAGACGAAAACCGGCTAACGGCCTAACCACAGATATTTTGGTTGGATATTAATGCAGTTTTTAGCATTCAATTCGTGAGAGCGTCTACAAATTTTGGAATCTAGTGTGATTAAATACTTTATGAAAATGCATTATTGCATAAAACAATATGCATTTTAAAAATGCATTTCGAGGAGACACTAAATAAAAAAAAAAACATGTGTGCGTCTCGGGACGCCTGGCTGAAGTGATAACTTAAATTAATATAAGTAGATAGTATTTAAAATTAAACTTATTTAGCCTATGAAAGACCTATTTTATTGAAATAAATATGTAATTATTTTGGAAAGGAATATAAATATTATAAATTTCATATTAAACACATCAGCTTATTTCATATTAATAATATTTGTCAGTTACAGCAATGAACTTTCTTCCAGAGATATTGTTGTCTCTTTTACATTTTCATTGACATTTTTTTTATACGTTTGAAAGATGGAATTATTGTAGTTTCATTATTTTCCATCCATGTTTCACATAAGCGAAGAACATTACATCGTCTAGAGACCGAATCAATAATATCTAAACTGTGAGCATTAAGGCTTTGACAATTAATAGTAAAAAGTGAAAGTCCTTTCTTGTTAGAAATAAAATCAATTATGCTTTGATCAATAGAGTTAATAATGTGTTCAGAGCTAATCTCCGAAATTCTTCTTGTAATGGTGCTAGTGGCATATCGTTTCTTTTACCATGGTAAAACGTAAAATCATCGTTTGGAGTTACAATAAAGAGACCCCCGATTTTAGTTACTCGAGATAATGCAACATAAAATAACTAACTGCTGAGGATGTGTTTTTGCATACTCGTATACTATTTCATTACTGTTAAGGTTTTCGTTTAAGTTTTTCGCGATATTGGGCGGATTTCGAGGCCAATCACGTGGAGCTGCTTCGATCAACCGTACCCAGGAACCACCGCTACTTCACCGAGAAGGAATTTTCCAAGGCCGAACGGATCTACGTCGCAGCTCAGGGCCGTCTCTTCGATCTCCAAGATAGTCTGCTTCCAGGCCCGCCTGACCGCACGCGCAGCGATGCTGGCCAGTCACGCAGCTCGACACGCCTGCCGAGGATCACAATCCCGGTCTTCAGCGGCCGTCGCGAGGATTGGGAGTCCTTCCGAGACATGTTCCGCTCTCTGATCCACGACGACCCAGCCCTGAGCGATGTCGACAAGCTTTATTACTTGAAAGCCCACGTCGAGGGAGACGCGAAATCCGCCCTCGATAACCTCCAGGTCACTGGGGCAAACTACACCATCGCTTGGACTAACCTTGAAGCTCGCTACGACCACCATCGATTGCTGGTTCAAGATCACCTCAAGGCACTCAAGAACCTCCCTCCTCTGAGAGACGAGTCGTCCACCAGCTTGCAGCACCTGCAAGACGAGCTCATACGACACCGCGACCAAGTAAAAACACTTGGCTGCCCTGTCGAAAAATGGGACAATTGGTTGCTAATGTATGCCTGTGACGCTATGGATCCCACCACTCGGAGAGACTGGGAAGAGGAACTCGAGACCCTTGAAGCGGCCTCCAAAGAGAAGCAGCATTTCCGCCCTGCCTTCTCCGATCTGTCCGTGTTCCTGCAAAGACGGTGTCGCACTCTACACGCCATGGAGACAGCACGCCACTGCCCGCAATTCAAGGCTCTCCCCCTCCGAGAGCGGCGGGAGCTGGTTGGAAAGGAACTTCTGTGCTTCAATTGTCTCAGGCGCAACCACTCCGTCCAGGACTGCCCTTCTCAATCCTCCTGTCGAACATGCGGAGGCCAACACCACACGTTATTGCACGGAGGAACTGATAAGAGACGCCAGACGCCCCCCGAATCCGGGATTCCTGCCAAGCGATCCAAAGGTACCGAGACGGAGGATGTCACCCTTCTCGACGGCACCGGCACAAGCCCACCATCATCTTGACTAAGCCTGCTGCCCACGGCGATGGTAGCACTGGGAGACAGCACTCAACCTAGCCGGCTGGTTCGAGCGCTGCTCGATCCGTGCGCCGAATCCACTCTAATTGATCACCATCTAGCGTTGAAGTTTGGCCGGAAAACAAAGAGGGTGAAGGTCGGAGTCGCCGGCGTCGCTGGAGGCCTCATGGGATCCACCATGACGCGCGCGCACCTTCAACTCCACGCCGTCGACCGCTCGACGTCATATTCAGTCAATGCGTACAGCCTCAAGCACCTGCAACTTCGAACTCCGACACGCGAGATTGATCGAAGGGCCATCCAGCTATTCGTTGACTTTCTATTGGCAAACCCCAAGTTCACGACGCCAAGAGGAGTGGACATGGTGATCGGAGCCGATCTCTATCCGGACCTCTTACTTCCGGGTCTAGTCCGGAAGGAGAGACTCATTGCTCAGCAAACTGCCTTCGGGTGGGTCATCACTGGTGAAGGAAAGAGCAAGGACCCAAGCCCGCTCACGTCCGTACTCTCCACTTCGATCGAGCCTGCACACGATCTCTGGCATGAGGTACTGATTGCCCTCATGCAGCGATTTTGGGCCGTCGAAGAGGTTCCGCAAACCACGAGACTGTCCCCAGCCGATGTCGACTGCGAAGCACTTTACGTCAAGGAGCACAGACGTGATGATTCGGGCCGGTATTCCGTCCCACTTCCTGTGGCCGAAGAGAGCGTTGAGTCCTTGGGGGAGAGCTTAGCCAACGCCCGAAGAGCACTGTTCATCGACGCATGCAAAAGGATCCACTCCTCAGAGAGGAGTACACAAGTTTCATGCAAGAGTATCTCCGGATGGGTCACATGAGACCACTCAGTGCTCAGGAGCGCCGCCATCGACACCCGCGCGTCAATTACCTCCCACATCACGGCATCTGGCAACGAAAGGATGGAGGGAAAAGGCTGCGCGTGGTTTTCAACGCGTCCTGCCCGACATCCACTGGTCGCAGCCTAAACGACGTGCTCCTGCCAGGCCCCAAACTTCAGAACGACTTGACCGCAGTGGTGACTCGCTGGAGGAGATGGACCGTGGCATTCTGCGCCGACATCAAATGATGTTCCGCCAGATTCTCGTCAACCCCGAAGATACCCAGCTTCAATGAATCGTCTGGAGCCCATCTGCAGATGTCCCTGAGATTCACTACGTGCTCCAAACCGTCACCTACGGGGAGTCTTGCGCCCCGTATCTTGCACTCCGGACGCTTAATCAGCTCTGCTCCGATTAGGGAGGTCCATACCCGGAAGCCACTAAAGCCATTGAACAGGAGCTCTACGTCGACAACTTCCTCTGCGGTGCTGACAGCGTGGGCCAAGCGCGTCGGCGTCGCGACCAATTAATTGAGTTGCTCCTAGCGGGCGGATTCCAGCTTAAGACGTGGGTCTGCAACGCGCCCGACCTCCTCGAAGACCTCCCGCCAGAAGACTGCCTCCGCCCGAAATGGCCCCAACTGGCTGCAGAAGGTCCAGTCCACGAGCTGGGAATCCTCTGGGATCCCGCCGCTGATCACCTGAGATTCGCCCCGCCGCTTTTAGATGACGACGCCCTGCTGACGAAACGGCAAGTTCTCGCAGAGCTGGCTGGCTCGCTCCCGTCGTAGTCCTGGCAAAGATGTTCATGCAGGACCTGTGATGCGCTGGGCTCGACTGGGATCATGCTCTGCCCGAGAGTATGCCACGCCAGTTGCAAGACTTCCGGACTAATCTTCGAGACATATCGACCATCAAGCTCAGCCGCTGGCTGTGCTGGACATCCGCGAGCCACGTTCAGCTCCACGCTTTTGCTGACGCCAGCCGGCGTGCCTGTGCGGCCGCCGTATATCTCCGAGCGGAAGGGGGCGCCGGGCTAGCCAACGTTACCCTTGTCATGGCTAAAACCAAACTGGCACCAATGAGAGGCGACACTACAACGAAATGGCCGCCTCCTCGGATGACGATCCCTTGCCTTGAACTACGAGCAGCTTTGCTGGCCACCCGCCTGCTTCGTATCTGCCCGGATAGCCTAGGCGTGCCTCCATGCGACTGCTTCGCTTGGTCGGACTCCCGAGTAGTCTTGCACTGACTCCAATCCAAAGGCCCCTTGGGCAACGACTTCGCCGACAACTACGTGAGCCAGATCCTGGAGATCCTGCCCCGCTGTCAGTGGCGCTACGTCAACACTAAGCAGAACCCGGCCGACATCGCAACTCGAGGCTCCGACCCACTCAGACTGAGCGAGAACTCGCTGTGGTGGTCAGGTCCTGAATGGCTCTCCGCCCTCCCCGCAGCCTGGCCTTCGGAAGCAGCTCAACCACCACCAGCTATAGTGCCAACTCACCTCACTTGCCACGCTACGCAAGTGCTTGAGGTAGAGTTCGCTGACGTGTTCTCAAACCTCGACCGATTGCTCAAGACACTCGTCCGCTGCCGTCGACTCATTCGGCGCCGCTTGGATCGCGGATCCAAGCGGCATCCCGCCCCGCTTGACTCTGTGACATTCGAGGAACTCCTCCGTGAGTACCTCACGTGCGTTCGGCTCAGATAGCAACGAGTCTACGCTGCTGAAATCAAGGAAATCAAGCGAGGAAGGCCAGTCGGCACCACGAGTCCACTGCGGACGCTCCTACCCTTCCTCGACGACTCGCAGACTTTACGAGTCGGTGGACACCTTGGCCATTCTTCACTCTCCTACGCTGAGCGACATCCAGTCATCCTCAACCGGAACAGCCGTCTGGCCGACCTTATAGTTGACTGGGCCCACCACCAAGCACTCCACGGCGGCTTCCGAGTCACATATNCTCAACCACCACCAGCTCCAGTGCCAACTCACCTCACTTGCCACGCTACGCAAGTGCTTGAGGTAGAGTTCGCTGACACGTTCTCAAACCTCGACCGATTACTCATGACACTCGTCCGCTGCCGTCGACTCATTCGGCGCCGCTTGGATCGCGGAACCAAGCGGCATCCCGCCCCGCTTGACTCTGTGACATTCGAGGAACTCCTCCGTGAGTACCTCACGTGCGTTCGGCTCAGATAGCAACGAGTCTACGCTGCTGAAATCAAGGAAATCAAGCGAGGAAGGCCAGTCGGCACCACGAGTCCACTGCGGACGCTCCTACCCTTCCTCGACGACTCGCAGATTTTGCGAGTAGGTGGACGTCTTGGCCATTCTTCACTCTCCTACGCTGAGCGATATCCGGTCATCCTTGAGCACTCCACGGTGGCTTCCGAGTCACGTATGCCTACGCCATGCAGCGGGCCTGGATCGTCGGTGGACAGGTCAAGGTCAAGGCCCATGTGCGCCGATGCGTTGTCTGCGCTAAGTCTTCTGCTCGAACCTCGACTCAGATGATGGCTCCGCTTCCCGCTCCCAGAGTCACGCCTTCAAGACCATTCAGCCGCAGTGGAGTCGACTACGCCGGACCATTTCAAGTCCTCAGCTCCAAGGGCCGCGGGATCCGATCCTCCAAAGGCTACGTGGCGGTCTTTGTGTGCCTATGCACCAAGGCCATCCACCTTGAACTCGTGGGAGACCTGACCACTGAGAGCTTCCTCGGAGCCCTCTCACGGTTTTCAGGACGTCGAGGAAAACCCGACGAGCTGTGGAGCGACAACGCCACCAACTTTCGAGGAGCTGATGCCGAACTCAACCGGATGCTCAGGCAGGCTGAGCATGACTGGGACAGGGTTGCCGACTCACTCGCTTCAGAGGGCATCAAGTGGCACTTCATCCCCCCTTCGTCCCCCCACTTCGGCGGATTATGGGAGGCCGGAGTAAAATCGATGAAGACCCACTTTCGTCGCGTCGCCGGACCGAGGAAACTGACCTATGAAGAGTTCACCACCCTTCTCGCGGAGATCGAACTGATGCTCAACAGTCGCCCACTCGGGCCAATCTCCGGCAGCGCCGACGATTTAGACGTCCTGACCCCGGGACACTTCCTCATCGGGGCACCGCTGAGCACGCTGCCCCAGCCCGTCAACCCGACTGAGAACCTCGACCATCTCACTCATTGGCGGCTCGTCAGATCGATGCGAGACGACCTTTGGAGGCGCTGGGGACGCGAATATCTCAACACGCTGCAGCAACGCCTGAAGTGGCCACGGCCTCCAGAAGATCTCGCCGTCGGTGACGTGGTCATGATCGTAGACCCATCGATGCTGAAAGGCCATGGCAGATGGCCCCTCGGCCGCGTCCTGGAAACCTTCCCTGGATCCGATCAGCGAGTTCGGGTTGTCAAGCTGAAGACTGCTGATGGCACCTGCACCAGACCCATCGCCAAGCTCGTGCGGCTACCAGTGCCGACCGCTCATACCTCAGACAACTCGGCCTGACACGGCGGGCGGCGAACACCGCGCGAGTGTTAATTCGCATGCAGTACGCAATGACATTTTTTTTGTTCTCTTCTTTCACTGATTTCTTTTGTTCTTCTTTTTTTTATTATTCGTTCCGGGAACGAGGCGGGCGGCAATGTTAAGGTTTTCGTTTAAGTTTTTCGCGCGCGCGCCTCCCTTCCCTTCGCGCCAGCGGCGGAGTGGGGAGTCGAGTCGAGCTGCGCCTGCTCGCCGCGAGCGGCGCAGCGCTCACTTCTCGTTCGGCAGCCGCAGAGAGTGGACGCTCCTCAGCTCGCAGTCCCACAACGACCGGCTCTCTGTAACCCGCACGAATACTCCTGCTGCGTCAGGGTGAATACGACAGGACTACGATTTGTAAGTAGAGTGTAGTGCCGGGAGTGACTCAGCTTTCCGAATAAAAACCAAAAGAAAAGGCCGACAGAAGCAAGTTCTCTCTTCTCCCCCCACATCCTTCCCTTCCTCGCCGTTTATCTCGGAAACAATTACTAGATATGTATATTTGTTCCTACGTCCGGAGAGTATATCTTTAGAATTTGAAAGTTCTATTATTGTATTTCGCGCTCGCGAGTCGCGTAGGCACGGGAAGGAGTTGAGAGAATGAGAAACTCCGAGATACTAAACTCAACTATGACGACTTTATTTCAGGTTAAATAATACTGTACTACAGAGCACGAGCGGGTGCTCTGTTCGACGGCCAAACCCAGAATGGCGACCGGGGGCGCGCTCCCCGCTCGCCACGGCGTGGCGTCGATCGGAAAACATCTTGAGGCTGACTCCGGCGGCACTGCGTTAGTCAAAGTCGGGCCTCGGCAGCAATGTCTGCTTGCGCTGGCGGCGACGATGCCCAGCGCGTGGCGCTACATATCTATAGGTATGGCAGTGCTCGGAGAGAGGTGGGGGTCTGAAAATAGTATAGCTATATGTATACTGATTCCTATGCCCGGAGAGAGGCTATTCGCTCCGTGCGAAGCTTGACCCACCATCTACCGGACCGAGTACCGCAATAAAATAAGACTTCTCGTACTGGCTTATACAGCACATATGATGAAATATACTTTTATAAATTGAAAAACGCATTTGAAGGAATGCATACACACATGTTGTGTTATTCAGCTCGTTGCTGATCAATTTACAAAAATTCCGAAGAGAGTAAATTCTATATTTAGCTTTGAGTGCGGAGAGGGGGGCCTGCCGAGTCGAGGCCTAAGATCCCTTACCTTTACCAGTATACCTATATATATCGCGTAACGCATTCCAGAACTTACAAACATGGTAGGTTCACCGTCCCATAAGAAGTTATCACTTAAAAATGGATGGAATTGAGTCCAGTTTTACTTCGAGGGGTTTTTCGAGATCGCTGAACACGAATATGGCCATGGCAACGGCCTCCGAGGTACATGGTGCCCGGGGGGACGGTATGAATGCCATCTCCTAGAGTTTTACGGGAAATCATGACATAGTGAGTCGAAACTCGTTATTCGACGGTTTTTGGGGTCGCTGAACACGAAAATCGCGCAATTTTCCAGAAAACTCTAGGAGAAGACGTTCATATATAATATCCATCCTGGGCACCAGGTACCTTAGAGGCCGTTGCCGTGGATATATTCATGTTCAGCAACCTCGAAAACCCCCGCATATCGAGTTTCGACTCACTATGTTACAAAGTACACGTAAAACTCCAAGAGACGACGTTCATACGTCGACCCTGGGCACCAGGTTACCTCGGATGCCGTAGCCGTCGCTATTTTCGCGTTAAGCGACCCCAAAACCCCTTGAGTATCGAGTTTCGAGGCACTATGTCACAATTTCCCGTAAAACTCTCGGAGGCAACGTTCATACTGTCTACCCTGGGCACCAAGTACCTCGGAGGCCGTTGCCGTGGCTATATTCGTGTTCAGCGACCTCGAAGACCCCTCGAGTTACCAGTTTCGACTCACTATGTTACGATTTTCCGTGAAACTCCAGGATACGACGTTCATACCGTCCACCCTGGGCACTAGGTACTTCAGTGACCGTGATGATTTGATGGTATATTCTGATTCCTCTCATTTCGCTACATCGAATTAAAAAAAAAAATCGTCTCGATAAGTGGTACTGTTGCCGAGATAACTCATGTTTTACCGCGCATTCGCATTTTGAAACACCTGAGCCGCGCGACAGCACAGCGTTGCCGCCAGCGCAAGCAGACGTTGCAGCCGAGGCCCGACTTTGACTAGCGCAGTGCCGCTGGAGTCAGCCTCAAGATGTCTTCCGACCGACGCCACGCCGTGGCGAGCGGGGAGCGCGCCCCCGGTCGCCACTCTGGGTTTGGCCGTCGAACAGAGCACCCGCTCGTGCTCTGCGATACAGTATTATTTTTGTCTGAATAAAGTCGTTGATAGTGAGTTACGTAATTGAAGTGACTCGAAAGCGCGAAATATCTAACATTAGAACTTTAAATTCTAAACAGCTGCTCTCCACCATCCCCACTCCTGCTCCCACGCCGCTCGGCCGACGATTTTATGTGATTACGGTATGATTATCGATTTTTCATTTATTAGGCTTTCATCTGTCGAAAATGCACAATACGGATATAGAAAGTATTTGTAATTAGCTATTAGAGTATATTTTTCAAATTTCGATTTAACGATTAAGTAAGCCATGAATGATTATTAACTTTGTGGGCTTCTATCTCCGAATCTACACGGTAAAATTTCGTCCTTTTGGGCTAAAATGAAAGTGCTTGCAAAGCAGTATTTAGATGTGAAATAATTTTTAAATTACATCTAACCGATGCTGTAAACGAGAAATTATTTATAATGGAAAAAATTTGCCGAAATTTCAAAAAATTGTAAAAAATTGTTAAAGCGTAAAAATGGATATTTTTATAATTGCTTATTGTTTGTTATGACACTAAGTAACTGTGAAAATTGCGTGCTCCTATTTCAACTTATTGTTGTTCTATAGCATGATGCAAGCGTTTTTTGGAGGAGGCAAACATAGATTATTGTTGTCTACAATATTCGGCAACTTTCTGCATAAAATTTTTTGCGTTATCAAACAACATCCATTATCCTTACTTTCACTGCTCTACCGCCTGGACTGAATTAGCTTTTCATAAGTCCTAAATAAATTATTTCTCTTTGTATCAAAAAGAAATAAGAATTTATAAAAACTATCCTCTTTTTGACTAGCGACGTACCAGATAAATCTCCTTAAATAGTTTGTTTGTGTTTATTTGGGAAGGCACCTGATTCTGGGAGAACATAGTACAATGAGATTCTTTGTTTAAAAGGGGGAATTCTTGGGGTTTTGGGATATAAGTCTCTTGATCAATGATTTGTTTAGCTTCACTGAATGACATTTTTTTTATATGAGCTAGGTCATGGATTTTTACTTGTTTTATTTTAAAAGGGCATTGAGGATCAGTTGGAGAATGGTTACCTTAACAATTGGCACAAGCAGGAGGACTATCAGCTTTAGGACAGTGTATAGTTATGCTATGGTTAGTTTCTCGTAATTCCCAGACCAATTCTTAGAGTCACGTAGATTTTCCGGGCCACTTTGAGAATTTTCCAGAAAATCTCTTAGAGTCACGTAAAAGCTTTGAGACCAGTAATTTTTCTTACAGTCACGTAAAGCTTACAGGCACGTAAAAATTGTTTAGAAAAATGGTTAACACATGCTACATCCGCGAGCATGCAGACATACACAGATAGCCACTACCCACCGTAAACCATAACCACTTAACCCAAGTAAAGATGATGGGTGTCAACTCAAAAACCCAAAGGAAAATTATAGGGCGCTTCACACTGATTACGTGAATCTTGGTGCGAATAATGATGTCATCAAATTTAATCAATGGAAGCTGATTAATTTAGGCGCGAAGCACCATATAATTTTCCTTTGGGTTTTTGAGTTGACTTACCCATCATCTTTACTTGGGTTAAGCAACTTGGTAATCTTCCGAGATCAGTAACCTTCCAAGGTTGGTGTTGAGGTAGTTGAGTTATTTTTTGGATAAATATGAGTTTAACACAGTCATGGTCACGTAAAAACTAGTATGCTTCCTTAATGAAACATTTTCAATTTTTAAGTGACTGGAAGCTTTACGTGACTGTAAGAAAAATTACGGGTCTTGAAGCTTTTACGTGACACTAAGAGATTTTCTGTAAAATTTTCGTGACCCTAAGCGGCCTGGAAAATCTACGTGACTCTAAGGATTCAGCTAATAAGCCATACTTACAATCATGTAGAGTCACGTAATTATGTGAATCTTGGTGCGAATAATGACGAACATCTCAAAAATCAATGCTGGAAGCTGATTAATTCAGGTGGATAATGCAAATGCAAATATCATTATTTTAATATTGAATAAAGATACAATAAGCGAGAATCAATATGAATATCCATGTGGATTATCCACATGGATAACCATCCAGTTATCTTGAACACGATCATAAATAGGATTTATTATGTGACCACTTAAGGGGATGTCGAAGCTAAAGCATTGCAAATCCTCACAGGGTATTTACTATTTTAAATGCCAAAAAAAAGAAACTTAAATTAGGATTGACATTTTCTTTTGGTAGAATGATTTATTAAACAACACAATAGCGCTCTTGACTTGGTTTTTCATTGCAAGCTTTATTTAATGTAGATCGTCTAAAAATGAATTACTAGTTATCTAAACAAATCTTTTCATTGGCCATTTGAAAACATTAAATATATCTTGTTAAAAATTTTTTTCAGACCCAGTCACCTAATAATTTTTCAAGAAAAAATTAGCTGAAAATTATTATTTTAAGGAGATGTCGGAGCCTGCGTGACCAAATTGTGACCTCACCTCGAAACATAGCGTACATTGTTTGCCTAAGATATACTTTAGTCCATCAAAAATCAAATTGATAATTATTTGTTATTGTGTTGCTTACCGCGGAACACAAAGTTTTTGTTGATTTAATAACTCGGGAATTTTATTTTATTATATATTGCATAGGAAAGTGATGGTCATCTTACTGATTCTCAGTTTCGATCGTCGCCTTTACCTCGCATCATAGTTTACATTGTTTGCAAAAATTATGCATAATTATGCAGATATAAGAGTTAGCTAATATAAATTATTATAATGGCAACCACGGAACACTGCATTTTCATACTATAAGCAAGTATATTTATGTATTATTTATAATCTAAAAAACTTTGGAGGTTAGGTAAGCTCAAACCTTTTAACATGGCTCCGACCACCCCTTAATGTAGGTCTTATGGGAGTCGTGTAAGTAAACAGGTTAATATTTGAATTACTTCATGCTAACCTAGTAGATTGAACTGAAAAAATAAAGTATGTAAAATAAAGCATTTCTGACATTCTTATAATCCAAAGAAAAGTATAGAAAGCCAAATTTATCAAAAAGTTATATGACGTGAAAATGAAAGAAAAGTCCTGCAAGTGTCTAAATGTAATTTATACGTCAATAAAAATATAATTTATACTATAACAATAATAAATTACATGAAGTTAATTAAAAAAACTTAATAAATATTATTTAAATCATTTTAAAAAAAGTTGTCGACACTATATGCTCTCAACTTTTTTTGCACATTCTCAGTTGTCTATCGAGATTCGCGTGCGATTTACCAAAGTTATATGAAGTAAGAAAATCGTGTTTTCAGCTCCGACATCCTCTTAATGAGGAAAATAAATAGTTAGTTAATTAACGAAAAATACTTTACATCCATTACAACGATGTGATAAAAAGGTCGGTTGGTACAACCATAACGAACTAATCTTATAGACTTTTGTCTACTTTTTATTGAAAATCCACATCCAGAAGCTAAATGCACAGGTAATCGCGGCATAGTGATATTTAAAAAAAAATTAACATTAAAACTTTAACATCAAGTAGAAAACGACATGGTGCTAATCGATAAACTTAAGATCGTGACACGAACAGTGAAGGGCAGGGCTTCGAGCTTCGAGGACTTAAAAGTGGCACTCCGCACTCCTCGGCCAAGTTCACGGTGCCAAAGTAAATTGTGTACAGTGCAGCTATATTCACGTTGTAAAACTTGTCCAAGTCAAGCGAGCGCGGCGGCGTTCTGCTCGTTTTTCCGTTTCAATGCGAAAATACGATGCATCGATTCGTCCGACAATCCTGCAGCGGAGATTGTTCGTTTAAAACATTTCTGGGGTTGTTAGGCCCGTTACACGCAAAAAGGAACAGAGAACAGGAACAGTCACAGGAACAGATATAAGAAAATAACATTGGTTAGTATATCTATATATGTGAGGAACACCAAGCTGTTCCTTCTATCCGTCAGGAACAGTGCGCTGTTCCTTGCATATATAGATATACTAACCAATATTATTTTCTTCTGTTCCTGTGACTGTTCCTGTTCCCTGTTCCTTTTTGCGTGTAACGGGCCTTAATTACAAATATAACTGCGTGTGTATGTATTTACGATTTGCAATTAACATTAACACCACCAAACACATTAAACTGCCAAATCTCAGCTGAGATCTCATATTTAGAATATCACGTTGATGTCTTGATACAAAAAAAACCGCTGCTAATTCTTTGGCGCGTATAGCTTCTTTTAACATTATGTATTGCTTTAATACCAAAATTATTTTAATTTTACAGGCAATTACGACATAAGTCCACCGTTCGCGTAAATCGAGATAACTGTGGATTTTATATCTTCAAACAGTCCCTTTTCATGTAATTATGTCGGGGGTTGCCAAAAGATTGCCCAAATGCTAAGATACACTCAAGAAATAAGTTCATAAGTGCAGTTTTTCGATTTTGATCCGACATTCCAAAGGTTATTTCGGAAAACCCACCAATAATCAGTAAATATAAGAAAGAAAACCAATTATGGACTTATGTCCTTTAGTTTCGCAGTTATGAACTTGTAGACTACTGGAAGTAAAATTGTGGAATTGTTTTACGAACTTACTCGAGTAACGTTGTATGGCTGGTGTGCCGATTACCTCACAATAAGTCTTGAAATGCGCGTTTTGCGGGTGAGAACCGCAGTATGAATAAGTCTAGAGCTCACGACATAACGACATAACTCGATCCTTTTGTGACATTGCACGAAGCAGCAAACGCTTAACCCGGTCACAGTGGCACGTGAATATGTTCACTGAACATGTGAACTAACCTGCACCGTATCGCGCCTCATCTCGTTTGCTCCGATCTTATGTATAAGACAGTACGTGTGCGTGTCGATCTCCCCACCGAGCTTCCGTCGACTCGCGAGCTTTCCATACTCCTGCACGCTCAAATGGTACAGAGGGCAGGCGTTAGACAGATTGTGGTTGTGACTCGCGAGTGCTTATTTGTTTGTCGCGGAGTGTCAGCACGCATTCTTTGTTCTATATTCACCTTTAACCGTTTCATTTGTACTACCTATTGTTGCAGCCTACTTTTGAGTTTGCTGGAACAAGTCGTGACTATAGTCGGGAAATCAGGGGAATAGTTTTAGAAGTTTATGCTATCAGCAATTTTATTGTTGGAATCGGTAGTTAACAACATACTGATTACAACCTGAAAGTCTCTAATATGAAGCAGGTCGGGAACATCATTTATTATTGCAAGATAAGTTCGAAAAATTCATTTTTTTTCAGTTTTTCGTGAATAACTCTGGTGCTATTGCCCACATAGCATGAAAGCATTTTGAAAGCTTTCAGGAAGCTTCCTTGAAAGTGTAGGAACCTTACAAGAATATTCCTGGATGCTGAGAATGTCCGCTTCAAATCACTGTCAGGAAGGTTGCTAACAACATTACTGTAACATTACTTAAAAACTTTTTGGAAGGTTTTCTGAAAGGTTCTAGAAGTATTAATGAAATCTTTTGGAAGATTCCAATAATCTTCCAATATCTTTCAGTATTGTTAGAAAAATTTAGGTAACCTTCTATGTAGGTTTAAGAAAAAATTTGTACATTTTTTAAATCTTATATGAAGCTTACAGAGAGGTTGCGGTGATTCTTCCTGAAACCTTCGATGTTGTATTACGGTTAGCTATTACAAATGTTAACGAAAATCTTTCGAGAAAGGTTCACGAAATATTGCACGGAATCTTTCAAAGAAAGCTTTTTAAAAGCTTCTTTTGAGATTCTATGTCATGTTTCAAAAAATGATAAATGGAATCTATCGTTGTCATCTTCCGTTAATCTTGCAAGAAGATTTTGAAGTAAGACTTCAAAGTAAGATTCCAGAAAGATTTTTTTTAATTTTAAAGTTCTTACAGGAAGCTTCTGTGGGAATCTTTTTTGAAACTTTCGTTGGCAAGCATTCGTGCTATGTGGGTGGTTTTAGGAAAAAAAGCAATCTGATGAAAGTTGTTCAGAATTAAATTATCTATATACAATAATAGGGCGGTTAAAAATAAAATTTTTTTCAGTTGCAAAATCGTTAAAAATGGCAAAAAAACTGAAAAATGCACATATCGACAAAGTAAGTGCAAAAAATGCTTAATTATTATTGCAACTGCACTGGAGGATGTCTTTTGGTTTGTAGAATATATGATTCCAAGGATTTTTTTCTATCTCAAAATAGCGGCCTATTGCAAAATTATTTGTCCAAAAACTTCGAGTAGCTGCAAATTTTGCGCCAATTTATGAAAATTAATGAAACCAATTGGAATCGGTAGCTAGTTATGTTTTTATTGAATACTCAACTGTTACATTGTAATGTACGTAAAAAAACATGAATTTGAAAACAAATCATTACAATCGGACCAATAGAACCCGAGATCCTCAACTTTCAGTTATTGAACCATTACTGCGAAACTATTCTGTCGATTTACTTGAAATTTGGCACAGTAATAGTTAAAGTAATACTTTATTACAGGTTTTTTTACCGAAGGTTGTAAGTCGCTCAATTCAGCTGAAACAAGCAATGAATAAAGCAAAAATTTTGCGCGTGGTGGCGCCGCACAGTGGGGCCATTTGAAAGAGTTTGGACAAAACTCTTGATTCAACTGGGGTTACAGAGGAATGAGCTGAAACTTGGTGAAAATATTCGTTTTTTAGTGTACTTTCCGAATCCGAATCCCTCGGAAAGATTCATTTGAAGAGTTCAAAATGGCGGTCGGGTATAACTCTAACAGTCACAAATATCATTACGGGAAAGCAGTTATATGTCCTTAAGACTCGCTGGAGGAGAGAAATAATGAGCAAAAAAGCTTATTCTTATGTATTTTCACCCGCGGAACACGAATTCACCATTGTTTTTGGCCTATGTAGCCCCCGTTCTACTATAACCTCAAAAATTACTCCAAAAATCAGTATTACGCGGCCAAAACTTAGAAAAATGAGGAAAACATTAGGCAGAAAAATTAGAAAAAGGCTTATGCTCATGTATTTTTACCCGCTGAACACGAATCCACCATTGTTTTTGGCCTATGTAGCCCCCGTTCTTCTATAACCTCAAAAATTACTCCAAAAATCAGTATTACGCGGTCAAAACTTAGAAAAATGAGGAAAACATTAGGCAAAAAAAGTCGCCTTTTGTGCTCTCGTTATCACTCTCTCCCCTACATTCCATTGTAATATTCACATTCACATTATAAAATATTATTTAACATTCATGTAAAGACTGCTTTCAGCAGCAGGTAAGTGAGAGGGCAGGGCCAGTCGAACACACAGAGAGAGAGAGAGAGAGAGAGAGAGAGAGAGAGAGAGAGAGAGAGAGAGAGAGAGAGAGAGAGAGAGAGAGATAGATAGATAGATAGATAAGCCTTTATTTGCTCACAGCAAAAAATAATAGTACAAATAATAGTACAAATACTTTTTAGGTAACATAATATAAAATGCAACTTTGTGCATAAAAAAATAAAACATAAAACATTTTCTTTTAACAATAACAGCGTTAATATATGGCCAATTGCTCGTCGTACGCAGAGAAAACATATAAATTTAGGTATCCTTAAAAAGGTATACGGTCACACACTAGCAAATATGCAAAATATCACAATTAAGTATCACAATAAAACCAATATTTACGCAACAGAGTAAGGTTTTGGTCAAAGACCTATCTACGTAACAGGTTACAATCTAATTCTAAATTGCACTTTACGAGGAAGAATGCGGCCTAAGGCAAAGTCAGACTAGAGTAAAGACGCAGTGACAGCGTGCTCGGAGTAGTCACTATTCAGTTTCCAGCAGGTGTCTTCGCAGCGCTACTTTGAAAGATGCGACAGATGGTAGATTGCGCAGAGTAGAAGGGAGAGTGTTCCAGAAACGAGCACCCTGGACCTGGAAGGCCCTTGCCCCGGTTTCAGTACTCACTGCAGGAATGCTCAGTTCCGGGGGGACACCCCTACTGGAGGATCTTGGCTTGTGCTTACTAAATAAGGAAGCCAGGTACGTAGGTTCACCGATCCGTAATAAAAGAATGGCTTCAAAGTATAGCCTTCTGGTATCGGTGCGCAGCCATTCTAGACGCCTCCGGTAGGGACTAATATGCTCATCCCTTCTGACTCCAAAGATGTACCTCACACATGAGTTGCTCAGTCTCTGTAGTCGTATTCGCTGTTCATTCGACGCGTCCAGGATAGTCACAGTACAGTAGTCTAAGTGTGGCTGTATAAGTGACTCGACAAGCCTTCTGCGGAGGGTCTCGGTGGTGCAGCCCCTAATGAACCGCAAGCTGTATAGGGCTTTGTTGACTTTTTTCGCGATTGAATCCACTTGCGGTTTCCAAGTGAGTTTACTGTCAAGTACAACACCGAGACTTACGACCGCCTCACTGAAAGGGACGATCACTCCGTCCGGCAACGGAATTCCTGGCAGGTTCCATGACTTAATGTCATTAACATTCCTCAGGGAACCAAAAAAGATACATTTAGTTTTGCCAGGGTTGAGTCGCAGGCCGGAGCTCCCCGCCCAGTCAGCGACCAGCCGTGCCGCTTCCGCCAGCCGAGACACGCCCTCCAGAAACTTATCTTTACTGGTGTGCAGATAAATCTGAAGGTCGTACGCGTAGAAAAGGTGTTTAATGGTACCGTCGAGTAAGTTCTGCAGGTCATTGACATAAAGACTGAACAGTAGAGGTCTCAGAACAGAACCCTGTGGAACTCCCAGATTGGTTTCGAGCCATTCCGAGTTTCCTTTTTTATTGGAAATTACCATCTGGGATCGCCCTTGTAAATATGATTTGATCCACAGGAGAGCCGTCCGTGAGAACCCCAGCTGTCGCAGTTTAGATAGTAGTTTAGAAGATGGTATCAAATGCTTTGCTGAAATCGAACAGCAGCATGAGAGTCACCTTCTTTTTGTCAATGGCCATGCGTATATCGTCGGTCGATTTGAGTAACGCGGTTTGTGTACTGTGGTGTTTTCGGAAGCCGGCCTGGAGGGGATCTAGTAACTTATTTTTATTAAGGTACTCCGTGATCTGGGTGTGAGCGATCTTCTCGAGTACCTTGGAGAGGAAGCAAAGCAGTGCAATTAGCCGAAAATCAGTGAAGTCAGATGTAGCACTTGTCTTCCTTAGGGCAATCAACTGTGCCTGCTTCCAGATACTCGGAAAAATCCCTTGAGCGAAGGAGCAGTTAAATAAATTTACAATATACTCGCCAATAATTGGGAGAGCCTTAACGATCACTCCACAGGGAATACCGTCGACACCCCTTGCTTGCGAGGAAAAATGTGAAATGGCAAGGACAACATCGCTCATACCAATGGGGCTGAAGGAGAAGCCTCGTTCAGCTCCCCCGGCGTGAAACCGAAAAACTCCTCCTCCTTTCGCCCAGGCAGGAGGCCGAGATGACGCATAACCTTCCAGATATTTTTATTCTCGTCAAGAGCGTCTGAGAGTTGTTGACGAAGGAAGGAATCACGCTCTTGAGCAGAACGCATGTCGACCTCATTAAAGTCAAAGAACCTCATCGAACAGCTCCGCTCTCCCCGTGCGTTCATAGCGCCTGAGAGTGGCATTTCGCTTCTCGATGAGAGACCTCAACTCCGGACCAGTCCACGGAGCAAAACGTTTACGTAGGCAAACCGTATTCAAAGGTGCCAATTCATCTATTGCAATTTTTAATTATTATTTAGAGTGCTGAGGGCACCCTTGAGATCGGCTTCGATGGAATTCATGGCCGTCCAGTCGCAGCAAGACAAGAGGTCGCAAAGAGTAGGAGAATCTATACCCCTGAAGTCTCTGTAGGAGAATGAGCTTCTCCCAGGAGCGGGAGAGAAGATGTCAAGAGAGACATCTATGACACAATGCTTGCCGAGACTGGGCACCCATTCATTAGTCAAGTCCAGGATTGTGTCGTTTTCGTCAGTCATGATTAGATCAATCCATGTGTGAGATGATGTGGTGTGATGCGTGGGACCATGTTTGATTATCTGAAGAGATAACTCCTCAGATAGATGCTTGATGGTGGCAGCGTCATCTCAATCAGACTGTAAGTCTGCATTCAGATCGTCCATGATGATCTTATGGCTAAACTCGCTACATAGATCCCGCAGAACATCGAAGAGGTCGGAGTCTTTTTGCATCGGAATTTTCGGGTAAAGAACTCCGAGCAGTATCGGGGGGGGGGGAATCGCCCGTTGAGCACGCTACAGAAAGATACTCAGGAATGCCGGCTTCCAGATCCATGGTGTTAGAGGAGCGAGCTTTAGACTTTCAAACCGTTGGTACAAAGAGGCGACGCTACCCCCGTTACATTGCGGTCCCCTTATGACGGAGTAGCCAACGATGCTGATGAGGCTGATCATCCACAATCGGACCCAGCCCATGTCTCCGCGAAACCAAAAGATGTCATAAGAAGAGCGCTCATTCAGAAGGCACGAATTTTCTCAATGCGGGGCCCGATGGAATACATTCAGGAAACCCGCCTAAAGGGCTACTCCTAATTCCCAGACCCATTGTCAAAAGGCCTCGCCAGTCAAGAAGCCGGAACGGGTTGATGATGAGGACTCCGATGACGATCTATGGCAACGATGTAATGAATGAGGGTAGCATGATGGTAGACGCCAGATGTTAATGATGGCGGCTGCACTGCCCAAGTTGCTTGCCAGACCAGGCTTCAAACGTCCGTTGCGTAAAGTAGCAGTGTCTGTGTCCTTGTCACCCGTCGTAACCGTCACATGTGTGATCTGCCGTCGTAGTGTTTTGGGACTGGTCTGACACGCCGTTTGAATGGCTTGCAAGTCGTCAGCAGACGAAAAGACGTGCGCACGTTCACCCCCCTTACGCCTTACCAGAAATCTGCCACCCGCGTGCCAGACGTATTTGAAGCTCAGTCCCTGTGCAATGGGCTTCAAATTTTTAAACAAATTAAACTTATCCTGGGACAACATCTCGTTGATAAAGACTTTCTGTCCAGACAGGCAGGTAGCAGCTTCCTGGTCGAGCACGCCGGGCCTGATGTCGCCAGTAGTCAGGTAGTTGTTGGCTAGTGTGCCCTTCGCTTGCATCAGGTCCCTGACTAAACCCGGTCTAGCGAGCCGGGCCACAAGTGTCGGCAATGTGCTCCGATTAGCTCTGGAGTTCGTCGCGATCACGTCACCCCCTTGACCTCTGCCCGATCTGCGAGGGCGCAGCGCGCGGGTCTCGACGATGTCTGCCCCACTCAAAGAGGGAAGGAGGATGCTGAGCAGTGCGAGGGTAACTCCATCCGATAGTTCCTTGGAGATTTTATTGCTATCTTTGAGCAAGCCATGAATAATGACCTCGCACCCCTCAGAACTGCCCCCACCCGATAAAGAAACGCCGCTGATAGGCGCCATCTGTGGAGAGGAGCAAGCCTGCACTCCCGCTACGTCAGTGACCGCCCCAGCCTCGAGAACACGAGAACACGCGGTGAGCAGGCCGACGCCCGATTCAGATTGCGAGTCTGAGCCTGTGCTTGACTTCGAGTTTGGATTTCGGCGACCATGATGGAGGTCACCGAGCAACTTTTTCGTTTTCCGCAACTCGTCCTTCAGGGCGCTATTTTCGTCCAAGAGCAGCTTGTTTGCGTCAAACAATTTATTGGACGCATTAACATTTTCAATTAATTGAGTCTCCAGAGCAGAGATACGGGTATTCAAATCCTCCGCACCTACTGTGGCGGTTTCCTCCGTTGGGGCGGGGGAGACACCACGTGATGCCGAATCCCTGCTCACGAGAGCCTTCAATTCATCAAGCTGATGCTGGAGCATGTCAAAGCGCCGAAAAAATAGCTCCATCGTGGTTACCGGAATTAATATATTAGATACCCCCAGGAGGCTGATCTCACCCAATGGCGCATCCGTCGTAGGAGACTTCTTCGGCAGGTCCAAAGGGTCCAGGCTGGATGATCTCGGACATCGAGATGAGGGAGATGGAGAGACAATGGTCCTTGCCGGCGACTTCGATGAGACTGGCGCCCGGGAGTCAGTGACCCGCGCGACAGGCGATTCCAGTGATGCAGGCGCCTGGGAGACGGTGACCCGTTCGACAGGTGGTTCTGATGAAGCAGGCCCCTGGAAATCGGCGACACGCTCGACAGATACGCCGTGGCTCTGCTGATCTTTGTCTTGCTGCTCCGTGTCTGCGATGGAGGGGAGAGAGGAGTCGAGTACAGAGTCGCCGTCGTCGTGGTCGCCCGTTTTTGCCTTCACACGCGGTGTCAACGCTGTGCGCCGCGTCTGCTGCCGTTCTTGCTGCTGGTATGGGGAGACGTGGCGCGTCGTTGAAGCGTTTTGGAGCGCCGGCTTGAGCCCGGCACGTGCGCTCACCTGTCGATTTCCAGCAGGCGGGGAAGGCTTTCTCAGCGCGGATTTGTTGCTCTGCCGGGCTGGCTTTGTGGCAGGCGTCGCCGCGGCAGGTGTAGAGGTCGCTGGCGGGGTCAGTTTATCGCTCTGCCGGGATGACTTGGTGGCAGAGGTCGTCGTGGCAATGACGGTGGCCGCAGGCTGAGTCGATGACTTGTTTGTGAGTGCACGGCATTTGTCACATATCACGTTCTTCTTTTTGTTAGAGCAACGAGTATGGCAGGGAAGGTGGCAGATTGGGTACGTGCTTGTCGGCGGTGTGGAGGCGTCGTTGCAGACAGAGCAAATCGCTGCTGTCTTTGCGTTCTCCATGACGCTTGAAAGTTTCTCGTCTGCCAGTTGCCGGGCTTGGCAGACACTTGTAGAGACACACACTCACACACACACACACGCCGACGTCGACAGAGACCCGCTTGACTAACGCAGGCCACACTCCGCGATTACGTCACAGATGTCGAGAGGTTACACGCGTTTTTATCACCATATTAGGATAGTACCTCACTAGAAACTTGGCTCCACAGGTAGTCCAGCACTATAGCCACCACATAGCGGCAATAAAACAATATTTATAGTTATTTTCCGGCGAAAAAACAATGAAAACTGCGGAGCGACAAACAGGCGCGTGTTCCTTCTGCGACACCTAGCGGAGAGGAGAGAGAGAGCCGCGCGCGTGTGTGTGCATGCACCTATATAGGATGAGTAAGAGAGAGTGGGAGAAAGCTCCCTCTGACCATTAGGTCGCACGCCGCACCGCGACACTTGGTAGTAGACCACGGTCCCGATCAGTCGCACTGTCGAGCTCGCTTTGTTCTCGCTTCGTACGATTCCGCGAATCTTAGCTTCGGCGACGAATCATCTCCCGGAGGATTGCTGCCGCATCCGTGACGAGTTCGAGCATGTCGCTGGGTACGCATCGCGCCATTGGGCTCCGCACGCTACTCGATACAGCGTGCCGGACACGAGCTGAGCAGTTGCTGCCGCTCGACTTCCCGCTGCACCCAGCCACACTCGAGGCCACGAGGCGTCCTTCCTGCCGTCCAGCGAGGGGCCCCAGTCACCCGTTCTGCGCCACTCCAGTCGAGCCACGAGGCATCTGCGAGACTGCACGAACCGTATTTGTAAGTACCGGCTAGATCGTATTACTCTCTTTCACGGCGATATTAGCTCTGCTTCGACTCTCGCTTATCTCGTGTTGCACTTGTATTAGAATCATAATCGCTACATAAAAGAAACAGTTACCGCTACTCAGCTTTTGTGATTTAGCTCCTGACTCTATCCTTTCCCGTGCGTTTCCTCTTAGAATAAACTCGCGAATACGCTACGTAGCATTATCACTCACGACGCCTCCGCGGGCTCACGCGCACAAGGACGTGCACGTACAGCATATACTTCGCTACGGGCCAGGTTTCGCATAGCCTACAAGAAGCCTGCAATGAGCTGCTGCATCTATTCCTCTCGCACATTGACAGATCAGTGGATGCGCCACTAATCGCTTATAACGGTATACAAACCCCGTTATATATGGCGCCCTAACGTTTCGGATTATTAAACTGTAATATCATTTGAACAGCTACAAAATTGCTGCGTAGTTTATCGCGAGCGCGAGAGGAATTTCCGAGAGCGAACGCGCGTGTTTACAAGTTTTGACTTCCAAGCGCCCGCAGTACTGTAGACGTGCGCGCGCGACCGACCGTATTTACCCTTGGAAGAGTAAATAGAGAGGCAGCGGCGAAATATAAACAAAGTGCACACTTTCTAGCGTCCTAAAATTTTATCATTGAGACAATTTACGCTGTAGAATTCTAGAATATTTCGACTCGAATTTTCAACCTTGTTTACGTCACGAAATATTCTGCGATGAGACTGGTATAGTATATAGTCGTTGTATTCGGTATACTATTAAGTTAAACAAAGCGTGCTACAGAGCATATATGCTCTGTAGCACGCTTTGTTAGAAAATATAACAGAGCATATATGCTCTGTTATATTTTCTCAAGCACATTTAATTGATCGTAATATTTTTCTCTTACATATTTAATCGATCGTAATTTTATTTCTTCTCGAATTCGGTCGTTGTTTTTTTTTTTTTTTGTGTTGCGTTGCGTTTTCTAAATACGTTAAGCGTACGTTCGACAAACGCCGCAAAGCGTAAATAAAAAATAAATAGGTGGATTTTTCGAACTCGAAAGTTCATGGCCTCACAACGTACCGTGTTGTGTTTCTAGATGAATTTTAGCGTTCGAAAGTTTCCAGGGTAGGCTCATCACACCTACGCCTTTCTCAAACCCGGTGTCGTGAGTAAGATTTCTATCGTATCTGAAAAAACTGATCGCTCTGATGGGGTCTCGAACCCATGACCCCTTGACCGGGAGGCAGGTGGTTTACCACGGAGCCATCGCCGGTCTAAGGCCCAAAGCATACCAACAATAAATCAGAGGTTGAATCAGAGGTTATATATATGGTGCGCACGGTTCTGCCAAGTGGAGAAGTTGAGGTTATCTCGGCATCGGTGGCTACGGAATTAGAAAGAGCCTGGATAGCAATACGCGATTTATATAAGAATGAAATCGAAATGAATGGTTACATCGCCGAGAAAACGGAAGAAAACCAGAATTTATCGTCAAAATTCGCCGACATAGGAAATTTAGTTAAAGATCTCCGAGTACAACTGCAAAGCGTAGTATCCAATGCACAGCAACAAGCAACAGAAGACGCATTAATCGCAGCACAAAAAGGGTCCAATTCCAAGATACGTTCGATCTAACCTATTACGACATCTCGAAACAACACAATAATTTATATTCTAATGAAATAAGAGTTTTAAATGCTTACGCTCCGATGTTCCACTCCACGACTAAAGCTAGTCAACCGAACACCTGTACAGGAGCACCGGCTACTTTGACAAGATCTTTAAGTGCCGACGCCCCGCAGCATCCTAACGTCTGCTGGCCAGCCGTTACCGCCTACAATCAGCCCGTATGCTCGAGCTGGGACGGGGGGATTTGGCCTCAAACAACTCAGAATTCGCTCTCGCAACCGAACCCTCAAGTTACAAGTCAAACTACGGGAGTTGCACCAACTAGCACCTTGAACACTCAGGACATTTCCCGTCCGAGAACAAAGAACCTCGGTAGGACCGTTCGAGATAGGATATTACAATTCTCCGGTGACCAGAACGCTAGCATCGAAGAGTTCTTAGTACAAGTCGAGGCAAATCAACGATTAGATAACATATCAGACGATGAACTTCTAGACTCCTTGTTTCCCATGCTCGAGAAACCAGCGCTGTTTTGGTATCGTGCTTGAGGCCCTCGTGGCGAACGTACCAAGACTTCAAGAGGGCCGCTCTTAACAAGTATAGCAAATCTAAAAGGAATAAGCGGAGTTTGATAGTCAAGGCTCATCTACGCACGCAAGAAGCCGACGAGCCTGTGATAGACTACATTGTCTCCCTCCTCACTATTTTAAACCGATTCGAAAATCCATGGAATCAACAGGACCAGTTTAATCTAGTCATCGATAACATGCTTCCGAAGCTCAAAAAGAGGATGAAGAAATACTACGGAGCTCTGACAAATACTCAAGAACTCCTCGACAGAGCCCAAGAAGCGGAAGATGACGAAGATGGCCAATGGAAACCACCACCGATAGTGGATCAAACCGTGCTGCCGGAGACCGCTTACAGGCCCAGCAAAACCACCAAGAATAAGCAGATTAGCATCACCTCGGTGAACGCGAATTCGCTGTCTCTGTCGGAGGCAGA
Source organism: Pteromalus puparum (assembly GCA_012977825.3). Classification (NCBI taxonomy): domain Eukaryota; kingdom Metazoa; phylum Arthropoda; class Insecta; order Hymenoptera; family Pteromalidae; genus Pteromalus; species Pteromalus puparum. The sequence continues at coordinate 21,466,961 of CM053171.1, forward strand.
TTTAGAAAAGCACCTCGAGAGGTTTTTCAAGAAAAAGTCTCAGGAGCTCAACTCTTCCAGCCGCACGAAGTCAGGCTCAGAAAAGAACTCCTTGAAGAACAAGACCTCTTCGGCGGAAGCCGGAACTTCGCCGAAAAAGGAGAAGGACGACAGCAATCAAGCTCCATCTCGCGGTGGCGGCCGAGGTCGCGGAGAAAGTGGACGAGGAAGTAACCGCTCAGAAGAGATTACTCCCAAGTCGGATAGAAATAAAGATAGAAATCCAGGTCCAGACGGCGACAAAGTTCTCTGCTGGAATTGCAGTTGGCCTGGTTTTACCAAGTTTACCTGCCCAGAATGCGCCTCTTCGCAGCCCTCGGAAAAGAGAAAGAGGGCAAGTAGACAAGGTCCCTACCGCTCTAGAATACCCGCCAACCTTCGACACTGGAAGCGTAACAGGAGTAGCGCAAACACTGCACGGCACGGCGAGCGACTCATCGTTAGCAACGAGTAGCTCGACCGATGTGGAGTCGTTTTGCGATGGAGGTACTGTTGGCAGCGCTTTGGTGGAGGAGTATCCACGGTGGTGGCTAGCCATGGAGGTTGGCCAATATAAATTGAGAGGATTCTACGATGCAAGAGCTTTTTGCACTGTCCTCGGCCCCATAGGCATATATCTCGCAGCCTCATTGACTAGGCGCGTCCAACCTCATGTGGGCCCCGGTGCTAGAGCAGTCGACGGTCATTATGTCCCTGTATTTGGGAGCGTTAAATTGCCCTTCACTGTAGGAGGGATAACCCATTCGATCTTCTTATTCGATGTTCTCATTTTGGGTGAAGTCGATACCATTCAGTTGATGCATTCGCACCTGGAGGTGCAGGCTTCGCTCGCGCAGTTTCGGCGATGCTTGATCTAGTAGCAATAAGCTGCTGCTCAAAGGCACAGACGTTGAGATATCGGCCGTCCTCTCGTCTATGCGTGCTAGATAGCTTTTATCGCTCGCCTTCCTCGGAATTGAAGCATTTACTGAGGAACAGCGTATAGAAATCGACGATTGGATGGAAGAACTGCTACCAGAGCCCTCAGGCGAACAGCTAGGCTGCGCTGGGTGGATTCATCAGGACATCGACGTCGGCAGTGCTCGCCCCATCAAACAGCGCTATTACCCTGTTTCGATCATTTTTAGAGGACAAGATGCATCACCATTAGATTTTCGTTTTTTTTTTCCTTCACGTTACTACCTCATACGTAATTGTAAGAGAGAGACGAAAAGGCTAATAGATCCTAATTATTTTCACCTTTTTCTATTGAATAAATTTAAATATTGTTCTACATTCAAATTTTGATCTTTCATTTTCTCATAGTCTAGAGAGATAGAAGATCGAGCTGGTACCTCGGGCTACCAGCTTCTGGGGATGGCGGGGAATATAACGAGTCGCCTTTTGTGCTCTCGTTATCTCTCTCTACCCTAGATTCCATTGTAATATTCACATTCACATTATAAAATATTATTTAACATTCATGTAAAAACTTTGCTTTCAGCAGCAGGTAAGTAAGAGGGCAGAGTCAGTCGAACGCACACAAAGAGAGAGCCGCGCGCGTGTGTGTGCATGCACCTTTATAGGATGAGTGAGAGAGAGTGGGAGAAAGCTCTCTCTGACCATGCGGTCGCGTGCCGCATCGCGACACTTGGTAGTAGTCCACGGTCCCGATCAGTCGCACTGTCGAGCTCGCTTTGTTCTCGCTTCGTACGATTCCGCGAATCCTAGCTTCGGCGACGAATTATCTCCCGGAGGATTGCTGCCTCATCCGTGACAATTGGAGCGTGTCGCTGGGTACGCAGCGCGCCATTCGACTCCGCACGCTGCTCAATACAGCATGCCGGACATGAGCAGAGCAGTTGCTGCCGCTCGACTTCCCGCTGCACCCAGCCACACTCGAGGCCACTAGGCGTCTTTCCTGTCGTACAGCGAGGGGCCCCAGTCACCCGTTCTGCGCCACTCCGGTCGAGCCACGAGGCATCTTCGAGACTGCACGAACCGTATTTGTAAGTACCGGATAGATCGTATTACTCTCTCTCACGGCGATAATAGCTCTGCTTCGACTCTCGCTTATCTCGTGTTGCACTTGTATTAGAATCATAATCGCTACATAAAAGAAACAGTTACCGCTACTCAGCTTTTGTGATTTAGCTCCTGACTCTATACTTTCCCGTGCGTTTCCTCTTAGAATAAACTCGCGAATACACTACGTAGCATTATCACTCACGACGCCTCCGCGGGCTCACGTGCACGAGGACGTGCACGTACAGCATATACTTCGCTACGGGCCAGGTTTCGCATAGCCTACAAGAAGCCTGCAACGAGCTGCTACATCTATTCCTCTCGCACATTGACAGATCAGTGGATGCGTCACTGATCGCTTATAACGGTATACGAACCCCCTTATAGTGAGTATATTGTATATTTTATTTATTGTTTTTCGTAGATTAAACTTTGATAGCTGTTTTATGGAAGAAAATACAACAGTTTTGTCATGTTGATATTTTTAGATTAGGGTATTGTAATGTATATGTATGTATGTATGAGCATTCCATGGATTTGTTTATCCTATTTATATATTTATTCAGCTTCACGATAATTAAGAGTGCTTTTTTAAATCCATCTAAAGGAAAACGAAAGCTTTCCACCTTAAGTACTCATTGTCAGTCAAAGATACCCACAAAGCAAACAAGATTTATGGAATATTTATGGAATATTTGGATGGAAGAGTAGGTGAGCTATGGGGATACTGGGCCATGGGGATACGGGGCCAGGCAGGTACGGGGCCAGGCCGGTACTGGCTCACCCAAGTGGCTCACCCAACTCGCTGGCTCACCCAAGTCATTGGCTTACTGACCCCCCCCCCCCCGAACCATCGGCCAACCCTATTACCCCCGGGGCCGCTGCGGCACTCCTATATGTAGACTCTGCGTGGCTACTTGACTTGCGGGTTGCGCGATGCCACCTAGCGGGAGAGCCTCCGCTACAATAAGTAGTGGTGGTCGGAGTGCGCAGAACGTGTAGTCATTCGTGGTACAGGTTCAAACTTGTTGAGATCAGTGTCAACAAGAATCAACCTATGCGAACTCTTGAATACTTTGGCGTTTTAGACTGTCCCATTCTTGGAAGATAATGTTGCCAACTCGTCTTTTTTCTCTTGCAATTAGGAACATACACTACATTACTTTGTGACTGTCCCATTATTCAAAATCTTTTGTATCCTTGTTTTTTCAGGCATAGAGTTGGTGTTTGTTGAAAACTTTTGCGAGTATGGCTTCCAATCTGCAGTTTTTTCCTTTTTCTCCTTGTTCTTAAAATCAGGAAGAGAAGCATATTCTGTACTGCTTGGTGTTGGTCCCATCGCACACAAAATACGAATGATGTGAGTGGCAATCGATGCAACGTATTTATAGAGGCTCCCACTCCATCGATGAGCCGTTTAACGGTATACTTCGCTCCTTTAGATATTTATGCATAAGTTGCACATTATGGAGAGCACAGCTAGCTCTATAGGCACCATTATGATGCGGACAAACAGTGACAACTTTCAACTTGTCCAATGGCGGATATCCCATTTCAGCTATGTCATGAACATTAAACTTAAAACGTTCTAGCCACAGTTTCTTAATGGAGCCCATGACTAGTATACGAGTTGCATCTCGGAAAAATTCTCGAAGAATATTTTCAATTTCTGTGTACTTAATGTCACCTGATGACCAAGATATAACATGGTAGTGTTGTTCAAGCCATATATTTTCATTTTTGTATTTCTCTGTGAGCTTCCGCTATTTAAAAGGCGCTTTGAAGAGTAACACCAGCAGTTCAGCATAGTAGCAAGTCTTGATGTTGAACAGAGATGCGTATTTCAGCACTGCTATTATAAGTAGAAGCGGTGTAAGGCTGATGAGCATGTATCTCATAATTGCAGACTGAATTATCGTACGTCACGGGAGATTGAATATTTAGAATCTCTTCCATTTCTTTGTAGATAACAGAGGAATATACACGCCACTTTCTACCAGGGCTTTTGACTCTTAGACCGAGTCCTTTTAAGAATTGTATATTTTGCCATGTTGGCGTTCTGAATGCTCGCTGACGACTGATGCTTGGTTGCCATTTTGACTTGCTTATATACCCTCTTTCACTGTAGACAATACCCATTACGCCTGTTTAAGATGTAATCTGATTGTAATTATCTCTCCAAGAAAGTTAACTAGATTTCCGCCTTGATCAACTATGCGTAGCTGCAATTGATCTATGCTTTTCACGGTGATTCGTAGATATATCACTTGTGATGGAACTTCGATGATCTTGTAGCCTGGTGGTACTGCAGGAAAGAACTCGTGTATGGTATGCACTCGTTGGCCGTTTATATAGGCACCGGTAGTAATGCTACACTCGACTCGTAGAGCGTTAACCTTGAGAATAGACACTGGTAGATCAGAGCTATGAATAATATTAGCTTCAAGAATGCGTTGCGTGAAGCCATATAACTATTATCATAAAACTATTATCAATAGTTTATCAATCGAATCTCGCGGGCGAAAATCAATTGTATGACTACACTGAATTACACTGCGAAGAGTGTTATTGTTAGGTTTGATAGATATTGATATACCTTTCAAAGCTAATATATCACAAAGATAATTTTCTATGTCTTCAATCTCGTAGCTACCCGTTGGTAAGTAACATATCTCTTCACCTACGTAGAACTTGTTATTACCTATATCAATGTTGAGAATCGAGTTGAAGGTAAGAAATTCAACCAATCCAAGAACGTAATTTTTATCTGGAGAAAGTTGAATTGGTGGAAAGTATTGAGCTTCAAGTATAGAAGTTGTAGCAGAGAGACTAAGAGTTACTGAATCTTCCATGACAGTTAAACTGATTATGAGATATTAACTATTTCTTTATCTCCTTATATAGTCTTCCATTCAAAAACTTGAGATGGAAGAATCTTATTTTTGGTATTAATTATTTACGCGAAAAATAAGATTCGTGAGTTCGAATTAATAAATTGTTCAAGGACTTGTGGCGCAGATATTACTATTTTAGGAGTAGATAAGGAGCAGTAGGTCAAATAAAATATTACACAGATTTATGGTTGATAAAATGATTGTGGCTAGCAGCCTTTATTCACTTTATTTATCACTCAAAGACTTACTCAAGAATTTATCAAAAGTGTTAATACTCTAATATTGAAATAAGCTAAGCGTAGAAAATTGACACCCTTGGAATAATCTAAACAAAACTAACAACAATTGCGGCGACTCGACATATCAATTCTTTTTATAAACACTGATTATAATATTATTCGAATATGTGACAAGATTGACTGTTTTTCATATAAATCAAGTAGAACCTACAGCGCAAGAAAAGATTGTTTATAATAATGGTCAGTAAAAAAATGTGAATGAATTGTTAGATGAAATGTCCTGGAATAAATGAAAGTTGTGTAGAGAGAAGATCAATTACAGACTTAAGCTATGATGTTTTATTCTACTGTTCTGAAAATACGCCGAGAATATTACGATTTATCGAATATATGTCTAAAATATTATATTGCAACGATTCAATTGTATATAAGATGACTTATTTGCCATCACCGTGTATCCAGACAGAAAGATTACACGGAAAATAAGTCTCGAACCGGTCTAAATACTAACGTAGTTGATGAACGAAAAGAGTAATATTATCGCAAATAGAAGAAATCACTTAGAAAAAATATTGTGGTGGAAATTGATGGACGTAGAGTAAATGATCTGCAAAAGGTTAAACATTAAAGATGAACGAGATAATATGTGATCCTCGTAATTGTTGTAGATTATTTAGTTAGTTTTACGAGGTGTTACGATGATATGATTATTTTACGTATAATTCGCGAAATGCGACCATAGACAACCGACTGGGACGTGATATAATCACCACCAAACGGACAGCGAACGCTGTCTGTTTTGCGTCTGTCGGTAGCAGGGTTAGTGAATAATATATGCGTGAGTCTTTCCCGAAGGAAGAGACTCCCCGGATCAGTCTGGTGTAGAGATCCCCGGGTGCGAGAAATACAATAAAAATTTACAAAGGTTAGTTGGTTAAACTAATGATAAAATTACGTAGAAAATACTGGTCCCAACAGCAGCCCGGAATTCGCGTCGTAGCTGGCTGGAAATGGCTTCCTCTCGTACACTCGGCCACGTGGTTTCGTCTCTGGAATGCGTCGTGTGCGAAGTGTATGTAGATTGTAGAGCGGAAGGAGTAGAACTGAACTCCTGCTGCACGCGAAACTGGCCAGCTACGCAGCAAGCGCCTCGTGGATGCGAGAAGAGGGGTATGCGCAGCGGACGAAATCTCGTATGCGGCGTAGATCTGCTGCGTCGGCGGCCCTCATACGATCAATAATCGTATGGGAGCCGTGTAAGCGAGAGAGAGAGAGAGAGAGAGAGAGCAAGGCAGCCCTGTACCTGCGCTCCGCGGCACCTGAGCTAGTAGATCAGGGCTGTACCTGCACGGACCCAAAATGTGGCCGTTGCAAGACAGAGATGACCACAATTGAATGTATTGATATCTTTCATGATTATATTTTACTTGATCAACGCCCAGATAAAGTAATACCACTATTGGGGGTTGGAGGTCTCCGAAACTATTAGAATGAACCACATTTGAACCACGCTTACGATATGCAACCCAATGTGCACCAGGGTCGCGAGTATCATTCAAATTAACAATGGCTGATTCGTTGTAATGCGGACCATCCAACGACAAGAATCAAGTTTGAGATCTTCATAATTTTAGCATATTTTAAAAGATCAAAATCTGTAAGAGCTCTCTCAGGTAATCTTACTTCGAGGATCTTTTTTTTTTCATAATCCATTTCCAGGCTTCAGATAAAGACCTAATCCTTTCTTGTGAGGTTTTAAGTAGAGTCCTCTACCTAGGGCAATTTCCTCCATTTTTTGATTATGTCTCTGACTCTCCTCCAATTTAAGCTTAGCAGCTTTAGCAGCATCAACAGCCTTAGCTATTCCAGCAGCGCCACCTGCTAGCGCACCAGTTGCACTTAGACCGGCAAATATGGGAACAAGAAATGGTAGGAAACCACCCACTTTGGATGGAACTGATAATACTCTAAGATAATGAACTATGATATTTTTCTTGCCACCAGCTTTTTTAACCATTTTGCAACCACCTTTCAAAGCTGAAAGAATAACTTTACTAGCACATTTACTTGGTACAACTGATTTTGAAGCAGCATTCACTACTCTTCTAAGCTTAGTACGAGACTTCTTCTTCATTCCCATTCCAAGGCTTGATTTTAACTTCATAGCGTTAGTTATGGCGTACGCAGCTGCTTTTTCACCAATTTTAGAATCTTTTGCCAAACTCTTTGCCAAGCTTTGTTAGCCAATACTTTATCAGCAACGTTCCTAGCTTCAACGTTTTCACGATTTTGTGAATAGAATATATCGTGCTCCTTACAAGCTTTATCCAACGGATTAATTCCTGGATCACCTCGAGCAAGACGTTTAGCTAATTTGGTACCTGGTCCACAGTATTGATATCCTGGTAAATGAAGTTCAATGGGAAGTTTGTTGATAAATTTATTAAGAAATCCACGACCACGTCGTTTATATGTGATCATTACACCATGAAGATCAAATGATAAGTGATACCGAGAGTATATAAGCGCTCTATTTATACTCTCACTCTTAGTTGCAAATCAAACCTCTGAGAATGAACTTCAAGGAGCAGTCAGTCAAACTTCCTATTCCATTTCGACACTATCGTTGAACCTGAGAAAAAAATTAAGCGTCATGGAGATCTACTTTCAGACAGCATTCGAGCTATTTTGTGGACCATCAAACTGTGGTAAAATGAATAGCTTACTCGCTCCAATAACACGTCCTAATGGTGTTCGATTTGAAAACGTATATGTATACTCAAAATCTCTAAATCAATCCAAGTATAAATTTCTAAAAAATCTTTTAGAACCTATCGATGGTATACAATATTTTCCTTTTAGTGAGCATGATGATGTGATAGCTCCCGATGATGCTCTCCCCAACTCAATCATGATATTTGATGATGTCGCTTGTGAAAAGCAAAATAACATAAAAGCATATTATTGCATGGGGAGACATAAGAAAGTTGATTGTTTCATAGTTTATCTTTGTATATCGAAACATTAACATGGGTGATATCCAAAGAGAAGAAAATATTTTACGTCAGCTTGTAAAAGTACAAAAGGCAGTCAAACGCAAGTATAATATGTTGAAGATGGAAAAAGATAGTTTTGAAAAAGCTGTGGAAGATACTTGATTGTTGATCCTCTACAATAGCTTGGTTCTTCTTCAACTGAAAAAAATTTACCTCCTCCTCCAAAGAAGCTAAAGAAATTTTCTCTCAATGAAAGCATACAAAAAACGAATGAGACTATTGATGAAACATATGTTGCATCTAATGATGATGAGAGTGAGGATGATAGTATTAATGAAACCTTAGCTAATAAGGATGCTAAAATGAGTGGATTTGAAACAGCTGCTAGTGATAATGATGAAGAAGAAGAAGAGGAGAAGAAAGAAGAAGATGATGAGTATATGAAAATGTTGAAGCGGAAACAGGATAATGATAAAATTTATGGAGTTCGAAAAGAAGGTGGAATATAGAAGCTTGGTTATTCTTCTATCATCTTTGGTGATAAGAGTATTGAAGTAAAAGATGGACGATATCATAAAACTTCAGGGTTGATGGAGTTGTTGATAGCAAAACATCCGAATAAGCGAAACTATCAAAGTAGACTCGAAGCAACGAGTGCACATAAGAAAGGCTTCAAAAGTCATGAATCGATTCGCATTCATAATAGCAAAAAGTATACCGATATCATAGCCCCTTTGTTTGTGAAGAATGGTGGAGCGCTACCTCGATACAAAGTTGCTCGAAAAAATACTCAAATGGATTATGTATATTGGAATGATCCAAATGAACTAGTCGATCGTCTTCGCCTACTCATAGCTGAACAATCAGCTGGCAATCCAAGCCACATCAATGAGATTCATTTAATCATTGAGGAGCTCCGCGAGGATGGCTATATATTTTGAGCACATTGAGAGATCAGCATCATTTCAAAGATAAGTGTCGACGTGTTCGGACGCAATCTAAAGAAAAACGAAGGTGGTCGTGGTCCTCCTGGTTTTGGTTTCAAAATTACAAAGGATGGTCAATATGACGTGGATAAAAAAAGGTTATGTAATGTAGGAGCTCCTCAACAGCGATACGAAGCTGTAAACTTAGATACACTTCAAGCAGAAATTCAAAAAGTATATTATGTCTCGGTTGGAAAAAAGTCTGAATGATTTAGATTCTATCGTGGAAGCACATAGAGATCAAATTGATTCGAAATTACTTAGTCATAAGACGGAAATTCAGACTATAGAAGAGGTTCTCATAAAGAGGTCTGAAGGCAATCACTTGTTAACAGTCAAAGAGCCAACCCAACAGTCAAAAACATCACAACCTGACTCGTTTCAACACATGAGGTTTGGATAAGAGTTATTAAACCGAGCCTATAAAAGAGGCTTACAAGACATTTCCATCAACAATCCTTTGCTTATCGTCAAAGTATCAACATTATAATGAAAAGAGTCGTAGTTGAGGAACTTCATAAGCCTACTCGTCGTAACTATCCACGACGGAAGGTTGATGTTCGAGGATTACATAAGATTTGGCAGGCTGATTTAGTAGAGATGCAACCTTATACTAAGGAGAACAAGGATCATAGATATCTTCTTACAATCATCGATACATTCTCTAAATTTGCATAGGTTGTTCCAGTAATGAGAAAGAGTGGAGAAGAAGTTATGAAGCAGCTATGAAGTCTGTAATACGTCAAGATCGTGTACCAAAAAATTTGCATACAGATAGAGGTAAGGAGTTCTATAATACGAATTTTGAAAAACTCATAAAGCAATACAAGATTAATTTATACTCTACGTATAGTAATCTTAAAGCTTCCATATGTGATCGCTTGAATCGTACTTTAAAAACAAAGATGTGGATTCAGTTTAGTCTTCAAGGAAACTACAAGTGGTTAAATATCTTACCCGATTTGATATCTAAATATAATGATAGCAAACATCGAACTATTGGAATGAGGCCTAGTGAAGTTTCTATTGATAATCAAGCTCAAATTCTAAAACGTTTTGCTCGTACAGTTACAAAAACAAAAATTCATAAATTTGAAGTGGGAGATAATGTACGATTGAGTAAAGTAAAGCAGATTTTTGAGAAAGGCTATACACCTAACTGGTCAACGGAGATCATTACAATAAGTAGAGTGGCAGCAACAAATCCAGTAACCTATCATCTCAAGGACCATCAGGATAAGCCAATCACTGGAGGATTTTATGAAGAGGAGTTATCGAAAACAAAGTATCTTGATATATATCTTGTAGAAAAGGTTCTGAAGAAACGAGGAAAGCAAGTCTACGTCAAGTAGCTTGGATTCGATAAATCTCATAATAGCTGGATTAATAAAAGTGATATGTAATAAGTAGTAGTGGAGGCCCCCAGCCATCGCCCCTACCTGTGAGGTACAACCACCTTGAATTTACCTCTCCATTGATTTCCTACTTAATACTGTTTGTGGTTTAATCCAACTCTTGTTGCATCTGGTAGCATCTTGTTGAATAGATCTTCATCGTTCACTATACCCCAGAATACTTTTACTCTTATAGATGCAAAGAGTCCCTTATCAACTTTGTAAGAGTACTGCGCACGCAGTACATCTTACTGCACAGGCCCAGAAACTCCATCACGTTGCCGGCGCACTCGTCCTTCATCACGCCTAGAACCTTCTTGTTCTGGCGTGGCATCCCGAACTGGTTGTCGTCGGGGTAGTCGCTGGTGTCGAACCTCGCGGTGTCCTTCATCGCGGTGTAGACGTCGGAGCCCTGAACCTCGTAGACGAGGCTATCGGTGTCGGTGTAGAGGAGTTTGCACCCCACACCGTAGCGCTCGCACATGTACGAGTAGTGAAATTCATACACATTGATCTTCGAGAGATCGAGGACGGAGAGACCCACATAGATGGGCTTGCGGATCTTGATCTCCGTACTGGCGAGCTGGATCGCTACGAGGTTCTCAGTGATGATGGAACTGCTGTGGAAGTTCGGCATGGCTATCAATGCCTCAGCGCCATACCGACCCTCCCACTTGTTGACGAGCTTGACATCCACTCTCTTGCGCTCGTTCTCCATGGTCTTACCGTAGACCTCGTTGATGAGAAGCTTGAAGAAGAGCTTCTCGAACTCATTCTTCGCTTGCATCCTCTTCTCGGTGTTGAGGTCTACGTATGGCTTGAGCCATGGCTTCTGCTCGAAACGCAGGGTCCTGTGGATCTTGCGTAGAACCAGGCCATGACTCAGAGCCTGCTTTAAGGCGTGGTAGTGTATGACGTACCGCTCCTTGTTGTGCAGGGTGGTCATGAGCTTCTGCTGTTTCGAGCCCGGCGCAGCTCGATGTTCGGGGCAGAGTGGCAGGTCTCGATGGGTATCATGCAGGCTCTCCGGGTATTCCAGATCAACTTCCAGGATGTACCCATACTGATCGTTGTCATCGATCTGGGAGATGGCACGAGGATCCATGTTATTGACCCGCTGGAAGCCTTTATATGGTAGGGCCTGAGTCATAGCCCAACCATAGAGGTTATTGACGTCATAGTACATGAGGTACTTTGACTCCTCCAGTGGGTTGTAGCCCTCACTCATGTCCTAGTTGTTCGCTTTTCCATAGCGATTGCAACACTGACTTACACCACCCCTGATTCCTCTCTCAACGAACAAGAGCATGCCTATGTCCGTGAAGAGTTCCAGCTCGACCTTGGTGTACTTGAGCATAGCATCCCAAGTGAGGCCGGGGGTGGTGTAGTAATGAGCAGGGTCGAGACCGTACGCTTCGAGACATGTCGAGCGGAAATTCTCGAACACGTCTGCGAGCAGGAGTACATCCGTCTTAAGGTACAGATCGGAGTACTCGCCAAGACTCGTGATGTTGAAGCGCTGCCAGACATTTTGCGCATGCGCATACTCAGCGTCCTCTATACCGCTCTCAGTCAGCTGACTGAAGAAGTCGGCTTAGGTGGGGAGCTCTGTCTCCTTTAGCTTGTCAAAGCTGGAGGACGTAGTTGTAAGGGAATACTCCCTTACGCTTGAGAAGCTCCATCTGCTCACTGGAGTAGCCATCTTTCTCGAATACTCGCTTAGCGATATCGAGATGATCGAGAGCTTCTCAAGGGAGGAGGCCATGAAGCGGAAGCTGATATCACTTCCATCCACAAACTTCGTGAAGAAGATGTAGCGATCCTTGTTTTCAGGCATGAGGTTTACGCGTCCCTTGAAGTTTACACCGGTGGCGATCTCCTTGATGATGAAGTGTCAGTCGTATCCGGTGAGGTTATGGAAGATGACCGGGATGAAGCGCGAGTCCTTGAAGTTGATGTTGCATCCTTAGTGGCTAGCTCCACGGTAACGTCCAGTTAGGTGGCAGTGGTCGCGCACCTTCGTCTGCTGCTCGAAGAATGGCTTCTTGCAGATATGGCAAGCGGTAGCCTGTTGGAACTGACGTTCTTCAGCCTCTGTGAGCGCCAACTGTTTAGGCTTACCGTAAACCTCTTCCATCTTGAATCTTAGTGCTTTAAGTTCGCCCACAAACCACTGAGCAGGGGTTTGTCCATCCTCCTCCTCTTGTTTATAGCTTCGATATCCAGAGTGGTCATTGTTAAAGCTACTTTTCACATAGTAGCCTATGATGTAAGCTTGATGCTCTTGGTAGGCATACTTATCTTGTGTAGGCTTCAAGAGACACTCAAAGTCAGCATAGATGATGTAAATATTAAATTCATTTCGTCAAACGTATGTAAAAGCAAAACTAAGCAGTTCAATAAACTCGGAAGAACGGCACAGCTAAGCAGTGCAACAAACTGCGAGTAATGCTGATTTGTAAAACAGTGTGAATGAGGAGCAGCTATAAAAGCTATTGAGTCTCAGTCGAGTTTGGGTACTATCTTGATTCCAAATTATTTATTTTAAACATGGATATTTTAACAGGATCGCGTTCACCATGCTTGAAATTATCAAATTTAAGAACTATTTCCTTCTCAGTTGGTAACATAACCTTACACTTGTTGACTTGAGCACAGTCAACTTCATGCTCCTTCAACTTATCCTCTGAGTGGAAATAGTGTAAATAGCGATCACAAATAAACTTTTTCTCTTTATGTTTAGACAACTGACTAAACACCAAGCTAGAGAGGTTCTTAATCCAGACGTAGTGGAACTTGGGTAGAGGGCGCTCCTCCTCTTCTAACTCCTCCTTCTCCTTCTCATTCACATAGTAGTCCTGGATTAAAAGCAGGTTCACATGCTTCTCCTTCTTCTCATTAGTCACATGGCATGGTGATACTTCGTAGCGCTCACCCTTCTTCTTCAGGATGTAGAGGTTCACAGAGATGGTGTTCTGCCTCTAAAACTTGGAAATGTCCTTGGGTTGCATTGGGAACTCAATACCTTTAAAACTGAGTTCGTCCTTGAAATCAATATACTCAGAGACACGTTCTGCATTCTTAGCTTGAGGGTGTAATGCGGACAAGATGGCCCACTTGAAGCACTCGTTATCCTGGTTTTGCACGCTCACACAAGCTTTCTTCTTCTTGATGAATTCCGGTAATTCGATGTATGAGCTTCCCTTCATGGGTTTAAACTTGTTTACGTTTACTGTCAAGCTTAGGATTTGGCAGAGAGTCTAACCGGAATCTTTCTCCTGGAATTCCTCCATTCCAGTCTGGACAGGTCGCTGCACGTTTTCATCAAACCACTCTTTCAAGTCCGTCGTCTGATGAATGGGAGCATTCTTCGAATTGAAGTATTTCACTTCAAGACTCTCCGAATCATTTCTCAAAATGGCGTACTCAGTTGCAAGCTCGGTATTGACCTTGACAGCGTTGTACACAGAGAGTGCTACCTTGATCTTTTCCTCGAAGAGAGGAAGAACATCGTTGAAGAATGAAACGATGTCAAGATGACCGAGTTTGGTTATTACACCTGATCTAATACGTGTCTTGAAAGCTGATTGAAAATCATCTCATTTAACTTTGGGAGGATCAGCTGATCGATCAACGCGTAGATCACCACCTTTCTTCACCAGATCAAGGAGCTTATCTTGAATGCTATGCAAATGTCTCAAGATCGTTTGACACTTTTGCTTATCCTCTCTGCTTAAGGCTGGTCTACTCGAAATATCCTCAGCTCCTTCCAGAGCTTTGGAGGTTAGGAATGACCACCTCTGTATGTCCTCTACGTCAGCATCACCATTGATACCATGACGTAGGGATCCCCACAACCACTTGATGGTTTGCTGATAGTATTCGATGCTAGCCATCTGTAAATAAACGTTTGAATTAGTAATTATTGTCAGAAAGTAATTAAATTATTATATTTCTTACCATGAATTGTTGAGCAGTCCTGAATCGTCTTCTTCGAGGTTTGCACTAGGTATACTTTAATCGTCTTCTTCGAGAAGTACTTTGTGATAGGTGTTCACTAGGTAATCTTCGAGGTTTCACTAGGTTAACTCGTCGATTGACTGGTGAGAATGATTTTGGGAGGCGGGCGCAGCTCTCTTTATACCCCTCAGATAGGTGTGCAGGTTCAAACATGTCGAGCCCCACCGCTAGAAACAGTGTTGCCGGTTCGAACATGCTTGATGATTGTATACTAGCCTTCTACGAGCATTGTGCTAGAGAGGTTTTATCCCCACCAGTGAAGTCTCAGAGCGGCGGCTCGAGTTATGAGCAGATGACGTCTGCTGGGGTTGCGCAGTAGTTAACGGAGTGGTGGGGGATGTGGTGGCTCGAGTGATGCGCAGAAGGCGGCCACTGAAGTTGCGCAGTAGCCGACGGAGTAGTAGAGAACGCCACGGCTCGAGTGCCTGTTCGAACTTTGTTATTAAACTTGTTCAAACTTTGTTTAAACTTGTTCAAACTTTGTTTAAACTTATTCAAACATTGTTTAAACGTATTCAAACATTGTTTAAACATATTTAAACATTGTTTAAACTTATTCAAACATTGTTTAAACGTATTCAAACATTGTTTAAACATATTTAAACATTGTTTAAACTTATTCAAACATTGTTTAAACGTATTCAAACATTGTTTAAACATATTTAAACATTGTTTAAACTTATTCAAACATTGTTTAAACGTATTCAAACATTGTTTAAACATATTTAAACATTGTTTAAACTTATTCAAACATTGTTTAAACGTATTCAAACATTGTTTAAACATATTTAAACATTGTTTAAACTTATTCAAACATTGTTTAAACGTATTCAAACATTGTTTAAACATATTTAAACATTGTTTAAACTTATTCAAACATTGTTTAAACGTATTCAAACATTGTTTAAACATATTTAAACATTGTTTAAACTTATTCAAACATTGTTTAAACGTATTCAAACATTGTTTAAACATATTTAAACATTGTTTAAACTTATTCAAACATTGTTCAAACTTTGTTTAAACTCGTTTAAACTTTGTTTAGACTCGTTCATACTTTGTTTAGACTCGTTCATACTTTGTTTAAAATCGTTCAAACTTTGTATAAACTTGTTCAAATCATTACAGTAATATCATGGGAAGGCTAAGTAAGATGTATGAACTTCATAGGTGGGAGTGATGGTTGGAGCTCCCATCGCTATACTAGGTATACTAATCTTACTATATATCCCCGTAACAGGTAAGTTAGTAAGACTCCCGGCTGGCGACCGTAAGGTTCCCGGTTCAAATCCCCCGCATAGCAATGAATTTTTTTTTACGAGCTCAATCGGTTATATGTAGGGGAGAGGGGGGTGCGGCAGGCACCCTAACTTATTTAACATTTTGTAATTATCATGTTACACTGATAAAAAATGTAAGACGGTAGTTTCGCAGATGACCATCCAAAGAATCAAATATAATTTTGTCCGGGTCAAAAAGTTTATTTATTTATTTCGGTAGCGCGGATGTGGTAGCCTATAAAAAAAAACATTTTGCCCCACCCGTGGGGCGCGGTGGGCACGCTGGTGGGGCATGATGGGCACGGGTTTTCATGAAATATTTTCACTGTAACGGTTCGACTTTCCCCGTGTGTTGAGTAGTCGGCCGGACGCCAGGATTTGGTTAGGGGAAAGGTTAATTGAAGAGACTTGTTTATGCAATTAATAATAATAAAGATATATTCTAATAATTAAGTTAACAAGGTGATAATTCAAATATGAGTGTCCATCTGTAACAGAAATCGAAATCGCGGTGGTTTAGAATATTTCGCCTTCACAATCGGTTTAGCTTAATCTATAGCGGTTTACGGTACATTAACACGACGTTGCCGGAGTTACGTGGTTTCGGTGCGGTTATCGGTTTTACGGACGCGGTATCGGAGTTTCGGACGGTGAAACGGGTTCGGGTTAACGACGGGTTTTCGGAGGTTAGGTTTCCCTCGAGTCCATGGAGTCGTGAGCGCACGGCTCTACGGATCGAGGTCGCTCGTCTCGTTCTTTTCCTGGTCCTGTGTGCTCACAGTGACCAGGCGAATCTCGAGAGGTTGGCGGGTGGTCGGTTTCGCACGGGCAGGAGTTGGCCGTTGTTTCACCAGGACGTGTGCGCACGACCTGGGGAATCGTCGGCGGAGCTTTAGTTATTTTCTCAGCCCCGTGTGCTCACGGTGGCCAGGAAACAACCAGTCCCTTGGGACGGGTGATCAGGAGCAGGTGGCAACGTCGAGTATCGGCTACGTGTGCTCACGTAGACGAGACCCGGCGCTGTTCGGCTACTCCTGGTTGTCTCGTGTGCGCACGACGGCAACTCGGAGTTTCGGGTTCGCCAACAGTGTCGTCACGTGTGCTCACGAGCCGACGTTGTTGGCGTCGGTCTATCTCTAGCTGTTCCTCTCGGTAACGTGTGCGCACGATGCCGCCAGGAGTTCAGCTCGAGTAGAACTGCCCCGCTATGCCGCGCGGCCCGCCTTATATAGGTGTGTTCGCGGCGCGCCGCTCGCGCCGCCTGGCGCGTCGCCGCTGAGTTACTAGTAGAATCTCGCGCTCGTGCGGACTGGCCTTTCGGTTGGTGCGCGCGCGCGCTCACCTCGCTTCGTGCGGACTCGCCTTTGTTCGCTGCGCGCGCGCGCTCGCTGGCGTCAGCTGATTTACTCGGCGCCGTGTTTGTTGACTCGTGTGCGAGACTTATGTCTCGTCACATCACATTTATAGTTTTATGTAAATAATCAAATGAAAAATTAATAAAATTAGAATTACTGTGCATATATTTGATTGTATGAATGTGTCGAAATGAAAAAATAGTGAAATTCGATTTTACAGAATTATGAACTTTTATAGGATAGAAAACCAACAGCTGACGCGCCGCGCAACAGATTTCGTGTGCTCTTCGTGCCCCACCTGGGTGCCCGTCGTGCCCCATTTTTAATGCTTTTTCCGATTGTTAATACACAATTATTAAGCACTGCTAGATAAAAAATCAAGCAAGGCCTGAAAGTTGGAAGTATGAACTATCAAATAAACTTTGTTTCAAACGGAACCATGCTTTTATCGTGTTCTGCCAGCTTAATGAAAAATGAAACCAACCTACTATTTCGGCTGCGAATTTCAAGCTCATTTAATTATTAATTGGTAGGACTTTCTTTTTCTATATTACATCTAGAGACAGAAACTAAACATATTTCTCTTAGATATTCATGAACATTTCCTTCGAAATATTTATTAATTGTTTAAATAACGAGGTGCCCATCTGACCCGCCGTGCCCGCCGTGCCCCCTTCTCCCCTATAGAATTAACCTTAAAGAATATAGCGCTCAACCACAAATAGCCTTTTTGAGGTGCTGGGAGTATAAAGTAAACGATTACTCGAAGATGTAAAAAATATTCTAACCTCAAAAAGTTCGAGATATCGATTAGTTTGCAATAGGTGAACATGACGATAGATGGCGCTCCTGTGGTGGGGTTATAAAACAAACTCTTACACTAGTGAGCTCACTAGATTGCTCGAGTATGCAGAGGTAGGATGGCCTAACCTCAAAGTTCGAGATAGTAAATTGAACATAATCTCTACGAGTGCCCTCTACATCTAACGGTTCGATATCACCGATAGATGGCGAGATGTGAGATTTGGAGGCAGGATATTTGCGGGCTACCTCTTGGGTTACTGTTACTGAGTTGGGTGAGCCAGCGTCACCACTCGCTGCAGCGGAGGCTCTTTCGCTAGGTGACGTCACGAAACTCGCAAGAGAAGTAGCTTCGCGGAGGGTACATATAGGAGTGCGCTCGGGCGGCCGACGGCTGCAGCGGCCCCCGGGGGGTAATAGGGTTGACCGATGTTCGGGGGGGGGGGGGGGGTGAGTCAGTAAGCTGATGACTTGGGTGAGGCCATTTGGGTGAGCAGTACGGACATGGCCGGAGTACCCGCAAGTGGCCGGTACCGCCATGCCACCGTACCCCCTGGCCCAGTATCCCATAGCTCACCTACTAGAAGAATTTGAAATATTTCATCACAATATTCCATGGAATATCATTTGTGGAATATTGCTAATGTCCTCTCAAAATCCTCTTGCCCATTGGAAATTCAGAATATTTAAGTCGAAATGATTCCGATGAATTATTTCAATGAAATATTGCAGAAATATTTTTTGATTAATTTTGTGAAATATCTGAAAAAGCACTGCGAATGTATGAAATATTTCATATATATTATTAAAATATTTCACGGAATAATTAGGTGAAATATTGAAGAAATATTCTTGAAATAAATGTGTGAAATATTTAATTTAAAGGCCGATGTATGCAATATTCCATAAATCTTCCCAGAATATTACACTAATTATTCCGAGGAATAATCTCTCGGTTTATTCCCTAAATGAGTGTATGGAATATTAATGAAATATCTCTCCGCGTGCAATATTTCATGAACGTTCCAGCAATATTTCATGGAATATTTTTAATCAATTGAAAAATCAATTGAATATTTCATTTATTGCAATATTTTTCATAATTTACAAAAAAGAGATCTTTAATGTAGCTAATAAGCTTTTAAAAAATAAAATAAATAATTATACATTTCTCTTTTTTTCTTATTTTTTTTTACTTTAACCGCTCACCCATCCACTTATCAACCGCTACTAATGCTGCTTAACTTTCTTGATCAGTCCACTATGAAGTTATTTATCAGGCTATGCTTGCAGGTACCTTTGTATAAGTATAATAATAATCTTCATATTTGGCTTTTGGAATATCTTATTTGCAATGTAGTTATTTGAGCAAATTATTATCGCAAAAATAATTGTTGGAAATATGACGATAACATTCGTCATACACGGCCTATCCAAACTACCCCAGCGCCTTTCCGAAGCGCCACGACCACGTGACCCGCCGCTGCGCTTGCCGACTCACTTCGTGCGCGCTCTCCGAGCAAGTCACACGTCTGCTCAGCTACGCCACCAATCTCCTATTGTTCACGTCACGTTTAGTTAGAATAAAGCCACGTTTAACTTTCAGTCTACATTATCAGTGTTTTTCTTTTGCGGTTTACCTCATCCTTGTCGATTGCGTACTGGTATTATTAATATACCGACACGTTATGAGCCCCGCTCGTTTCCACCGCGCGGAAAAGTGACGGTTAAGTGATACAAAGGACCACGATCTACTCTCGACGTAGGAGCCGAGAATAGCACGCACTGCTTCCAGTAAAAACGAACCACGAGCACGCTGCGCACACAAGGGGACAAAGACGAGTTCAAGCCTAAATCCCAAAGTACGCCGTATTTAGAGAAGCTGAGGTAGGATTGCACGCAAGGTCATCCGTGCACCTACAAACTCACGATGATAGGAAGGCAGTGCAAGTGGGAAAATCCACAGACCGCATGTAAGTACACACACACACACACACACACACACACACACACACACACACACACACATATATATATATATATATATGGGTGGTTCTCTGTCAAATCGAAGATGAAAAAATTTTTTTTGGTTCAAACTTTATATATAGGTTCTATAGGATGCCCGTGGCTCCCAAAAAATGTTTCAGCGCGATCCCTTTACTTGGCTTCAAGTTATAGCTGGTCAAAGTTGGTGTTTTAAGCGATTTTTGCATTTTTTGCCTATTTCAACGATTTGTAGCTCATAATGGATGCATTTTTAACTAAAACTACCCTGATACTTTTTTTTTTTGTTAAATTTCCTGAATTTTTCAATAAAAATACTTTTAAAGTCATATATACATGTTTAGGCTACCTTATTTGCATTTTAAACCTTAAAATGTGATAATCGAAGGGTTTGATCCGGACTCCGACTACTTTCGTACGGTGAAAAGATACCTNAGAAGCCTTTGTTTTTTGTTTTCATGGTACTCCAATAGTGAAAAACCCTCAGAATTGATTCAAATAACTCATAATAGCTGTGACAAAGGACGTCAGATTCCTTTTTACTAACATAAACAACCACTGTGATATTTTTATGATGGATACGTCCTTTGTCTACGCTATTATTAGTTATTTGAATCATTTGTGAGGGTTTTTCACTAATAGTGTCCCATAAAAACACAAAACGAAGGCCTCTGCCATTCTGGCTCTTGTACAGGTACTTTTGCACTATAAAAAGGTATCTTTTCACCGTACGAAAGTAGTCGGAGTCCGGATCAAACCCTTCGATTATCACATTTTAAGGTTTAAAATGCAAATAAGGTAGCCTANCTTAGAATGCAAATAAGGTAGCCTAAACATGTATATATGACTTTAAAAGTAAATTTATTTAAAAATTTAGAAAATTTAACAAAAAAAAGTATCAGGGTAGTTTTAGTTAAAAATGCATCCATTATGAGCTACAAATCGTTGAAGATAGAAGGAGGCAAAACATGCAAAAATTCGCTTAAAACACCAACTTGACCAGCTATAAACTTGAAGCCAAGTGAAGGGATCGCGCTGAAAATTTGTTTGGGAGCCACGGGCCATCCTATAGAACATATATATAAAGTTTGGATAAAAAAAATGTTTTCATCTCGATTTGACAGAGAACGACCCATATATATATATATATTAACATATATGTGTGTGTGTGTGTGTGTGTGTGTGTGTGTTGTGTGGTGTGTGTGTGTATACACAAGTTCAGATTCTGGTGACCATGACTAGAGACTTTGTCTATTGAAGCCGAATTTTTTTTTTTTTTTTTGTTTGTTTAATTTGGCGCCTATAATATAGTTGACAACATTGGCACGATGTACGAATTGTATTTAACGAGTTTCGACTCACCATGTCAGAATTACCCGTAAAACTCGCGAAGAGAACGTTGACACTGTCGACCCTGGGCACCAGGTACCTCAAAGACCGTTGCCGTCGCGATATTCGTGATCAGCGACTCGAAAACCCCCGGGTAGCAAAACTGGAGTCATTTCCATCATTATTTACCGAGTTGTAAATTTTTTATTTAATTTATCTTTGACATGTCCTTTTCAAATGCATATTGTTTATGCAATAATGCATTTTCAAAAAAGTAATTGATTACATTAGTTCACAAAATGTCTAGGTTTTATGTAAATATTTAAATAAATGTATTCTATAGAGAAAAAAACTGCATTATAAAGGCAAAAGCAATCATAATGTAATCAGCGAGACTTATTAATTCGTCTTATTGCATGAAATGGTGTGATAATACTTAATAGAATCAAGGCATTATTATGATTATTTAAAAATACACTCGTTGAATTAAAATTGAAGATTATATCCAAAAATTTAAATTGATTATTACGTTTTTACTCCAGTTATCGCGTCACTTATAAAAAACGATTCATAGTATACAAGGTGAGGAAAAAAAATTTTTGAAGCTCAATATCTTTTAAACTAATTGGTTTCGTAAACAACCCAAACATATAGGGATCGAAGTGCTATATAATGCTAACTGAATCTAAAATTCGAACTTGATTAATGCTTTTTTACAGTAATGCTGATACTTTTTAAATATTTCCAAGTTTATTATTTTGCTGTAAGCGATTTTCTTATAGCAAAAGATATATGTGCAAATCCGCGGCCGTGTGGAAACAACTTGCATTTGGAGATTGAAAATTGAAATCGAGGGCACACCTACCGGACCGATTTTTTCGGTTCCTAGAACCATCCACTGCGTGAAAATGTCCGCGTGCACACCCGATCGCTTGCCATACTTTTTGCCGGACACTTTAAATTCTCTTATGGGAATTTAACATGGGGACAATTAACGAAAACGCAGCCAAAGTTCGACTTTATGTCAGGAGCCGCAATCGAAAAATGTGTATTTATACGTTCAAATTATCCGAAAAAAGATTTAATTTGAGCCCCGGTGGGTTAAAAATGGTGCCCTAGAAAAAAAGTTGTCTAGGCTTGAATATAGCGAAAAATCATGAAAATCACGATTTTTTACGAAAATCCGCGATTTACTCCCATTTTCAAAATCCTTATAACTTTTGATCTGAGCGGTCAATTTCAACTATCCGGTGCTCAAATTAAAGCTCTTTTCTTCTACTTTTGTTTTTTGAAAATTAGATTAACATTTTGCTGGTTTCATCTGCTATATATATGCCTATCAATTATGGCTGATTTTTACCTTTTTTCATCGCCATATACATAGCACATAAAACCAACAAAATGTTAATGTAATTTTCAAAAAATAAAAGTAGAAGAAATGAGCTTTAATTTGAGCGCCGGATAGTTGAAATTGACCGCTCAGATCAAAAGTGATAAGGATTTTAAAAATGGGAGTAAATCGCGGATTTTCGTAAAAATCGTGATTTTCATGATTTTTCGCTATATTCAAGCCTAGACAACTTTTTGCTTCCTCCTCAAGAGGAAGCTTTGTAATAGTAAAATTTTCAGTTTTGCTAATACTTTGTGGAAACGCATTTGGAGGTGTTTGGAGTACGAATCATACGTTTTTAGAAAATGTCCGTGCGGATGGCTGTGTGTGTGTGTGTGTGTGTGTGTGTGTGTGTGTGTGGGTGGGTGTGTGTGTATGTACGTATACCGCCATAATTTTGGAACCATGCGACGGATCGTAATAAAATTTGACATGCATATATTTTTTCTAATTCTGAATTTAGGTCATTTTTTGTTTTATGATTCTGACCATTTTATGGCCATATTATAGCCATTTTTCTATTTTTGAAAAAATATTTTTGCTTTTTTATAATGATATGATTTATACAATATATTCAACAATAGTGTATCTAAAAGAACATAAATTTGTCTACTTTTTCCCGCAAGATTTTCTAGATTGACTGATCTGTTCATTTTTTATGATATAAAAGGTAATTTTTCGATAAACATATATAACTCAAAAAATAAATAGTTAAATGTTTTGAAAAAATTCATGACAATAAAAAACAACGATATCTACTAGTTGTAAAAATTTTAAGCAATTTTGGCGACTAGTTTTTGAGATAAAAATCAAAAACTAAAAAAAATGGTTTTTTTATGTCGTACGATTACGGGAGTAAAAAGGTTTAAATTGAGTTGAAATTTTAGGAAAAGATTGATCTTTTGATTACTTCGGCTAGGTTCTTTTTGTAGCTTATGTCTCTCTCACCCTGTATACTCTGTGTGACTGAACATTATTATTTTTGTTAAACCATATAATTTGATAATTAAAGCTTAGTATATTTTGAGAGTTTTCATGGTTTTATAAAATTGTCCGTGCCCAGATGATTTTGATCTGTGTGTGTGGTGTGCGTGCGGGTGCATGCGGCGTACGTATCTGTTAGATAATTCTGGAAACGTGATCGTATCGTAATGAAGATTGGACTCAATATATGTTTTCCTGATTTGAATTCGAGTACAACCTGTCGGGAATGAGGGCGGTGAGGAGGAGAAAGTACTCGTGCCTATCCTGAATAA
>CM053171.1:21490972-21528837 GCA_012977825.3 Pteromalus puparum
TTATTCAGGATAGGCAGAGTACTTTCTCCTCCTCACCGCCTCATCCCGACAGGTTTACTCGAATTCAAAATCAGAAAACATATATGACGTCCAATCTTATTACGATCGATCACGTAGTTCCAGAATTATCAACAGTATACGTACGCACGCATGCAGCTCGCACGCACACACACACACAGACAAAATCATTGCTGCCCACGGACAATTTTATAAAACCATAATACAATGTTTGTGTTGATGGTTTCGCTCCATCTGACTCCATAATTTGCTAGTACATAATACAATATTAAAGTTGAAACTTAGATTAAACGCAAATGAATCTGTAGAGCTTTAGGGTCGCTTAGCGCTTACAAATGATGATTCAGTTTTCTGATTGTCGTACAGTGGCCCCGAAAGATTCCAGCTCCAAATCTGCGTTGAAGCAGTCAGCACGAACTCTCTCGTCACTCGAGTTATTTCTGAATGTGTTTAGCTGCGCTCTTAATTCTCTTAGTTTGTCCATGCTTGAATGAAAGAAAAAGAATGTTTGTTACTAGCTATTCTGTTTAGCACGTGGCATTGGTTAGGCACTGCACCCCCCCGCGAAGATGAGTCTTTTCGGTGTGCGATAACGTGAATGGATTGAATTTACGTTTGCTTTCCGTTTCAATATGTTTGGAACGAACTTGGTGCGTTTAGGCGCTGGTTGCGCGGCCGGAACCTGTTTACTAGATTGATTCTTGTTACTTTTTGAGGTATCCGGAGCAATTCTAACGCGTTTGGGTGCTGGAGGTTGAGGAACCGGTTGGTCCGGTGAATCTTCGGTAGGTGGGATAAGTGGTGCAGGTTGAATGTCATTTGTTGGAAGCTGCGTGGATTTGGAGGTACCGGGTGCTGGTTGAGCGCGGTTGACTTCCGTTGGCTGAGGAATCTTGATCGGTTCAGGTGTTGTGTTTTCCTTAGTGCCGTCAGGATCCTCTTGTAGCATGAACGCAGGCTTCACGCGTTGCAAAGACACTGTTTTCTGTGTGCCGTTGA
Source organism: Pteromalus puparum (assembly GCA_012977825.3). Taxonomy (NCBI): domain Eukaryota; kingdom Metazoa; phylum Arthropoda; class Insecta; order Hymenoptera; family Pteromalidae; genus Pteromalus; species Pteromalus puparum. Next base: position 21,491,990 of record CM053171.1, read on the forward strand.
CTTCGATTACCAAGGTCTGGTTCTCCATGTTGCGAGATATGACCTTGTGAGGGCCGGTGTAAGGCCGAGTCAAAGCGGGCTTTATTGGTTTTTCTTGTAACCAAACGTGAGAGCAGGTTTTCATGTCCTGATGTAGGAATGGCTTGGTTGCCGTCTTGTGATTAACTGGAACTGGTCTCAGTTGCTGCATGAAGTCGCGGAATTCGTTGTAGAATGTGCGAACGTTTGGTTCTTCATTGGTGAGAGGTGAGAAATCACCGGGAATTCTCATTGATTTTCCAAAGACTAAGTCGGCTGGACTGGCGTCTGTGTCTAGACGGATGCGTGTGCGCAGTCCCAGCATGACTGTTGGAAGTAGTCGGAACCATTCCTGACTGTTTCCGTGGCACATGAGAGCTGTTTTGATGTGTCGGTGGAGGCGCTCCACCATGCCGTTGGAAGCAGGATGGTATGACGTTGTGCGAATCCTGTTAATTCCGAGGATTGACAGGAGTTCGGAAAATAATCTGGACTCAAATTGAGCACCTTGATCTGTGGTGATCGTTGTCGGTGCGCCATAGCGGCAGATCCAGTTGTCGTAAAATGCACGAGCTACAGTTGCTGCAGTGGTGTCAGCAATTGGAATTGCCTCCGGCCATCTCGTATAGCGATCGATGATGGTGAGGAGATGCGTGTAGCCGTGGCTGTAGGCAAAGGGTCCTACGAGGTCCAAGTGGACGTGATCGAATCTTGCATCTGGAGTAATGAAATGCTTAGGCAAAAACTTGTTATGCTTTGTCACTTTGGATTGTTGACAAGCTACGCACGTTTTGCACCAAGTGGCGATGTCGCGACTCATGTTGGGCCACACATACTGTTGGTGTATGAGTCGAGCTGTGACTTTAACTCCAGGATGCGATGGTGAGTGGAAGTTGTCGAAAACTGTCTTCCTCAGTTTTTTAGGGAGATAAGGACGGATTACATCTTCATGGATGTCGCAGTAGAACGCTGCGTGAGCGGAGCCCCAAGTAAGCTTGCGAAGCTTGAGCGGATGGTCCGCATTGTTGAGAATCTCCTTGAGTTGCTCGTCCTTCTCTTGTTCTTCGCTCAGCTGTTTCGCGTCGAACAGCGTCGGAAGCTTGAATGCGTTGATGTTTGCTAGAACTTTTCTGACCTGTTGGTCAGCGAAGAGTTCTGGGTCGCTCCAGTCGAAAAGTGCAGGAGAAGTGAAAGCGTTGATTCGAGACAAGGCGTCTGCAACGTCATTCTCTTCCCCTGGGAGATAGTGAATCTCTGTATTGAACTGGGCGATGTAAGACAATCTGCGCGAGCGAATAGCTGGCATTTTGTCGTTGTTTTGCTGTAAGGCATAGATCAGAGGTTTATGATCTGTGTAAATCTTGAACTCCACACCTTCGAGATAGTGGTGGAAGTGTCGAATTGCCTCGTAGATGGCAGTTAGCTCCCGGTCGTAGGTAGCATATTTGGTCTGCGCAGGGGAGAACTTCTGGGAGAAGAAGGCGAGGGGAAGCCAAGAGTTGCCTGAGCGTTGCTCGAGGGCTGCTCCCATAGCTGTGTCTGATGCGTCTGTGATCAGACGTAGCTCTGCGTTTTCGCTTGGAAAAGCGGTAAAGGTGAGGTTCACGAGGTCGTCCTTGCACTTTTGGAAGGCCGCCTCGGCTTCTGAAGTCCACGAAACTGGACGTTTGTCCTTTTTCTTAGCTCCTTTTAGGAATTCGCTGAGAGGACGTTGCGTGTCTGCAGCGTGCGCCAGCAAACGTCTGTAACTGTTGACGAGACCGAGGAATCTTCGAAGTTCCTCGATGGTCTGTGGCTTTGGGAATTCCTGTATGGCCTTGACTTTTTCTGGGCTGGGTTTGAAACCATCTGGAGTAATAAGATGGCCCAGAAAGATTAGTTCTGTAACGCCGAAACTGCATTTCTCAAGATTGACTTGCAGCTCGTACTCGTTGAGGCGATTTAGAACTGTGTCAAGGTGTTTCTGGTGTTCGTCCTCCGCCGTGGAGGCGATGAGGATGTCGTCTAAGTAGACGAAGACAAAGTCGAGATCTCCAAGCGCTGAGTTGATGTAGCGCTGGAAGGTTTGTGAAGCGTTGCGAAATCCGAACGTCATCACAGGAAACTCGTAGAGTCCGAAGGGAGTGATAATTGCCGTTTTGGGGATGTCTTCGGGTGCTACCGGTATTTGGTGGTAGGCCTGGCGTAAGTCTAGCGCTGAGAAGATTTTTTTGCCGTGGCAAAAGGTCATGCAATCGTGCATGTGTGGAATTGGGTAACGATCTGGGATCGTCTCCAGGTTGAGTTTGCGGTAATCGCCGCAAGGACGCCATTCCCCGTTTTTCTTCATCACCATGTGTAAAGGGCTTGACCATGAGCTGTCTGAGGGGCGACAGATGCCCAGCTCGCACCATTTCCGGAACTCTTTCTTGGCTGCCTTGAGCTTGGCAGGTGAAAGAGGGCGAGCTCTCTGTGAGACTGGTGGACCCTTGGTGAGAATGTGATGAAAAACTCCTCGTTTTTTTGTCGATCTGAACTGATCAGGACCAAAAACTTGAGGGTATTTGTTGACGATGTGAGCGTATTTGTGGCTCGGTGCCACGAAAGAAATTTGCACGGGCTGCACTGTCTTGACAAAGGCAGGAGCGTGCGTGAATTGGTTGCCATCTACCAGTTTCTTGAGCTTGAGGTCTGGTAGTAGATGGTAGTGTTTGAGGAGATCAGCTCCTATGATGGAGTGCGGGACATCTGCGATCGTGAAATTCCAGGTGAGCTTGTAAGGCAAGCCGATGTCTAATTCGAGACGTTTGACGCCGAAGACATCTATGGTCGTATCGTTGACAGCATAGAGTTGGAAGTCAGTAGCCTTGCCTTTCCAGTTGCTGGGTTTTGGAATTACTGAGATGTCCGCCCCAGTGTCAATTAGGAAGACTTGGTTAGAGAGTGAATCTCTGACGTGGAGACGTGCGGCTAAATGTGACCGGCTGTTAGTCTCCGCAACAGCAGGATTATTTAGTTTTCCTGGTCCTCTGAACTCTTGGGGTTCTTTACCTTGTAGTCCTGATTAGGAGCACGCTTCCAGGTGCAGGGCAGATGGCAGTTCTTTGCCTCTGTACCGTATTTGCGGTGGTAGTAGCAGAGGTCTTTGTTGTTTGAGAACCGTGACCTAGATTTTGATCTGGCTGGGGTCGAATCTCGGTTGTTTTTCGAGTTGGCTCGAGACCTGCTGTTCGATCGATTGGCTCTAGAGCGACCGTTCTGCTTGCTATTGTTTTGAGACTTGATAGCTGCTAAGAGTTCCTCGAACCTGTCGTTGGGAACTGTAGCAGTCTGATTGCTCGATTGCAGAGCGTTCAGATGACTAGACTGCTGGGCGAGTTCGTGAGCCATGTCTGCGCTCCTGACTAATTCGTCCTCAGATTTGTAGTTCCAGATCATGATCTGGATCTGTGGAGGCAGTCGTGATTTCCAAACCGAGATGATGGTTTCTCTTGGAATAGAGTTCTGAGCCAAGCTTTGCATTTCAGCAAGAAGGTCAGAAGGTTTTCTGGAGCCGATTTCAACGCCTCTGAATAGGCGATCCAGTTGTTGCTGAGGAGTTTCAGCGTAGCGCTCAGTCAAGATTTTCTTGATTTGTTCGTATTTTTGTTCTCTTGTGAGGGTGTTGAGCTTGTATTGAATGTCAACGTGGATATCTTGTGTGAGATATCTCATTACGAAGTTGAATCTGGCCTCATCTTCGTTGACGTTGTGTGCCAAGAATAAATCTTCTAGTTGGCTAAACCAGCCCTGCGGATTGTGTTTGTAAAAGTTCCAGAAAAGCAAATGCCTGGTGCTTGCAAAGGCAGATGCGTTGTGTTGTTGGTCAAGATGCGGGTTTCCCTGCGAGAGATTCGGCAGGGGTAACCTGGTTCCTGGTGCGTCTGTGTGTTCGGTTGGCCTTTTGCAGTCGTGCTCTCGCTGTTGTTTGACCGGAGCCAGGCGTTCCAATAACGCGTTCAGTTTGAGGTCCAGTTGCACGTTGAACTGTTCTGTCAGCTGTGCCAGGTCGTCCGCAGTGGCGTAGTTGATTGCTGGTGACTGCTGGTCGTTCAGCAGGCTGTTGTCTTTCCGCCGTGTTCCTGAATTTAGAAATGGACGGGTTTGTTCTTGAGGCGGTCCCAGGAAATAGCTGTTGCTAGCCGACGCCGTTGTTGGGACATAAGATTGCCTGTTGTTTGTTTCAAGGTTGAAGCCGCTATTTGCAGTGTTAGGCAGCTGGCCTGCGCCGAAAAGGAAGACGTTCTCGGTGCCGTTGAACGGCTGATTAAAACCTGATGCCATGTTGGTCGGGTGTGAGAGCTGTGAGTCTTCCGCTGTGTTAGCGACAATCGGTGGCCCCGAGTGGCTGACGGATGTCTCTGAATTTGCTGGTGTGAGCGAGAAGGTTGGACTTGCTTGACCTTGGCTCGTTGAGGTTACAGGAGTCGTTACAACGACTTCGCCTGTGTTTTTTGATTTAATCGGGGAGTGCGTGAGTGTCATTTCCGGCTTCCTGACGTCTTTAGCGTTGCGGTTAGGAAGGGGAGGTTGAAAGATTTGCTTGCCCGATCTGAGAGTAAAGCCTAATTCGCGATTGCTCATGTGCGTGGGGTGCAGTGCCTAATCTGACCTTGAGTTCGGAACAGACGTACAAAATTATTACAATGGTTGCAGTGTACTCGCATGTACAAACGGCTGCAAGGCAATGTCTGTCCGACTCGCGCACTAAGCTAACTGGAGGCTGATAATAGGTAGTGAGAGAAAAGAAAAGATTTTCTACCTTAATTGTTCGTCGACCTTCGATTAGAGACGAGCAGGGTCGTGTGAGTTCCACTAGACTTTCCTGTTGTGTCGCTCGCGAGGAGCTCAGTCCGGGAGACGACAACAACGAGAGATAGTTGTCGCGATACCCAGCACGCCCGCTAGTTGTCGAGGCTGCTGTGACTGACGCTCGATGCGTTGCCCTGGAGGTCTGTGAGGTACCACTTGCGAGGAGCGCCGTCCGGGAGTGGTAGCCGTTGACCCGGGTGCAAACGCTGATCGTCGAGCGAGAAAAGAGAGTGAAACGCATGAAAGAGAAATTCGAGAGAATTATTGAGATTGCTAACGCGTTTCACCTCGTATTTCGCAAATTAATGAACGAAAGAAAAAAAAATCGATTAAAAAGAAATGAAAATAAAAAGAAAAGAAAGAAAAAAAAAATTTTTTTTCAGACTTAGTCGCGATCTCGATAACGCGGTGTGTGCGTGATGATTCGTAGAATCGTCGTTGCTCGCGTGAGCTGTTCTTAGAATTCGAAGACTCGCCGAAGCAAGATGGCGGCCTAACGGTCGAGATTCGCGCGCGCACTTCTTTGTTACCTTAAAGCGAAAATGGCGATTCCCGCGTGAATCGCCGCGCAAAACGACGTGAAGAATTCGTCGACGCTGCCGAGGAGAAGTGCTGACTAGACGAGGAAGCGCCGTTGACCGAAGTGATGATGATGATAAGGCGCCGGTGTCGGTGGCTTCACGCAAATCCGTTTGATGAAGTGCCGACAATCGCTGCGCTGATGATGAAAGGCGCCGGTGTCGGTGGCTTCACGCATAAAGAAATCCCTCGGCGAAGGCTTCCACGTTGCACGACGTTGGGTAGTCGCGAGGAAAAGTGTGCGCCGGCGTGCCAGCATGCACACAGTCCGTTGTCCGTTGAGTTGACAAGACTTCACGCGCCGGCGTGCCTGCGCGCGTGAAGTTCGAAAATGGCGGCCAGTTCGTGGAACTTGTTGCTCCTGCCGCTCTCGACACGTGAAAAGCGTGTGTCGAGGTAGTCGGGTTGTCCGACTGAAATATCGCGTGTGCACCGGCGTGCCAGCGTGCACACGGGATGTGGCGAAGCGATGCGCGTTGTCTGACGCAATCGCCGCCTGTCTTTATCAGCGAGTATGCTGAACAAAGACGACGCTGCCGGAGAGACGTGAGATGTGTGCTGCTTCTCGAAGTCCTGTTGGCCGTTGTCGAGGAGTCCACGTCGGGTCACCACTGTCGGGATGAGGCGGTGAGGAGGAGAAAGTACTCTGCCTATCCTGAACTAACTGCTTCTTTATTCTGATCTCTGTCTCGGTCTCTCCAGCCTGACTGGTCTGGACCGTAGTCGATGCGGAACTGAGCGAGTCGCTCGCTCGCGGCGTAAGCCGCTCTCTCCTTCTCTCTCTCTCTGTGGTCGGACGTGCCGCCACCTATCGGCGGGGTACCTACAAACCTATCCTTTTAGTATCGAATAGTAGCGAATATTTAAATCGAGGAATGAGTTAATTGTCCCATGTAATTATCTTCTACTAGCAGAATAGGAGGAAGCTAAGTGCCAATGACTTGGCAGCGGTTTTTTCTAGGGCACCATTTTTAACCCACCGGGGCTCAAATTAAATCTTTTTTCGGATAATTTGAACGTATAAATACACATTTTTCGATTGCGGCTCCTGACATAAAGTCGAACTTTGGCTGGTTTTCGTTAATTGTCCCCACGTTAAATTCCCATAAGAGAATTTAAAGTGTCCGGCAAAAAAGTATGGCAAGCGATCCGGGTGTGCACGCGGACATTTTCACGCAGTGGATGGTTCTAGGAACCGAAAAAAGTCGGTCCGGTAGGTGTGCCCTCGATTTTCAATTTTCAACTTCCAAATGCAAGTGAGGAATAAATATAAAGCCAAAACTCTCAAACTCGCTACCCCACGCGTCATGAGTTTTAATGACAACAACATAAAATAAATATTGACGAGTAGCGCACGAGTTGCTATGGAGAAATGCGTGGCAATGAAAATAGTCATTTTAAAAAAAAAAGTGAAGTATTTCACTTCGTCTTACTGAAACTATCGCAGCAGCAACATCGCGCAGAAATTGGATTACGATGGATTTTTATGTTATCAGCATTTTTCTGCTAGTTCTTGGAGGAGCAGATTATCCCGACTTTTGTGAAAAATCGGTTTTTATATTTCAGCTCATTACTTAAGAACTGCTCAACGAAATCGTTTAAAACTTTAACAGCAGATAGCTTTGTTTATGGTGAATCACCAAATAAAATTTTGAAGCATTTGACTGCATTGTTTTAAAGTTATAAGGAATCAAAAAATTTTCAAAAAAAAATTTAAACCTTGATATCTTAAGAACCATAGGGGTTTCAAAGCTGCGAAATAAACTTAGCCAAAACACATAAAATATCTACCTTTTTCCGAAATCTCAATTGCAATAAGGCTTTATTGCGCCCGTAATCGAGGCACAAAAGAAACAAACTCATTTTTTTCAGTATTTGATTTATTACTGAAAAAATAAGTAGTCAACTCACAAGAAATTTTGACGGAATATAGTTTGACGCGTGAACCATAAACATGATTATTTTCGTGAGGTTATGATGTTAAGTTTCATAGATATAAATTTTTTTTAAAAAAGCACCTATTTCATGTTATCTGCCGAACGGAGCGGTCGATCCCGATGATCAAACGGGAAAAAGTAGGTAATTTTATTATCTTTCAAATGCATTTTAGCTAAATTGTTTGTTACAGTGGGATGATTGAAAAAAACGCATAATAGTGTTTTTCAAAATAGAATAGTTCCAGAAATATTACGGTATACATACACACACGCACCCACCCACACACCCACACACTCACACACACACACACACACACACACACGCACACACACACACACACACACACCCATACGGACATTTTCTAAAAACACGTAATTCGAACTTCAAACATCTTAAAACATATTTTTATGAAGTTTTAGCGAAACTGAAAATTTTATTATCACAAAGCTTCCTCTACGAGGAAGCAAAAATCAACGCGCCTTAAACAGTACCGCAAAGGTGGTGGGGAAAACTGTTTATATTTTTATTAAGAAAATAACAAGCAAGACATTTTTTTTTTTATTGAATTTAAAATTATGAACTCTTTTTTTTAAATAAAGTAAATTAATTTGGATTTTTCTGAACATCCAAGTTATTAAAAAGTTTCAATTATTTGCATTAAATTATTAACAACAAATAATATAACATTTTACATTTGCTATAATTATTATTTTGAACACATAGATGAAAAGGCAATAAGCAAAACAACAAAAAGTACTCATCAATCTGCCGCGCGCGCTCGATTTCGCAGACGACGGGTAAACGGAGTGGGGGGTGGGCGGGACTTGCTAGATGCGTATAGTTCGGTCGAGCGCCGCATGGTGGTGTCATGATCGAATATGGCACGCTTTTTTAACATGGCATCGGCAATCTCTCTACTAATCTATGCCATCACGCCACGAACACCATTGTAAGTAGGCATAAGAATGTTACATATGTTTATAGCTTAGTCGTAACATAACTTGTTTGCTTAAACTCCCTTTGTATAAGCTTCAGCTTTATGAATGAATAAAGAAAAGGTTATTAACTATTATTTATCATGCACATTAATCAACTGTACATTTTTTTTAATTAGTGTATTAAAGGATAAATTACATAACCATAGTATCAAATTGTTTTATGTATCTAACACTTTTTTGCTATAATATAATGAACATTTTAATAAATTAAAATCTTATGGATCCGCGTCGCTGTTTTTTCAGACAGAGATCGCCGAAATTAATGGAGTTAATGAAAGGATAAAAATGTAATACAAAAAATGTAATAAAATCATTTATTATTTTTTATTAATAATTCTACGCTTCTTTGGTTGGCGTGGAACATCAGTCTTCGATAAATGTCTCCTTTTTTTTGAATTTTTAGTTACATTTGTGTTCTGCAATTGCAGTTCTTTTTCTTGGTCCGGAGCGTAAGCCAGTTTGCTCAATTTTCTTTTCTCTCGACTTGTCTCTTTTTCAATGCAATCATTTTTGTTTTCTTGCTTGACAATGAAAAACATTCGAGTCGTTAAAAAAAAGTTGATTACCCTATGTGTAAATAATAGTTTGTGGATCTCGTAACCGACCAAGGGAATTGGAGCAAGCTCTTCCAAAGCTTTAGTAATTTCAAATATCGTATCAACGTTAATAGCAGATGTATTCAATACTTTTAACGCAGCTTGCTCCAATGAACTTATCAAGCTAAAAAGTAGTATGGATGGTTCTTTTAGATAGCCCTTTGTTCGCATTCTAATTAATTTGTACATTTCGTCGGAACCACCATCTTCTTTTTGCCGTTCAAGAGACGCGATGCAATCGTTGCAAACAAAAGTCTTTCCATTTTTTTCAAATTTTGCAAATCTGGTGGCTTTCCGCGCTACAAATCCTGCTACGTACGCTAGTACGTAATCTGAAGTTGAACAGCCGAAGTAATCATGTTCTTCCATGAGCTTGATAGCATCAGATAGCGCTTCGGTGTTCACTCCCTTGTCCAAAATGGTGTCTATTTGGGCATCCCATTGTTCCCGCCGATCACAGACATTTTTAATGTCCTTGATGTTCAGTAACACATCGATGATTTCTCCGTTCGAAACATTCGAGCCTTTTGGAGGTTTAATTAACGAATATGTAGTAACAAGTTTGTACATTTGTATAAATAGTGCGGAATCCGGGTGATCATTCGCAGCAGTTGCGCATCATCCCGAAAAATCTCTGAGAAAAAATATCATTATTCAATAAAGTTAATACGAATTTTATTAGAAAGGGTGCAAAATGCGATTAATCTCATTTTACGCGAAACGTGCGCAGACTCGTATTGAATGAAAACACCTTTATTTACCTCCAAGTTGTCCTGATTTAATCGAGAAGTCATGAGATATTTAAAATTGCACTTTTCTACAAGAAATGTACAAATTTCTAAAGCTCCTTTTAAGGAAACTTTTAAGCCGTAGCAGGTTGAGTCAGTGATAAACGCAAACTTGTTTGTCTTTGCATGTATTTCCCACTCCTTCAGATAAATCAAGAAGGACTCAATCACCTAAAAAATAAAATATTAAAAGATGAATATTGAGTTTTGTTATCAAATAGTACATTACGATACAAGTATCGTAAGTCGCACTTTCTGGCCAATGTCATAGAAGTTACGCGGTATTGTACAAAACATTTCGGGAAATCGGAACACACTTATGAAAACCTCGCGAAAAAATACACCTAAAAGATGTATGCATAATTTTTAATGATATTCGGAAGTTACATTGTTTATTCTCGAAGCGATCGCAAGTTTATGATTATGGTGAAATGTTTGACATCAGAAATTAAAAAATTTATATATACCTGCCACATTTCATTCCCTGGCTTTAAATTATTGATAGGTGTTCTGCTATTCATAGCGGTAATTAGCGATTTCGTCCTTCTGCAAAATTTTATGGATCCAGCACAATCTGAAAGATCGGGGTGCTTGTTCTGCAGAATTTCCATGCTATCAGCAACTCCAAAAAACTGCGCAAGCACGTAAAATGGTTATTCGACTATTCATTATTATTTATATTGTAAATGGCGATTCTGTCTTTTTGAAAATATTAAATTAATGCGAATTTTTAGAAAATGGTTTGCTCTACCTGAAACGTTAGAGCCACGTTCATTTTCTGATAATATTGTGGATTGATGTGCGCTTTTCGTAATTGATAATTAACTTTTAAATTGAACGCTTTCGGCTTTTCGATCGCTAATAAAGCGTGCCAATGTTTTAAGCTGACGTGTCCATCGGGTGTCTAAAAATTAATGGAGACGTTTAAATTAAATTGTTTGTGATTAAGAGTCGAGATACTGTGCAGTCATATCATGTATATGTACCCAAATTTTAGCATATCTCTCTTGTTTCGAGAAGAAATTGCGCAAACATTTAATGAGATGCAGGAAATCGGAGAAAAACCATAATCGCCGTTCCGGATCTACGATGTGTTCTACACTAACACAATCTTCGGAAACGCCAAACAAATCCCACATTGCACTGTCCCACGATGCGCCATCATTCGCAATTCCGTCGACTTTTAAGCCGGCTCTTCCAGCTAATATGATGGCCTCCATCATTATATGGTGCAAAACAGTGCTGTTGGCACTGCCTTTGCTAAGAAAGCAACCTAGAGCTTATACCCATTTCCCTTTAAAGGGTTGAAACATAATTACAAGCGCGTGGTCGCCTTTTTGTCCCTTTTGGTGCTCAGGTGTATACATACCAAGAGTCGTGACCTCCATTTGCAGATTCTGTCGATTGAAAGAAACGGTTTTTGAAAGTTTAATTTCATCGACTAACAAAATACCTGTACAAATACAAAATTGTTTACAAATATTACGTGAAAATTATTCGTTTATAATATTTAAATGACGTGCGATTTGATGTCTCGCGAAATGGCATTTGAAACTGCATAAATCAAGAAATCCGTTAACGCATTTATACGCAAGCACACATCTTTTGAACAAACTTTGCAGATGCTACGGTCGAAAAGTCAGATTATAACGACAATGTATGCTAGTTTACCGCGCGCGTTATATACGTATATCAAGTACTCGCCAATTGGTCAAAGCAGACTGCGAAATGAAGTAAAATGGAAAACTAGGGAAAGAAACTCACGAGACGGCAGAGAAAAACATGTGGACCGAACTTTTTGTTATTTTATCAAGGTATAGTTTGCTAATTTTACACGCGTACTGCTATATATTTCTATCCGACCTGAGATAACAAAAGTTATGACGAACGTATTTTTTTATTATTATACTTACCACGTAAGTCGGATGGATCCATAGAATCTGTCTTCTTCTTTAATATATCAAAAATATTGTCATCAAAACCGTAAGAACTCTTTATTACTTTCATATAACGAGTTAACGTTTGTAAAGATGGCAGTGCTAATATGTTATGATTACGCAAGTGGTTATACGTTTTTCTGCTTTTAATTCTTAAAAGTAGACACTCATATATCCACTTATTGGTATATCTAATGCCTCTCTTATCTTTTATTTTAGATGCGTTCAAACAAGCCTCCACGGCATTCTGCTGATTTTCAGGCAATGACTCGCAAGCTTTTCTTACTGCTTCTTTATCGGCTTTGGTACACTGTATATAGAGGCTTTTCACTTTGTGTTTGAATGAGTCAATCTGCAATTCATTTAATAAGACGTGCCGTGCGCATTAATATAAAATAAAAAGTTTATATTCATTTAGTTTCTGATATTAAACAACATATACCTTTTTTTTCAATCTGTTTTGAATTTTTTTTATATTTTCACTTAATAGTGTACGCCTTTTGCGACGTTCCTTGAACTTGCGAATCTTGTCGGATTCTGCAAGCTTCCTGCTTGAATTGTATCGTAGCTTTGCGCATTCCGTACATCTATTTTTTTTGGTCCAGGTGAACATTTCTGTCTTATAATGTATCCAGGGCAAGTAGCTGCTCTGAAAATTGAAATACCAAAGATTTATGAAAAGAATTTCTCAAAATTTATAAAAAATTCACCGTGTATGATGTTAGATAAATATATTTATACTTCTGTATGCCGTCAACTTCCTCACAAGGAAATACTGCCTCAGAAATGAACGATATCCCTTTCGTAATATCAGTAACATTTTTTATTTCGTTGATTTGCTCAATGTTCACAAACGATTCTTCGATGTAAATCTGTTTGTTCAAGAAAAAACCAATTAATCAAAAATCAGAAATCAATGAATGCTAATTGAAATCAATGATAGCGATTGCTATGATATTTCTTTCAAGAGAGTATATTCAATAAATTATTGACCCCTTACTTTGAAAGTCATATCCGGAAAAAGGATGATTCGTTTGGATATTCCACTATATTTTTCTTTCCACTCAGCCCACATAATGCACTTGAGTCCAGTACTGATTATCTGCGGAACCCACGCAGCAGGTAATGGAATTGCTCCAGGATTATGTATAAGATGGTTGACAATTTTTTCAAAGTCCATATTCGCTGCAGGAGAATCTAACGTATCTGAAGTACCACAAAGTTCCTGCACTGTGCTGCGTTGCTCAAAGCTATCCTCAACTCTCGATGAGACTATCGAGATTGAACCTACTGTTATGTTGTAATAATTAATTTCTCACATTATAACGCATATATACACGTTATATTAACACGAGATATGTGCAAATACTCACAATTGTCTTCCTCATTATACATCGATTCTTCGGTGGGTTCCGCTGCAGTATTTTCAAATGGCGTATAATCAAACGTTTCGTCTATAAATTTAAATTGTTTTACAAATGATATTAGCGCGAGAGATTGTATTATAAAAAACGTACCGAGTATACTCTCAAAACTTTGTGAGCCCCCACTATTTCCAAGATCGTTATCTACTTTGCTTGTATTTTGCAAATTTTCAATATTCTCATTGACTGCATCCTCTTTGTAACTATTCGCTTGTTCGGTATCCTCAAGAACGTTATCGATCTCATGATTGTGATTTGCTGAAGGTGACAGTAACAAAATATTTAGTAGGTTAACGGGTAATAATATTATAATTATAATTATTAAAATAACGTCGTATATGTTCTCTTTCTCGATAGGAGGAAAGATTGATGGCACAGAGCCTTTCCTTAAGGAACATTTCTCTTTTGGCAATGTATAAGTACTACCATCGGCAACAACATGTGTAAATTCTTTATCGACTTCCTCTTTTGTGAAATGCAGTTCGCAAATACTGTGGTTCTTGGGTTACATACATACAAATCACAAGATACATACAAGCAAATCACAGGTCGATAATCCAGTAAGTGCTGTCATCGTTCGAATTATATACCAAGCTAAACCTTGAATGGAAAAAGAAAAGCATTGAACTCTAAAATGCAGTGCTCAGCAAAAATTACAAACTCAGCAGAAATGCGCTCGCAGTTTTTCGACACGACGAACAGTGTGATACTATATACAGCCACAGCAAGTTACAGTGAAAATATGGAAGCAGTGCAAGTAGCCGAAAAAGTGTTGTTAGGAGCCCTCGAACAGCTAAAAAGGGTTCAGCTATTTGTGGAGCGGGCTGAAGAGCGGTATTGGAAGGAGTGGGCGCAATGTAAATCGGCCCATAGTATCGTTAGTAGTGAGAGTGAACCAATAACAACGCCACTAAAGGAGCATAAAAATAAATCAGTGCAGTGTGAATTGTACGCTTCAGGAAGTTTAACAACATCAATAAAAAGTGTAAATGCTTGTGCGCTTACTGTACAAGTGTCACAAGACGAATTAGCGAGTCCGTGCGCGTATACACCATCTGATGCGTGCGTGGAGAGGGACGAGTCGCGGGAGAGCGCCAGTCCGCCGAGTCCGCCGAGTCCACCGAGTCCGCACGTACAGATGTTTGCATTAGAAGCGACGGAGTGGGATAACGCTGTGACTCTAGTCAGTCCACCGAGTCCGCGCGCACACACTAGCACAGACAGAAATGAGGAGCGGAACAGAGTTGCGAGTCTGGAGCGTACTGTTACGTCGGTTCATATTTATTTCACTAAAAATCCGACTATTTTTTTCAAGCTTTCTCTACTGAGAGAAAACTCGAAGATGGTCGCTCGTTTTTGTCCTTGCGTTGCCGCAAATAGACAGGGATGAGCTTTGCGGTTGCGTTAGGTATTCGGGGATTTGTTTAAAAAGAAAAGAAATATTACTAAAGGTTAATTCAAATAAAAATAAACAAAACTTTTATACAGATGTACTAACTGAGTAAGATCTTTTTGTTTTATTTTACTTAACTTTGGAGTGATTGCTAAACAGGCACAAGTCCTGAACAATCACTGGCAAAGAAAGTGTAGGTTTTAATAAATTTTCGAAAGCTGCGCGGTTTGAGAGCCTATTTCCACTCTGTGATAGACAGGATAAAATATCCTGATCGCCAGAATGAATGTAGACTCTGTCATGAAATTATTTCTCGCGACACTAATAATTTAAGAAATTATTGGTCAACCGGCACTTGACCCTACTCTTAGCGGTAGAAAATGACTCTGATCTTCACAGTGGTAGATTGCAAGGAAAGATAGGACTAGCAATAGTAGAGTAATAGTAAATATCTTTTTTTTTCACTTACTTTTCTTTCTGCTGTAGTGATGACCACTGCTGACGAACTCACACAGAGTCGAACGCCGTTGATTTTTTTGGACGAGTAATAAGGACACGTCGGGTTCTTTCGTGGAGACACACAAAAATTTATAAAGACAATTCTAATTTTTAAGTAATACCTCCGTTTATTCTGATTAAAACTCTTTTTTAAAACGATACACACTAGCGTAGAAACTGAGTGCTTGAGCGCGTAAAGAAATTTAACAATGCGGACTAAGCGCGTAATGATATTCAATGCGGACTGAGCGCGAAATAAAAATAACTTTAATGCGGACTGAGCGCGGAGTTAAAAAAAAGAATGCGGACTTAGCGCTTGAATTTAAGTAAAATACAAAAAGAATGCGGACTAAGCGCGTACAAGACTTTTAGAGGTATAGTGCGGACTGAGCGCGTAATGAAAACCTTCCGAACGGTTCAAGTTTCGGGACCGGAGTGATGGTGGTGTGCGTCTCGATGGAACTCATCAACTTAGGCCCATCCCTCTATTTCCCTCTCTGAGGGTGTCTAGAAAGATTTCCCAATAAGAAGAGAGTTTTCCGATGCGCTCTACCCACTCATGGGTCTTAGGACCCCTACTCTTACCAAATTTTCGGGGGAGAGGGTGGTTTAGTTCCATATCCTCCGAGATAGATGGCAGCGCTTGTACTATTTTTAGAGTAATATTTAATATTTATAAAGAGTTGTTCACTTAGTTATTTTTATTATTTTGTTTGACAAATAAGGCTTATGAGAATAGTTATTAAATACTTTTAGTTTTAGTAGTGATGAGTTAAATATTTCAGATAAATAAATAAAGGAAATCAATAGCAAATGTAACTATCTAATAATGACTTTGTAAGAAATAATATGAAACAACTCTGTATAAATATTATACGCAGATTTTACAATAGTTTTACGTAATCTTATCATGAAATGTATAAATTTAGAAGAATGTGGAAATGCAACGCTTGCTCCTGCGCCGTATTAGGCGTCCCTTCCCTTCATTCGCAGAACGACGCTAGTATAGTAGTATAAGATAAATATATAAAAGACGGCCTATTGTTTAAATAAACGCAGCACTCAGTCTGTTTTACGCGGTAGAAAATAATTGATAATTAAAAGTAACTTAATTAATTTTAAGAACTAATTACTATAACGGAAATAGACGTATTACATTATGAGGACAACACTCCTTCGAATTAACAACATTATTCGTCAATCACGAGCATGAAAGTGTAAATTGTTGGAACTTGTCCTTATTAATAATAATTCTTAATTAATATTAATTATTAATATTTATAAAATTAGTATTAAACTAAAGGATAAGGATCCTTTTAATTAACAATATTAATTCTGAACCGCACAACGCATAAAAGTATAAAGTTGAATATTTATTTATAATATTTAAAAATGTGAATTCCTGTTAATAATTGCTCGCTTAGAATTATTCTTATTTATGAAAGTTGACATATTTCATTTTACTGTGGTTTATTGGTGGTTCTTGATGTAGCGATGTGCGTTCAATAGGTAATAAAATATAACATTAGAGAATAAAATTAAATAATTAAGTAAAATCATAACGAAAAATCTTAAAATAAAGAGCGAGCCTAGAAAATATAAGCAACTATTTGTAATGCTCTGCTACGGAAGAAACAACTTAGTATTCGTTTATGGTAAGGCTTTGCAGTGCTATTGAGATTGTTTATGATAGCTGGTGTAGGTACTTAGCATGGGGTGGAGTAGTCCTGAGAATTTTATTTCAGAAAACGGCGCTTTTCTCTGCACGTGCATGTTTACACTCAGATAGCGTCGCCGAGTTTTCGTCCCATCTGGAAAATTTCGCCGCCTTCGGTCGTAAAACTCCGGACGGTCGGGTACTATCTAATGATTTTATTGCGCACAGATGCCTATCGGCGTTTACTATTTTTGGGAAACGCATACAAACGAAGGGGACGATTCTAAGTGTATGCACTTGAGGAACAAAATTTTACGATCGAAATTGTCAGGCCTGGTTCATTATTTTGTATACGTAGAGCTGATCTGTGGGAGTATTTTTCTCAAACTCAGCAGGCGACGCGGCTAGATTACTTTATGGGTCTATGTGTTTCTCCGAAGGAAGATTATTTCCTTTCGACTCGGAGAATGCACGTGCGTTTAGTCTAGCGTATACAGGTTAAGATTATTTATTTTTCAATGTTTGAAATATGAATAAAAAAACGTGGGCGATAAACGACGACGTTACAGTACACTGCGTCTGCTGAACTCGCAAGTCCACACACCAGCTTGTGCGACTGCAGAGGGGGACACATCGAAAGAGATAAACAGCCAGATAACAACAAAGCTTACGCGCCTAGAGGAAGAGCCCAAAAGGAAAAAGCCCAAAGGCGAAAACAGGTTAATCCTGGTGAGTCATGGACATTTCGCCCAAACGACACTTCGCCCAGCAAAATTCTCCCACCAATCAGAGACGAGTTCAAAATAATAATTGAGCATCAACCATGTTTGGAGACATTACTTTGGCAATTATTCCAGCAATTGCATAAGTAATTATCTAAAAAATAAGGTATCAGAAAATCTGTCTCACTTATGTCTTAAGACATTTTTTTTTTGTTTTTTTTTTTTTTGTTTATCCAGAGAGTTGGAGAAATGCTTAATGCACCATGGCAGGAGCCGTGCGGGACTCCCCGTGTGTGGGACTCTCCTGGCGCGGGACAGACGCCAGGCATACCCACTAAAACTCCACCTCTCATATGGCCGCGAGAATCCCCCCGGTAGCCGCTTTCGCATTCCTTCGGGGGGTCGCCTGTCTTGTTACGACCTATAGGTCATCTATCGTCGTCTAGTCAGCACCCGTCACTATTTTTCGCGCGGAGAACCGTCTCCACGAACGCCGTTTTGTCGTCCCAATTCTGCTTGCTAGCAAGCATCATTTTCACTACCGTGTCGGGCGTAAATGCCCCTACCGTCACCTCTAAGATTCTACGCCTATCAGCCCACCGAGGGCAGTCAAAAAACGTGTGTCTCACGTCGTCCCGTTCGTCACCGCAGTATTTGCAACCCGGTGTCGCTACCTTGTTCATCGCGAACAGGTAACTCCTAAAGTAGCCGTGTCCGGAAAGAAATTGGGTGAGATAAAAATTGACTTCCACCCATCTTCTGCCTACCCACGGGCCTACCTCCTTAATCAATGATTTCGTCCATTTCGCATGGCGGCATTCAGTCCATCGCTCCTGCCATTTGCGCATCGTCCTATCGCGTTCCTCGGTTCGGATTTCCACCCTAGCCGATTCTCGGAGACTCTCGTAGATCCGCTTGCGTTCAATTGCAAGCAGATCCACGGGAATCACCCCCGCAATAACCATTGACGCGTCCCCGGATACCGTTCGGTACGAGCACGCGATCCGAAGCGCCCCTCTTCGTTGCACCGCCATTATCTGCTTACGATACTTTTTCTTCTGCATGGCATCGGCCCACACCTCCGCTCCGTATAAAACAATAGAGTTTGTGGTTGCCATTAAGAGTCGTCTGACTGCCGGCCTAGGCCCGCGCACGTTGGCCATTAATCGACTAAGCTGCGCCACCCTAATCGCCGCCTTTTCGCATACTCTATCTATATGCGCCCCGTAGTTCAGCTTCGTATCTAGGGTTACCCCCAGGTACTTGGCTGTCGGCTTCGTCGTTATTGTTACGTCTCCGACGCGCATCGGTATGATGGTCGGGACACGCTTCCTAGTCAAGAGAACTATCTCCGTCTTTTCGAGTTCTAGCTGTAGTCCGTGGTCGGACATCCATTTTAGCACCCAGGCCATTACCGCGTTCAATTTGCCCTGCGCGATCTCCACATTTCTAGCTATTATAACCGCCGCTACGTCGTCCGCGTACCCGACGAGTTTAACGTCCTCCGGTACTTCTACTCTGAGTAACCCATCGTACAGAATGCCCCAGAAGTCCGGTCCCAAGATTGAACCCTGCGCCACCCCTGCCGTTATGGGCCTGCTCTTACGTCCCTCCACGGTTTCGTATTCGATCGTGCGCTCCCTCAGATAATCCTCTACGACTCGCATGATGTACCAAGGCACCCCAAACGATCGCAGAGAATCCAAAATGTCGACCCATCTAGCCGAATTGAACGCGTTTTTCACGTCTAGTGTCACGAGCAAGACCAATGGCCTGGCCGCATGACACGCTTCATCCGTTTTCTTGACCGTGTCCGTTACTTCTCTGATCGCGCCGATTGTTGAGCGTCCCTTTCTGAAGCCGTATTGCTTGTCTGAAAGGTCTCCCGCCTCCCTGACGGCGCTTAATATTCGCGGCTTTATTAGCGATTCGCCTGTCTTTCCCATAGTGTCGAGCAGGCTCAACGGCCTGTACGATGGCTCCGCGCCCGCCTGACCTTTAGCTTTTTCAATTAAGACTAGCCTAGCCCTTTTCCACCGCGGACTGAACACGCCCTGCACCAGGCACTGATTGTACATTTCCAGGAGCAGCTCAGGCCGTTGTTTGGCAACGGCCTTAAGTATTTCCGCGGGAATGCCATCCAGTCCCGGAGCCTTACCGCTCTTCAGACAAGAAGTTGCCGCGATAAGGTCGCCTTCGCTAAAAAGGGGTATCTCATCCGTCAGTTCGTCCGTTATTTCTAATTGAGGTCGGGTGGGATGGGTGAGAAACAGCTTGTCGATTATCTTCTCGATCGCCTCTGCCGCCATCGGTTCCATTCGCCCCATTTCTCCTATTTTTCGCGTGACGATCGCTTATCCCTCGCCGAACGGATCGTTCTCTACATCATCTAGGATCTTGTACCAGCAGCGGCGCTTACTTTCTTTGATTGCGTCCCGGAGTCTCTTCTTCGCCTCGTCGTACCCGCGAGCAAGTTCTTGAGCCGTTGGGCGGTTATGGGCCCTTTGAGCTCTTCTTCTGGCTCGAAGGCTTTGCTTTCTAAGCTCAGCGATTTCGCCCGTCCACCAGTAAACCGGACGTCTGAGGTGGCCGGTGGATACTCGGGGCATCGTTGCGTCGCACATCTCGGTGATTAGCCTAGTAGTGCGTTCTACTAGGATTTCGGCTTTCTCACGTCCGCCTAGTTCGTCCGGAAGCCCATTAGAAGGTAATTCTGCGCTTCGAATCACCTCCGTAAGCGCCTCCCGATTAAGACGTCGAGTGTTCCATCGTGGTTCCCGGCTGTTTCCGCTACTTCGCCTCTCCGCGCGTTCTTCCTCGATATTAAAAAGAATGTACTGGTGGTCGCTAGCAGTAAATTCTTCCGTAACGTGCCAGCCCCTTATCTTGCGGATCGTACTTTCCCCAGCGAAAGTTACATCCGGTATCGACTCCCCGAAACCTGGTCTGCGGTAGGTAGCTGTATTTCCCTCGTTCGCAACTACCAGTCCTATCCTTGCTGCCATCTCAAGTATCGCCCTACCTCTCCTATTCGTCTGTGGCATGCCCCACTCTGTCGCTCGCGCGTTAAAGTCGCCCCCGACTACTAGGTCCCCAGGAACGTCTTTTATCGCGTCTTCTAGGGCCCCTAACCTTGTCGCGAAGTCGGCTGCAGTTAGGTTCGGTGACAGATACACGCTGAAGTAAGTGACGCGACCCACCCTCACCCGCACGTAATCGTCTCCGGTTACCGTATCCGCGATTCCCCGCCTGGGCACCCAAACAGCGGCAGTTTTTGCGCCGTTGGACACCCAGCCAGGTGCATCTCGGTCCATATACTGCTCACTTATGAGGAGGATATCCACACTCTCCTCTGCGATGAACTGCGGTAGGAGATCGTGAGCCAGCCTGCTCCTGTGCAGATTACCTTGCAGTATTCGCGCCATTATTTTTGGGTCCTAGCCGCGTTTAGAGCGTTGCGGAAGACCGCGCACGCTCCGGTTCCTGGAGCATGCGCCGTCCTATCGCAAGGCACCTTTGCTTCTGTACACAAGAAACACTTCATTTCTTGAGCAGGCACGGAGCATTGCTTGGCCTCGTGCCCAGCCGCACCACACTTCCAGCAGCTGGTGCTTCTGTCGGGACCCTTACATTGCGCTTTAACGTGACCGTACCCGAGGCACCGGTAGACGCGGGCGGCCGCTCGCCCCGGCCAGTTGACCCCCGATAAGATCTTGCCTATATTGAGCAGGGCTGTGGCCTTGGTCTGGTCCATTTCGACCACTGCCACCCTCTGCTCTCTCGAGTTTGGTTCGAAGAGGATGCACTTTGGTATTTTGTTCGTCCATTTTCCATCCATTTTTAACTAAAACTACCCTGATACTTTTTTTTGTTAAATTTTCTAAATTTTTCAATAAATTTACTTTGAAAGTCATATATACATGTTTAGGCTACCTTATTTGCATTTTAAACCTTAAAATGTGATAATCGAAGGGTTTGATCCGGACTCCGACTACTTTCGTACGGTGAAAAGATACCTTTTTATAGTGCAAAAGTACCTGTACAAGAGCCAGAATGGCAGAGGCCTTTGTTTTTTGTTTTTATGGGACACTAGTAGTGAAAAACCCTCAGAAATGATTCAAATAACTAATAATAGCTGTAGACAAAGGACGTATCCATCATAAAAATATCACAGTGGTTGTTTATGTTAATAAAAAGGAATCTGACGTCCTTTGTCACAGCTATTATGAGTTATTTGAATCAATTCTGAGGGTTTTTCACTATTGGTGTACCATGAAAACAAAAAACAAAGGCTTCTGCCATTCTGGCTCTTGTACAGGTACATTTGCATTATAAAAAGGTATTTTTTCACTGTACAAAAGTAGTCAGAGTCTGGATCGAACCCTCAGATTTTCACATTTTAAGGTTTAAAATGCAAATAAGGTAGCCTAAACATGTATATATGACTTTAAAAGTATTTTTATTGAAAAATTCAGGAAATTAAGTTAAAAAGGTAATTTTAGTTAAAAATGCATCCATCGTTGCATACAAATCGTTGAAAATAGGCAAACAATGCAAAAATCGCTTAAAACACCAACTTTGACCAGCTATAACTTGAAGCCAAGTAAAGGGATCGCGCTGAAATTTTTTTTGGGAGCCACGGGCATCCTATAGAACATATATATAAAGTTTGAACCAAAAAAATTGTTTCATCTTCGATTTGACAGAACCACCCATATATATATATACACATATGTATCTGTCGGACACAAAATATATACAAACGAATTTTTTTACTTCAAAATTTTTCAAACAATAGAAAAAAAGATTTAATTGTAACAATGGCATTTTAAGGTTTTTTTGTTTGAACAATTGCATTATTAACTAATAATACCACTTATTCTCTAATACTGAGTGCAAATTTGAATTCTACGGGAACAAATACATAGGAATATGTATTTTCAATGTTAGATCGTATCGATGTGCACGAGAATATGCGCAGCTTGCAGACTATTAATTACTATGAATTACTATAAGTTGAATTTCGAATAACTTGGTGCATAGCAAACGTACAGTATTTTTGCTTCCTTCCTAAGGAAGCCTTGGAACAGTCCGTTTTACATTTTGTAGGCTTGTTTTTATTTTTATAACGATTTTTTAGTTTTGGTAACCGTGGTTAACGAATTACGATGTATCCCTTCTTCCCGGTAAAGTAACCATTGTCTTTTCTCTGAGCCGGTTAACAGTTGAACGGCTAGAGAGAGTAAATAAATTCTAGATACGGAGGTGGAAAATTCGTCCCTTTTTTTTTATTCAGCCTATTAGGTTATACAAGCTACGCACTTATCTGTCAGAAAACTCCAGTAAAATTTTCTTGGCCCGGATTTGAGCCTTTTGCAATAATAGTCGCGCTTTCGAAAAACAAAAAAAGGAGTCGTATAGATTTTCTTTTTTTTTGCCTTTATACGCTTACTCGGACTTGCCAGCGAGAATTGGTGACCTGGAGGGGCCCTACATTCTATACTGAACCGGACTGAGCTATTGGGCAACACTTGAGAGAAACCAGGGCTCGTCTCGTCCATGAAACTAGGTTAAGTCGGAAAGCCCATCCCTAGATAGCTAGAAGAAATTCTCTTGGCTTGGTATTGTCCGCCAAGAATAAAAAAAATAAATATAATCCAACCCTTTTTAGTTGAACGCCGTGATTCTATTGGAAGTAATCAAGCCGAGTAAAATCTTTATAGTCAGTTCGACGACAGATATCATTGTTTACACACTAAGTAACAGCCAGTAATTTTTGGAAACCTAATTAAGAGGAAAACAACCATAGAGAACCATCGCTCAATAATGGATGCTTTGCGAAAAGATCGCGAGATTCGAAGTTTAGCTAGTGATATCAGAAAGTTGGACGGGGACGAATTAATAGAGGAATTGAAAGTATTGAAGATCAACACGCTAGAAAGTAAGGTCATCTTGCGAGATCGACTATTAAGAGCAGAGATTCTTAGAGCCGGTTTATGCGAACAAGTGTCCTGGTATGATTGGGATAACGGTGGTATTATTCCACCAAGCTCCGAAGAAGCTCTCAATGCCATCCTTAATCACAAGGTGTAAGGTTGGAACATCAAATTTGCCGGGGAGTCGAAGAATGACCCTGAAGAATACCTGTCCCAAATTACAGAATGCAAGGAGAGCCTGGGGCTTAGGAGCAGCGATATTCTAGCCGTGATCCCGTACACCCTGTCTAAGAGAGCCAGTATGTGGTTTCGGACAGAGAAGAAAGAACTCTCCGATTGGAAGTCTTTTAAGAAAGCATTTAAGCAACAATTTATTAACCAAATGAATGATAATGATGTCATGGATGAATTGCTTAGGCGCACGCAAGGAAAAGGGGAGAAGATTTCTACATATGTCATGAATTTCAAGTACATAGTTTTCCACCTGAGGAAGCCAATGAAATTGAAAGAGCAATTAAAGTTACTGACGGAAAGATTAAGTCCGGAGTACCGTAAAGTGATCCGTAGGAAGAAAATAGTCTTACGACGATGTAAAAAAATATTGCAGGACGCTTGAGGAGGAAATGGAGCAAGATTCCAGATATACCCCACCACCCAGCGTTGAGAAAAGTCATTTACCAGCTGCCGCCTGGTCACCCGCATCGAAAGCCAGAGTTGCAGCCACTAAAGAAATCGACAAAGTTGCCGGTTATGGCAGATAACGCTGCCAATACTAATAACACCAACAACCATAAAAACAGAAATAGGAAGCAGAAGCAACAACCTAATGTATCTCCTGCGAGTTCTACTGTCGTAACTGAGCAACCGGTAAATACTAGCCAGACCAATGGAGGCGAACGGACTAGGAATGGGAAACCCAAATGGCAGCCGAGCAGCAGTCCACACCAAAGTCAAAACCAACCACCACCAGACAGTACTGACCGTGCTACTGCCAGTCAGAACCAAGCACCGAGACAGAATGCTACCGGTGAATCACCTAAATTCGTCAGAGTTTGCCATGACTGTCAATTGGTCGGTCATAGGGCCGCTAACTGCCCGACTATCGTGTGTTATACGTGCCAGCAGCAAGGCCACATATCACCATTCTGCCCTCAGCGTAGCCGAAACCAAATTCAATGCCAAGTTTGTGGCCAACTAGGAGTAACGTTCCAAAATTGTGGAAACTGTGCATCAGTTCGGTCAATGTTGGGAAATGGAAATGCGGGGGCGCCCCTGGGGCCGGCGCCATCCGCATCTCAGCAGTAACGGCCTCGCCGGAGTTGTTGAAAACTGGTTATTCCCCAGCTAATTCGCAGGGAGTGATTGCCGTTTTGGGAGGGGGAGGGAGTAGTCAGGGACTACTGAGTTTAGAGCAGCCGGAGAGGAGGAATCAGCATAGTGCGACAGCTACCATGACCTGCTGGCCTAGCACATCGCTTAAGCCAGATTCAAAGCCGCAAGAGAAGAGTGAGAGAGTACTGCCGAATGCTAACGTAACCCGTTGGCGGATCAGCAGCAAGAATACAAGTAGTGAAGAAGTCGAGGATAGCAAGCCATCAGCAGAGGCGAAAGTTCAGGACTCGTCCAGTGATGAAGAGGACTACGAAGTTCGCCAAATGGGGAATCAAACCCTGAGGGACAAGAGTAGTAGCCAATTCGAAACTCGAAACAAGTCGGAAGAATTCTCGCCAGTAACACTGGAACTGAGCAGCGAGTCCGAGGAGTCAATACCAGATGAAGTCAAGAAGAGTAACCGAGGGAAATTCCCGTTAGGCAAAGGTGCATCTAAGTTAGAGCACTACACGCCAAATCAAGGTGTTATCTTTTCAAGAGAGAGTATGAGTAGAGTTAAACAGAGAGTAGTGGATAGAGAAGAAGAGAGGAAGTTAACAGGCGAAGAGAAGGAAGATTTCGTGAGAGTGGAGTTTGAGAGACCAGAGAAGAGAGTTACTTTCGAGTTGGAGTCCGAACAGTCTGATGAATCTGATGAAGCAAGTCTCGTAGAGGTTTCAGAAACTTGGGAAGATACATCTGTTCAGTCTACACGAGAGAAGATTATGGAATTAGTTGAGGAGAAAGAGGATTTTGAGAAGTTGCGAAAGATCGCTTGGACGATCGATCAGTTATGTGAGGAAGAAGTAGTGGTCGGAGAGCAAAATCAGCCGGAGATGAAAATAGTTAGAGAGACGAGAGAGCCAATCCCGCCGGATTCTGACTCAGACTACTGGTGCCAGCTGCCGCAGACTTTCGGCGCAGATGAGAATCACGCTTCCACTGCGGCCGTGACTGCTGACAACAGGAACTATATGCAAATAGTCATGGGTGGAACAGCATATCGGGCTCTTTTCGATCCTGGCGCCATGATCAACTTAGTGGGACCAAGAGTAGCCAAAAGGTTCGAAGATAGACTGACAACTGCTAGAGCCTCTATTCAAGCAATCACGGGCGAAGTGTCACCTGTAATGGGAAACTTACGCGTAAATTTTGAATTAGAAGGAATAAATGCCAGTATCACAGTCCGTGCAGTCAAAGAGATTGGACATGATGTAGTGATTGGTAGAGATTTTTGCGAGACTTATAAAATAGATACAGATCATAGAGGTTGGTGGAGAGCAAATGTTGGAAAATGGCGTAGATTCAATAACCAGAATCCGTCGGATGACGATAAAGTCTTTGCCGAGTGTGCCGGAATTACTGAATTAGACGATGATGAAAGGAAAGAGATCGAAGAGATAGTCCATGGAATTCTGCCAGAATACTCGCCAGACGTTCTAGGGTATACGGACCTCGCCGAGCATCACATTCTATTGACGTGCGACACACCAGTAAGACAGAAATTCCGCCGAAGATCGCCGAAAAAGATTGAGTCGATTCAGAGGGAGGCCAGGAAGCTAGAGAAACTAGGCATAATAGAGAGATCAGCCAGTGACTTTGTCAGCCAAGTGGTCATGGTGCCGAAGCAAGGTACAGATGAGGAGAGGCTGTGTGTGGACTTCACAGACATAAATAAATTCACGAAGAAAGACGGTTATCAACTGCCTCAAATGGACGCTATACTGGATAGAGTTCGTCGTGCCCGATACTTAAGCAAAATTGATCTCCGCCAAGTGTACATTCAAGTGAAGATGGAGGAAAGCAGTAGGAAGTATACAGCCTTTGCTGTGCCGGGATATGGTCTCTGGCAATTTACCAGAATGCCGTTCGGCCTCATTAACGCACCAATGACCCTGCAACGGCTAGTTGACTCACTGTTTGGCCCAGAAGACGCACCGCAAATCTTTGGTTATTTAGACGATATCGTTATCGCCACCGACACATTTGAGGAGCATAAAATTAAGATTAAGTATGCGTTGGAAAAGTTAGTATCAGCCGGATTGACGATTAATCCCCAGAAGTGTGATTTTTGCGTGAGCCAGATTAAATACCTGGGTTTCATATTGGATAAAGATGGTTTAAGGACGGATCCAGACAAGGTTGCGCTAGTGTTGAACTGCCCAGCTCCACGAAACATCAAAGAGTTAAGAAGAGTCCTAGGAATGATCGGATGGTACGCCAGATTCATCGAAAATAGCTCCGAAACGAAAATTCCGTTGGTAAAGCTCTTACGAAAAGACCAAGCGTGGTCATGGGGAGATGAGCAGCAAGAAGCATTCGAAAAGCTCAAGAAAGCTCTAACAGTGGCGCCAGTACTAGCGAGGCCAGACTTTGAAAGGCCATTCTGTATCCAATGTGATGCCAGCAACTATGCAATAGGAGCCGTGCTAACGCAGGAATTTGAAGACGGGGAACACCCGATTGTCTATATTAGCCGTGTATTAACTCCAGCCGAGAAAAACTACACTACTACCGAGAAGGAATGTTTGGCGTTAGTATGGGCAATCAAAAAGTTGCGACCATACGTAGAAGGGTACCATTTCACAGTCATAACAGACCACAGTGCATTACGCTGGCTTCGATCATTAAAAGAACCGAGTGGAAGACTGGCCAGTTGGGCCCTTGAAATTCAGCAGTGGGACTTCGACATCGTGCATCGCAAGGGTGGGAACCATAAAGTGCCCGACGCCTTGTCAAGAATGTTTGAGCAAGAATTAGCAGCCGTAGCCGAGATTTCCGATCTGTGGTACGCCAGACGATTGAAAGAAGTGAAGGAGTCGCCGAGCAAATTCCCGCAGTGGCGAGTAGAGAACGAGAAATTGTACAGATATAAAAGAGATCCGCTATTAGATCCCATTACTCACAGCGACGAGGCTTGGAAACTAGTGATACCAGCCGAGCAGCGTGAGAGAGTCATGAACGTAGCGCACGGAGAAATTACTGCCGGACATTTGGGGATCGAGAAGACCTACAACAGAATAGCTAGAGAATATTTTTAGCCGGGAATGTATCATGACGTACACGCCTTCGTGACGTCCTGTCGGACGTGCCAGCAATATAAAGTCTCACAGCAAGGACCGCAAGGCCTCATAGGGAAGAGAGTCGTTGAGAAGCCGTGGACTGCAGTCGCAGCCGACATGATGGAGTTTCCGAAAAGTAAGAGTCAGAACAAATACCTGCTGGTTTTTCAAGACCTCTTTACCTGTTGGGTGGAAGCCAAGCCACTACGTAAAGCTGACGGGAAATCAGTCGCCAGAGCATTCGAAGAGTTAGTATTATTTCGATGGGAGACGCCAGAGTATCTTTTGACTGATAACGGAACCGAATTTATCAACAAGAATGTCGCCGAGACGCTGAAGGAGTATGGAGTGACGCACGTTACTTCACCACCATATCACCCTCAAGCCAATCCCGTAGAGAGGAGTAATCGAACACTTAAGACCATGATAGCCATGTTCGCCGAGAATCATCGAGACTGGGACAAGCATGTCCATGAACTTCGTCACGCCATAAATACGGCCGTGCAGTCAACTCTTAAAACATCCCCAGCCTTCTTGAACTACGCCGAGAAATAGAGAACAAGGGACCTAAGTTGCAGTTAGACCCTAAAGTATGGGAAGACCGTATGAAACGCTTAGATGCCCTACGAGAACTCGTTGTTAAATTCATAGATAATGCAAGAGACAAGCAGGGGAGAGCATATAATCAAGGCCGTAATAATATAAGGTATATAAGGTGAAAACACCATCGCATATCACAGTAAATCAGTACTTTTCGACATTTTTGTCATAGAGCTATCCATATTGCACGACATTAAAATTATACGCTGTAACATTATAGATAAGATACAGATAAATACATTATATATAAAATACAGAATAAAATACTATATACAGCCAATAAACTGAGTCAGACTAGAATATAATTAGCAACGCTGGTCGAATTGGGGCAGTCAGAGATCGAGAGCAAGCAGATGCAGTCGCAGCGCTCTTTTAAATGATGCAAGCGATGGAAGATTGCGCAGGGTGGAAGGGAGAGAATTCCAGAAACGAGCACCATGAACTTGAAAGGCCCTAGCTCCGGCCTCGGTGCTCGCTACGGGAATGTTGAGTTCCGGTGGATCTCCCCTACTGGAGGCACGTGGCTTATACTTCGTGAAAAGTGAGGCCAGGTACTCAGGCTCACCGATTCGAACTGCCTTGTACAGAAGAATGGCCTCGAAGTAGAGCCTACGAGAGTCCGTGCGAAGCCACTCCAATCGCCTCCTGTAGGGGGTGATGTGCTCATCCCTTCTCACTCCAAAAATATATCTCACACACGAATTGCTCAGTCGTTGCAATCGAATGCGCTGTTCATTCGATGCGTCGAGGACAGTCACAGTACAGTAGTCCAAGTGTGGTTGAATAAGGGTCTCGACCAGCCTCCTACGGAGAGTCTCGGTGGTGCAGCCCCTAATAAACCGCAAGCTATAGAGGGCTTTATTTACTTTTTTTGTGATTGAATCTACTTGCGGCTTCCAAGTGAGTTTACTATCAAGCACAACACCGAGACTCACGACCGTATCGCTGAAAGGGACGATCACGCCGTCCCGCAACGGAACTCCAGGCAAGCTCCATGACTTGATATCATTTACATTCCTCATGGAGCCGAAAAATATGGCTTTGGTTTTACTGGTGTTCAGTCGCAGGCCGGAGCTCCCCGCCCAATCAGCAACCAATCGTGCCGCATCAGCCAGCCGAGCCAGGCCCTCGTGGAATTTATCCTTGGTGGTATGCAGATAAATTTGAAGGTCGTCAGCGTAGAGTAGATGTTGAACCGCAGAGCCATCAAGTACGTCTTGTAAGTCGTTAACGTAAAGACTGAACAGCAGGGGTCCCAGGACAGAACCCTGTGGTACACCCAGATTGGTTTCCAGCCATTCTGAGTTACCATTTTTATTCGAGATAACCATTTGCGTGCGCCCTTGTATGTAAGATTTTATCCACAGGAGGGCCGTCCTAGAAAACCCCAACTGCTGCAGTTTAGCAAGCAATTTCGTAGGCGAGATGGTATCAAAGGCTTTGCTGAAGTCAAACAGCAGCAAAAGAGTCACCCTTTTTTTGTTGATGGCCATGCGTATGTCATCAGTCAATTTTAGTAACGCTGTCTGTGTACTGTGGTGTTTTCTGAAACCTGCCTGGAGGGGGTCTAGTATATGATTTTTATTGAGATACTCCGTGATCTGGGTGTGAGCAATCTTCTCGAGTACCTTTGAGAGGAAGCAGAGCAGTGCAATTGGACGAAAGTCCGTGACATTCGAAGGAGTGCTGGTCTTCCTAAGAGCTATCAACTGCGCCTGCTTCCAGATACCCGGAAAGATTCCCTGAGCGAAGGAGCAGTTAAATAGATTAAGCACGAAGTCGCCAATAATTGGGAGGGCCTTAACAACCACCCCGCACGGAACACCGTCGACACCTCTCGCCTGCGAGGAAAAATGTGAGATAGCAAGGACGACATCGCTCATACTGACAGGGCTAAAAGTGAAACCCTCCTCGCTTGCAAGTGAAATTATGTCCATTGCTTTGTCGATATTTTCGAGAGGCGACGCCGATACTCCCGCGAAGTGCTCATTCAGCTCGCCCGGCGTAAAACCGAAAAACTCCTCCTCCTTACGCCCAGGCAGGAGGCCAAGATGCCGCATAACCTTCCATATATTTCTGTTTTCATCAAGAGCGCCGGAAAGTTGCTGGTGAAGGAAGGAGTCTCGCTCTTGAGCAGAACGCATGTCGACCTCGTTAGTGAGTCGAAGAACCTCATCGAAGAGCTCCGCCCTTCCAGTGCGTTCATATCGTCTGAGAGTAGCATTGCGCTTGTCGATGAGGAGCCTCAACTCCGGACCAGACCAAGGAGCATATTTCTTACGCGGGCAAACCGTTTTCATAGGTGCCAATTCATCTATTGCTAATTTTAGATTGTTATTTAAAGTACTCAAAGCGCCCTCCAGATCGGCTTCGATTGAACTCATGGCTGTCCAGTCACAGCAAGACAGAAGGTCGACAAGAGAAGATGTGTTAATGCTCTTGTAATCGCGGTAAGAAAAAGAGTCTCTCCCAGGAGTGGGAGAGAAGATGTTTATCGAGACATCTATGACGCAATGCTTGCCGAAGCCGGGCAGCCACTGGTTCTTAGAGTCCAGGATCTCGTCATTTTCGTCAGTCATTATCAGGTCAATCCATGTGTGAGACGATGGGGTATGATGCGTGGGGCCATGATTGATTATTTTAAGAGATAACTCCTCGGTCAGACGCTTGATTGTAACAGCGTCGTCTGAATTGGACAATAAGTCCGAGTTCAGATCGCCCATTATAATTTTGTGACTATACTCGCTACAAATGTCCCGTAATACGTCGAACAGGTCTGAGTCCTTTTGCATTGGGATTTTGGGGGGCCTGTAAACAACTCCGAGCAGTACCGGAGGTGAGTCGCCCCGTTGTACGCTACAAAAGAGGTACTCAGGAATTCCAGGTTTTCCTGGTCCCGTGGTGTCGGAGAAAGCCAATTTTTTAATTTCAAGACCGTTGCGTACAATTAAGGTGACACCACCTCCGTTTATATTGCGGTCCTGCCGAATGATGGAGTATCCCCTGATGTTAAGTAGGCTGTCATCTACAATCGGACCCAGCCATGTCTCAGCGATGCCGAAAATGTCCAAGGAAGGGCGCTCCGATAGATATTCGCGGACGATCTCGATGCGAGCTCTGAGCGAGTTAATATTTACAAAGCCTGCCCTTAAGCCACTCTCCGCCCCCGGCGCATTGTCACGAGGCCTCGCCAGTCAATTTGAGAGCGTAGTAGATGGCGAGGGCGAAAGTGATCAAGGTGATGTAGATGTAGACGACTGTGGGGATGAAGATGCAGATGACACAGTCGTCGACGGTGGCGAGGTTGCAGCCGATTTGCCAGCCAGGTCCGACTCATGTCCGTCACGTGTAGTTGTGTCAGTGTTATCGTCTCTGTTA
Source organism: Pteromalus puparum (assembly GCA_012977825.3). NCBI lineage: Eukaryota > Metazoa > Arthropoda > Insecta > Hymenoptera > Pteromalidae > Pteromalus > Pteromalus puparum. The sequence goes on from CM053171.1 coordinate 21,523,715, forward strand.
GTGACAGTCGCTGTGAGTATGGTCTGCAAATCGGCAGCAGATGTAAACACGTGCGCACGCTCGCCGCCCCGGCGCCTGGCCAGGAACCTGCCACCCGCATGCCACACATATTTGAAGCCCAGTCCCTGTGCAATGGGCCTCAGATTTTTAAACGTCATAAATTTTTCTTGGGACAACATTTCATTGATATAAACTTTATGTCCAGTCAAGCGGGCAGCAGCCTCCGGGTCCAGAACACCGGGCTTGATATCGCACGTGGTCAGGTAATTGTTTGCCAGTTTGCTTTTCGCGCGCATGATGGCCCTGACTAAATCCGAGCTGGCAAGTCTGGCCACGAGAGATGGTAAAACGCCCCGAGGCGACGCCGAATTTGTCACGACTGCATCGCTCCTCTGAGGCCCTTTTTGTTTGCGCTGGCGCAACACGCGAGTACCGACGATGTCTTTTTTCTCCAGGGCGGGAAGGACGGTGCTGAGAAGTGCGAAGGCAGCTGCGTCCGAGAATTCCTCATTTAAAATATCGCTGTCTTTCAGCAGTCCATGAATAATAACTTCACACCCTTCAGCAGCGTCCCCCCCCGAACCCCGGACCGCTGCCTGTGGGTGCCATCAGTGGCGGAGAGCTTTTCCGCGAACTTGCCACCGCCGGAACTCCCGGTTGAGATATACACGGACCCGAGACAAGCACACCACCGTCCGAGATCGATGGCGAGCCCGCGTCTGGATCCCGATGAGCACGCTGGAGGTCCCTAAGTAGTAGCTGCGTTTGCAGCAAGTCGTCCTTAAGAGTATTATTTTCCTCCAGGAGCAGTTTGTTAGCATCAAGTAGTCTATTAGACGCGCTAATGCCATCCACGAGCTGGCCCTCGAGAGCGGAGATACGGGTATTCAATTCCTCCGTCCCGACTGTGGCGCCCCCCTCCGCTAGGGCAAAGGAGACTCCACGTGGTGCCGGACCCCCGCCAGCGAGAGTCTTCAGCTCGTCGAGCTGACCCTGGAGCATGTCAAAACGCTGAAAAAAAAGCTCCAGCGTGCTCACCGGGATGATAACATTCTTGACACCGAGGAGATTATGGTCTCCCAAAGGCGCATTCGTCGTTCGAGTCTTCTCGGGTTGCTTCTCGAGGGCCATCGTAGGCGCATCATCATCGCCAAGCGAGGCCAGTGGAGAGGCACCAAACTGCGTATGGGCCACCAGAGATGTATTGGGGGAAGGCGCCTGCGGAACCGCAACCCGCTCAGCAGACAGGTTCCGATTTTGTTGACTCCTCTCGTGTGAATCCAGTGGGACGAGCGCCTGGGAGTCCGTGACCCGCCTGACAGATTGATTCAGGCTCAGACGACCACTCTCCCGCAACTCCGACGAGGCCGGCGCCTGGGAGTCAGTAACCCGCTCGACAGAGGTGTTGTGGCTCAAGCGGTGATTCTCCTGTCGCTGCTGCGTCTCGTTGGTGCAGAGAGGGGAGCGGTTCAGCATGCTGTTTTGGCCTTGGTTACGCAGCTGTGCCTTCGCATGCGGTGTTGACGCGGCTCGTCGTGTCAGATGGAGAGGAGAAACACGGGGCACCGTTGTTGTCTTTCGGGACACGAGCTTGTACCCGGTACGAGCACTCACCTGAGGTGTTATGGCAGGCGGGAAAGACTTCCCTGGCGTCGACCTGTTGCTCTGCTGGGCCGGCTTTGTTGCGTGCGTCGCCGCGACAGGAGTGGAAGATAGCGGTTTCACCTTGCCGCCAGATGACGTTCGGCACTTGTTACACACTGCGTTCTTCTTTCTGCCTGAACAGCGAGTGTGGCAGAGAAGACTGCAAGACGGGCACGTACTCGTTGGTGGTATCGAGGCGTCATTGCAGACTGAGCAAACTGGTGCCATTGCGACGTTTGAATTTTCGCGCACCGACCAGATGTCACCACTAGAAAGCAGGGCAGCCAACGACTGGGAGAAAAAGATGGCTGAATCCCGCCGAGATGCTTCGCTGCCCTCCTAACCTCTCCAGGAAGCTTCGGATTTCGAACGGCCTCCACGGCTCTTTTTTACAGAGCCATGCAGCAACACTCCAATGCGTGGATACGTGGGAGGCCAGATTCACTAGAGGTTGGGGCGAGTATAAGGTGCGGGCGCTGCGGGCGTACCGTTTGCGTGGGCGGCTAAGGCCACCGACGTTGAGGGAAAGGGCTGGAGCGAAATCAAGTGAAGACAACGTGAATAAAGTGTTGTTTTGTGTTTGAACTTCTTTCCCTGTTTCCGCACCTCTCCCAGCGTACTCCCATACGTCGGCGATGCCGTGTACAAGTCCCGGCGCCGGAATAGAGAAGAGTCCTAGTGACGGCGGAGGCGCTAGGTGTGTGCGGCACTTGTGTTGGAGAGGCACTGGATTTATTTATTCGCGGAATTGTACACGCGATCGCGACGTATGGGAGTAGCGCTAGGGAGAGTGGGAAACAGAAAGAAATCAAACACAAACAAACACTGTATTACTTTTCGGGCTCAATGTATTCACGCAACCCTTCCGCTACCTGAACGTGGTGGCCGAAGCCGCCCACACACAAAGTCCGCGCAGGGGCTCGTGCGCGCTCCTCCGCTCACTCATCTCACACACGCCAGCCTAACCACGCTGTAGTCCTGAGGTCTCACCTCTGAACAGAAAAAAAACAGAAAAAGAAACACTAAATCCTTTATCTATACGCGTTATCCGCGCAAGAGCCGTAGCCGGTGAACATCACGCTACGCTCACGCTCGGCCGTCCCGAGGCTCTCGCCTCTAAACGTAGCCTCTCTCTCCTCTCTCTCTCTCTCGTGCGCGCGATAGTACGCGCTAGCGGCAATCTCTCGCGTATAATAGCGTCTCAGCGGCGGCGGCCGTCGTCTAGCTCGCGCGGTGAAGCTCCTACTCTCGCGCTCAATAACACCGCTAGCGCGCTCACCGACGCTCGCGCTACGCGGCCACCGGCCGACGATGCCTGATCTCGCAGTTCGTGTATCTAATGCTCTCGCTCCTCCCTTCGTCTCTCTCTCTCGCTCGCTCTCTTGTTCGTTGTTCGAGCGCGCGCAGGCCTGCCTCGCGTTGACGGCAAGCCGGGACCCATGCTGCTGTTCGAGCAGCGCGGGTTGCAGCGAGAGCCCGCGTCTACGCGGCATCGCTCGTTTATCTATCTCTTTCATCTTCGAGACACACGCATCTGCTTCTCTTCCTCATACTCTCTCTCTCATCGTCTGCTCTCTCTCTCTCTCTCTCCTCTCGGTTCGCGCGACGCGGAAACAAAATGCCTCGCGTGTAGATAGGCGAGGTGTGCGCCGCACTGCACCACCCGCTATCTCTGTCTCGATGATCTCTCTCCTCTCTTCTTTCTCACTCGGCGTTCTCTCTGCTCGTCTCCTACTCTCTCTCTCTCGCTCTCGACGGCCCGATGGTTCGCGTCGAGATGTTCCTGGACGGATCACGGTCTCTACCTGCACAGGGGGGGGGACGAGCGCCAAACCTCCCGTTCCCATCGATGGAAGCCTCAGCTGGCCAGCGAAGGCGCTGGCTTTCCTCTCTTCTTCTCTGCTCTCTCTCTCTCCTCTCTTCTTCTCTCTCTCTCTCTCTCTCATCATCTCTCCGCGGTCCCACGAACTGCGGTTCAGGCATCGTCGTGCCGGGGCCGCTAGCGCGAGCCGTCGGTGAGCGCGTAGCGGTGTTTATGTGAGCGCGAGAGTAGGGAGCGTCAGCCGCGCAAGCTAGGACGACGGCGCCGCGCTGAGAGCGTATTATACGCGAGAGATTGTGCCGCTAGCGCGTACTATCGCGCGCACGAGAGAGAGAGAGAGAGAGAGAGAGAGCTACGTTTAGAGGCGAGAGCCTCGGGACGGCAGCCGTGAGCGTAGCGTGATGTCACCGGCTACGGCTTGGGGACTAACGCGTATAGATAAAAGAGAGTTAGCTGTGTTCAGAGGTGAGAACCTCAGGACTACAGCGTGGTAGAGCGTGCGTGTGTGAGAGAGTGAGCGGAGGAGCGACGACGAGCCCTGCGCGGCTATTGTGTGTGGGCGGCTTCGGCCACCACGTTGTAGGGAAGGGTTTGGTGAAATACATGAGCCCGAAAAGTGAATACAGTGTTTGTTTGTGTTTGATTTCTTTTCTGTTTCCCACCTCTCCCTAGCGTACTCCCATACGTCGGCGATCGCGTGTACAATCCCGCGAAATAAATAAATCCCAGTGCCTCCCAACACAGGTGCGCAACACCTAGCGCCTCCGCGTCACTAGGATTTCTTTATTTCGCGGGATTGTACACGCGATCGCCGACGTATGGGAGTACGCTGGGGAGAGGTGGGAAACAGGAAAGAAGTCAAACACAAACAACACTTTATTCACGTTTCTGCACTTGTATTTCGCCCAGCCCTTCCCTACAACGTGGTGGCCTTAGCCGCCCACGCAAGGTAGCCACGCAGGGCCCGCATATACTCGCAAACTCCGCACACACACACTATGCCACGCTATAGTCCTGAGGCTCTCACCTCTGAACACAGCTGACCCTCTCTCTCCCTCTCTCTCTTTCTCTCTCTCTCTCTCCCTCTCTCAACGCACAACAGCACAGCGCGGCCAGCCCGCACGGCGCTCTCCCTCGGTCTCGTCCTCCTCTGCTCTCCTTCTCTCTCTCTCTCCTCTCCTCTGGTTCTTCGCTACTTCGCGCGCAGGCTATGTTCGACGTTAAAGGCAAGCCCGTTCGCTGCTGCTACCACCACGCACAGCGCTTCCGCGCGCTTTCTTCGCGCGTCTTAAGCTGCTCATCTCTCACACACACACCACGCGAGCACATCGGCTCGACGCTCGCCGCAAGATGAAATCGTCGTTGGTGTGCGCCCGACGCCACCACGAACACTCTCGGTCTGCTCTCTCTCTTCTCTCTGCTTCTCGCCTACTGGCTTCCAGGCGCAAGCGGCTTGAATACTCGCTGTTCGGCGGGTCACCGGACCGCAGGGCAGCCGGCCCACCACACCCACGAACCGTCCACGGCACGATTCACCGCTTCCAGACATCTGCCGCTATCTCAGCGTGAAAACAACATCCGTACTGGACCCAGGCGAGTCATAACTTAAGCTAGAGCCGATGGGTGCGCGCGCTAGCGAACCCGAACACCTTATAGC
>CM053171.1:21539456-21559526 GCA_012977825.3 Pteromalus puparum
ACAGCAAGCGCGATCACTGATGACCAGAAAGAATTGACCCTGGAAATGGACCAAACTAATACATATTTTATAACTCGTATACAAAATAGAGGTGACACCGAAGACACCTGCGAAAGTATGAGTGTAGATGAATGAGTATGATCGAATAAACCATATCCTAAATGAAAAACCACCTTTTTCACATGTCTTCATCAACTCCAACGCCGCACCTGTACCCCCACATCTTCAATAATACACACCCAAACACTCACACAATACACCACAACAAAATAAGTACACCATCACCATAAAACAAAAAGATCATTGCAAAGAAAACATGGAAAGAAACGTTAATGATGACAAGTGTGAGTCACAAAAGACCACTTAAGCTGAAATGTTTCTAATAACTCCATACTCACTAAAATGAGAACATACTAAAACTTAACCCATAAACAACAAAAGACACACTCTTCTATATTGTAATGGTAGTACCATTACAATATCTGGTTCGATAAACCATTCTCTAAAGCACCACTCTCCATGAGAACCTAGTTACAAAGTTCCACTTTAGTGCATCTTTGTGCACTCTGTGAGATACTATTAAACCCAAATTAAACCATTTAACCCTCATCATTAAAACCTACCTCACAAAAGGACATTACCACGTCTAGTGGGTCCATTGTGCATAGGTTCATTTGTCTGCCACGCGCAAATCTTTACCTCTCATGAATTTTCAGCATACATTTAGATAATACCACCACAAATATCACCAGCCTTACGAAGCTACCAGTTTCATTAAACCATTAACAGCAGTAGCTTCTGGGCATGAACAGCAATAGCTTTCGGGTAGTACCCACAATAAACTCTCGACCCGCTAAATAGGGCACCCCATCACACAAAATCGAAGATAAATGATGACCAGCACATAGCCGGACTGATATCTCGACTTAACAACAAAATTTTTTTTTCTTTCTTTTCGACTCCAAAAACAAGTCACCTGAAAAGAATGAACTGAATGAAAAAATGAATGGTACCCAACAGCTTACGCGCATCGAACCACGTTTAATCAACTACCCGAACCCCATGACAAAACGAAACCCAAACGAAAATCAATATAATGAACCCTAAGGACCCAATGAACATAACATAACCAAACATGTTAAACAATAAGCAATTCCAAAATTTGCAATACTCGGATNCAATCCCAAAATTTGCAATACTCGGACTATATTAATTCAAACCAACTTGAATTGTTACAGAATGGACCCCCAAATAATGGACCTGTTGAGCAGCATCACGCTGCTGCTATTCACTCAAGTAGGGACCACTCACCTACTGGTGCAGTTCAGAGGAAATGTGCGAAAGATCAAACGAATCTTTCAAAGCATAGGACCATGCAGCATCACTCAGAAAACTGATCTAGAGGATGCGCAATTAGTTGCAATAAACTATCAAAAAGCTGAAGACACAAAGAAGGCTTTAGAACTACAAAAGTTTGTAAGGATCCCTGAAAACAGCAAGACGTGCACCATCATGCAAAAGAATGATCCAGAGGACACGCAATTAGTCACACTAGAGTACCAGGAGGCTGAACACGCCAAAGAGGTTTCAGACCTAGAAAGATTTGTAAGGACCTCTGAAAACAACAAAACACCCATCAACGGTACACCTCACACAACACATACCACCCGAGAAGAAAAAAAAAGGGAAGTAAAAGGATCAATCCTGGGAGAAGGACCATTTAAAGTATCAAGAGTGACTTATCAACCGGATCGCAGAGTGTGCGTACAATACCAGGGCGATACGGAAATGACAAAGAGCCATTTCAGGGGCATAGGACCAGCAAAGATAATAGAAGATGATGCAAACAAATTCACGATCGAATACCAAATGATGAGGCATGTACAAAAGGCACTAATGGTCGTGAGCACGCCCATACATGTCAAATATGAAGAAGATAACATGGACACCCAAAAAATCACGAAGGCACCAAGAAATGAAAAAGCCACAGGACCAGATCAAAACAAACCACCGACAAGGGAGCCCTTCATACCCCTAAAACCAAAAACTCACAGGACCCAAAACAGCCCAAGCAACAACGAACAACAAAACATAATGACCAGGCTACAACTAGTTGGCGAAAAAACACTAGTGGTGAATTATACTGGACCGAGTCACAAATTGGCACCATACTTCCACAAAATAGGACCCTGTACATTTGAGGAGACATCAAACACATCAGGCCTAGCAGAGGCAGAAATAACATACAGGACAACAAAGGAAGCGGAAAAAGCCCTGGAGATAAAAGATTATAAGTTCTACCAACCGAACTTCCTGATCCCAAAATCAAACATAAGGACCAACCCACCAGAACAATCAAGACCACAAGCTCCCAATAAAAACCAGCGACACGACGATACAGCAGGACTGAGAATATGTGTACAAATACCCCTAGAAGTCACACATGATGAATACATCAATGAATTCACACAATTCGGACCCATTGAATGTATAACTGCTGTGCCAATGAAGGACCAAAAATACGAGGAAAATCCAAAGTATATGGGTTTCATAACATTCTTCACAGAAGAGGATGCCAAAAAAGCCATGAAAGGCTGTGACATGAGATATGGACCAACATGGGCTACTCCAACAAGACTAAGAGAAGGGATGGACCAACAAAGACGAGAACACGATGTCTGCAGGAGAAATGTAGATATTAGATGGTGGAAGGAACACCTGAAAATATGTAGGATTCAAAACGGGGACTTCAAAATTGAACACAAACTATGCAGGAACTTAATTGAATATAGAAACTGGGACCTACATCTCACGTTCTGCCAAAAAGGGACCACAGCAGGAAAATTAGAGAAAACAGAGGAAGCAAAAACAGATGAAAAGGATCAAGAAGAACAAGAACCAGCATCATTATTGGACCAATCCATAGTTGGCAACGAACATTTGATTGACCCCTTGATACCTATGGACCCAAAAGAAGAAGATGACGACACTTTCGACAGGCTAAGCCAAGTTAGCCTGTCCACCAACGCAAGCTTTTAAATTAAGACCAAAATCATTATCTTCATGTCGATAGACAAATTTTTTTTTATTAAAGGACCAATCATGTAACAAAGGACCAAAACTATGAACCATAATAAATATATTTTTGTAATTTTATAAATGGACCCGGACCTTCTATCATGGACCCATCCTCACATACATATATATTCAATTACATGTATGTATCTATATGTAACACTAACATAATATAAGCACAAACACTAACAAAATGAATTAATTAGATACACGTAAAAATGTTCCAAGTACAATAAGATAGGTTAATTATAATAACAGCGATTTAATACATAAGATAGAATGTATATGACCAATGGACCACGGACCAAAACCAATAGCAAAGTGAAAACAACGAACAAAAGGAAAGCTCGATAAATTCACACATCTCTTAAATAATCCGAAATAATACGAGGTTTAGACCCACCCACAAACCCAACTGAAAACACAAGGACGTAAAAGTTCAACTAAGATTCATCTCTTTCTAGAAACTCTCTTGGACACTCACATGCATCATAAAAACAAAAGGATGCAAAACAAAAACACTAAAAGAGAACAAAGCCAAACACATGATAAACATCATATAGATCATGTGTAAAGCAATAACTCTCAAATGACTATATATAGAGAGAGAAAGAATGAACAATACCAACGCAAAGACATCACAAATGATGCACGTTCCTTCAAAATGGACCCAATACTTTCGTATTATTTCGGCATATTTTAACTCTTCAAAATTTATCTTTTGTTTAATATATTACCAAGAACGTTGTTATTTACGAGACCATCAAGCACCCGGACCCTTAGGGAACGCGTGGTTTGCCGCGGACGACAAACGTTCTCAAGGGGGGGAGGATGTTATGTGACAACTTTCCCGTAGCTATTATTCGAGATTCTATTTCAAATATAGCTTCGAGAAAGTTCCACATATAAAAAGCATAGCGAGTATTCAAGGCCACTAAAATATCAAGTGACCAAGAATCTCGCTGAGCTAAACACCTTCCCCGCCGACAGCTACTTGCGCGCGTGCGTTGCTGCGATTGCAGTTTCGGCGTTTGACCGTTGCCAGGCCCCGTAAGGCCTAATGAGTGCAACAAGCGCCGACGCTGTGACGTAGCGGCGGGGAAGTAAATCTTGGGACAGCGTGGGAGGTCCGGAAGACTTCCGAGCGTCCCCAAGCCAAGCTACTCTGCCACTCCGTGATCGGGCATTGAAGCCGGCGGACCCATAGATTTCGTAATAGATTTCAGTACAGATTCGAGTTATAGATTCATTGTTTAAATAAATAAGAGTTCTTAATTCTTTGTTGTTTAGAAGTTATTAATTTGAATTAAATAAAGATTTGGACTACATAAGTGTAAGAGTACATTCAATTGTCGACGTTGTACAACAACCGAATTTGCCCGAAACAAGACTCTCCCATCTTCATTTGTGAGGAGGTTTATTGATTGGAAAACAGGATAAAATCGAGGTAAGAATTTTGATTATTAGAAATATACGATAAAAGGAGGAAGAGAAAATTCGGGTTTAGTGCGCGGATATTCAAAGGTTAGACCAACTTTGAAAANATCTTCAGTAAAATCTCCAAATTCATGGACACAACTACTCTCAGAATAATTTACTACGCATTCTTTCATAGCCTGATTAACTATGGAATAGTTGCATGGGGTGGTGCGTATCAAAATAACTTACAACTGTTACAAACGATCCAAAAAAGAATCATAAGAATTATAAACAAAAATACCTTTCAAAGTATTAATCCACTTAACCTTCAACAATTATTCGCTAACGAAAGCCTACGGTACCACTACAACAATAGCCTTAAAAATCAGTATACAAAATCATCAAGCATAACAAGGAAAAAGCTAATAATCCTACCGAAGTATGCAAAAACTATTAGTACAAAAACAAGCTACATTAAAGCTATCAACATCTACAATAATCTACCAAATAATCTTAAAATCATAGATTTATGGAAAAAATCAAACATCAAGAAAATACAAGATTGGTTGAGAAATAATGAATGAGATGAATACTCCCACTACAATTGACTGCAAACAACTTAAATCATGGTTTTCAGAGATGTGCAATCAGGAGCATACTGAGCAACAGAGAGTAATATCTTCATTAATACAGGATTTAATACAGCACAGAAATGATATGAAAAGTAATGGACAAAAAACTGAAATGAATTCTGTTTACCTAGTTATTAGAACTTACATTTGCGTTAAGGGCAAATGTAACTCTCACAAAATACAAAAACATCGACGCATCTCCAACTACAACATAAAAAGTGATTTTATCATATCAGAATATTACAGATAGCTTAGACAATATAACTAATGAAATAATAAATACCTGCATAGTCAAAACTGCAAGCAATAAAGCAAATATAAAATTCATTAATTTCGTAAAAGCAACTACAAATGGACGGGATGATAACAAAAATGTAAACACTGAAAAATACAAACCAATTGAAACGGTCTTCTCTATGATAGATGAAATGGCTGAAGAAAATAGCAACAAAGTAAGGAGTAGAGAAGCGACGGCCGCACCAGGCCTAGAAATCACAGAATCACTTAGCCTCAGAATGACGTATGGCGATATCAACTATCTAGGATCCAACAAAGCTTTTATCTATTTTGATAGAGGAATACGAGGAAAACAGCTTTTTAAGAACTCAGGGTCCTCTCTTAAATTACAATCACCCTACAAAGACATAGTAATCATAGATGATATTGTTTTTATGTCAGACTGTAAGTGTGACTCATCTAATCAGCACAAAGAAATGTTTCCACACTTTAGAGTTACCTGTGCTGTCGGACTCACATGCCCAGCTAGACTCAACTATACAGAGAAAATGTCGTACATAAGAGAAAAAAAATGCAACAACGGATAGATTTATGACAGCAAGGCAAATGTTAGTTAGGAACTGGTGAAATAGTGAAATTGTGAAAGCTGTGAAAAGTGCCATGATACAAAGTAGAAATTTTAACTTACAAATGTTTTTACCGTTTTACAACATAAAATTACAATACAAAAATGTATCCAACATGGCGCCAGGACGCAAGCCTCCTGATAAGCGTCCCGCATTTTTTGCGTGTCATCCGGAACAAAAAGTGGCTTAATCTGCACCGAGCACACAGAGAAGAACATAACCTCTAAAATCGAGGAGAAAGCCTGACTGAACCAGAAAGAGTACTAATTGAACAGATAAAATCTAAGACCACTGAAGAAATAAGAAGAGAAGTACTGGCTGAGATTGAATCTAAGACTACCGATCTATACAGTTTAGAATCAAGTATAAGTGACACTGAGATGGAGTTTGTGAAAACAGAGTTTAAACTACTGAGAACTCTGGTTGCTGAATTAACGGAGAAAAACGATCTACTAAAAGAAAAACTACAAAGAAACTCGAATCAGGCTACTCTCAAGACAATCACGTACAGAGATGCAGTAAGACAATAACAACAAAAACCGCTGAATAAAAAAGTACCGACAATCACAGTTCAGAAAAGTGAAAACAGTGAAGTTGATATTAAAGAAATAATTAAATCGGTAATAGATTGTTTAACAGCACAAAAGTGTATACAAACAAAGAACATATTTATAAATAGGAAAGATGAAGTTATTATTAGTTGTACGAGTGAAGATAGTGTCGCACTAACTGAAAGTGTACTTAAAGAAAAATTGAAAGGTCTGTGCAATGTAAAAAAGCATGAACTTCATAATCCGAAGATAAAAATTATAGGTATAGACAACCACACTAATATGGATTTGGAAGAAATAGAAGAAGATATCAACACCAGAAATTTCAATGACTTCACAAGAAAAGGTAAAGTGCTGCACATGTACACCAGCAAATTCAGTAAACAGTGCACTACGTTGATGGAAGTCCCTGCTGAAGTATATAAATATGTAAGAGATAATAGAAATAGAGTGTATGTAGGCTATCAAAATTGTAAAGTCTACGATTTGATAAACATTGGGCCGTGCAATAAGTGTGACAGGTTTGAACACAGTGAAAAGAAGTGCCGCAATGAAACCGTATGCTTGAAATGTGCTGAAAGTCATAATACAAGTGAGTGTACAAGTGAAACCGTTAAGTGTACAAACTGTGCATTTAGCAATGAAAAGTATTCCACAAAACTTGAAACAAAACATACTGCATATGACACTAACCTCTGCTCTATTCTGAAAAAGAAAATTGGTAAGTTCATTGACTCAACGGACTATCCGATGAGCCCTTCATTACCATCATTAGACATGTACAATAGGAGGAAATCTACAAAACAGCAGGTACCGGCGGATGATAACAAGGGTAACAAGGAACTAGAAGAACCAAGCAAGATTAATCCGAATGAAAAACAAAATACTCCACAGCAACTGAAACTAGACAAACCTCAGATTGTGAGGGTTGTCACAAGAAACCAACAAGCACTCCAAAAACAGAAGCAACAACTGGATCAGTACACTACTCCACCGACGGCTCGCAAAGATAAGAAAGTCAAAGATAACAATAAATAGGTTATAATGGCTACTTTTGATTACTTAGATATAATCCAAAATGATTCTTTTCAAAAGGAAAAAACATGTAGTAGTGTAGATATTTTTAATAAAATCAGTAGTAGTAAAAACGATACGATCATGCATATAAATGTCAGAAGCATGAATGCTAATTTTGATAAAGTAAAAATACTAATTGAAAGTTTGGCTATAAAACCATCTATTGTTATCTGTGCGGAAACTTTTCAACAGTTTAATTATAAAATATACGAATTAAAAGGATCTGTCTATGAATATAAGTGTTATTATAACCATAGTAAGATAAACAAAAATGATGGCGTCATAGTCTTTGTAAATGTTATATTAGACCAAAACACAGATGTGATTGAAACGGGTAGGATTAAGATTGTAAATACGAGTATTAAGCTAAGTAACCAAAGTAATCTTGAGGTGTCAGCGGTTTATAGGTCACACGGGATTCCAAAATCTGAATTTATTCTAGAAATAAATAAATTTTTAATTGCGAATAAAATTGTTAAAAATTACCTAGTAATAGGTGATTTCAATATTGACTTACTAGAACATGATAACTACAATCAGGAATTCCTATGTAATTTCTTTGAGAAAGGGTACATCCCTGGCTTTGTTGGTATTACTAAGCCGCCGNCAAGCCGCCAGTTGGTATCGCTAAGGGTTCCTGTATCGACAATATTTTTATCAAAACAAACAATTTAAAAACAACTACATACAAAATAAAACTTTCAATAACAGATAATTATCCAATATTTATTGCGTTAAACAAGATCAAGGAAAAAACAAAACAACCGAAAACCTTTGTAAATTATAAGAAATTAATAGGCATCGCTAGAAATAACAACTGGAGACGAATATTGTCGATTCAGGATCCTAACTTGGCGACCGATGTGCTCGTAAATGAGATCAAAGATTGCATAGACATAGCTACCACAAAGAAAAGAAAGAGCGAGCAAGGTGGAAGAAAGAGTTGGATCACAAGTGCAATAATAAAATCATGTGAAACTAAAGAGTTTTTGTATGATCTATGGCAACAGGATGTAAGCAATGAACAACTTAAATTACAGTACAAAAAATATGCTAAAATACTAGACAATGTCATAAAAGACGCAAAAATCAAATATGAACAAAAACAAGTACAAAATAATATCAATAACCCAAAAAAGTTCTGAGAATAGTAAAAGCGGCAACAAGAAATCCTGTGAAACCATAAATCATATAAAAATTAGTGATAGGAAAATAACGGATAAAACAGAAATTGCAAATAATATGAACAGATTTTTCAGTGAAATAGGTCGAGAGTTAAGTGGACGCATTAAGAAACCGGATAATGCGGAACTCAAACTACCGGCTATGAATCCAAATACAATATTCATGAAACCAACGAACACGAGTGAGGTATTATCGGTAATCAATGCACTAAAAATTAGAAGTGGGGGAGTTGACAGGATTAACTCTAAGACGTTGAAATTAATAAGCAGCTACATAGCTGAAGCTCTGACTTATATTATAAACCTACATTATGTAAGCATTGAAACAGGTATATGGCCTAATGCACTCAAGAAGGCAGAAATTGTCCCCATCTACAAATCTGGCGAAAAAAGTAATATCAATAACTATAGATCTATTTCACTGATATCAAACGTTGCGAAAATATTTGAAAAAATATTACACATTAGACTATATGATTTCGTAAATGAATCCAACATAATCTCTGAACACCAATTTGGCTTCGTAAAGAAAAAGGGTACAAAAAATGCGCTTAATTATTTAATGAACACACTGTACAACAATATAGATAAGAGTATTCCTACTCTAGTCACTTTTCTTGACCTGGCAAAGGCTTTTGATACAGTAGATCACAGTGTCTTGCTAGAGAAATTATACTGCATGGGAATTAGGGGGCAAGCTCTGACCCTGCTCACTAGTTATCTTAGTAACAGATACCAAAGTGTAAAAATTTGTGAATGTGTGAGTGACGAACTATTAACAAATACTGGGGTACCACAAGGTACGATACTTGGCCCACTTTTGTTTATCCTATACATAAATGATATACCTATGGAAGCTATTTTCTCGTATGCTGACGACACTGCTATAATTGCAACAGGAGATTGCTGAGAAAAAGCACAAGATAATATGAATAACTACCTGTCACGCATTCACAAATGGCTTGCGGTAAATAAGTTATCATTAAATGTTGATAAGACAGTATGTATGACGTTCGGCAGCTATGTCGGCAGCGTGCCTAACCAAATAGATATAAAGATACTAGATAAAAAAGGGTTGAGAACTACAAATATCTGGGCATAGTAATTAGACTACAATCTTAAATGGGACATGCATATGTTAAATATTATTAAGAAAAACTGAATATCTAGTGTATATCTTTTACAAACTTGCGAAAACAATGTCAACTGAAACTTTGATGTTAATTTATTATGCCTGTTTTCATAGTATCATGAGTTATGGTATAATTGCTTGGGGGTGGAGCCTATAAAAACAATAGAGATCTAATACAAAAAATACAGAGAAAAATTCTAAAAATTCTAAACAAAAATAATTTTGTCACGCAAAATATTCCTCTCAATCTTGAGCAACTGTTTACACTCGAGGCCTTAAAGATATACATAATGATCTCAAAAACCAATACCTCAAATCATCTAGTGTTACGAGAAATAAAAGTATTATTGTACCGATCAATAAAAATAGAATTAGTAATAAGAATTGTTATATTAAAGCGATCTCAACATTTAATGCTTTGCCGAACAACTTAAAAGCGTTAAAAATAAGCAAACCAAGTCAACTAAATATAATTAAAGAATGGATTAAATCCAATTGTTGATAAATGAAATATATATCTACGAGTTAAAATGTTAAATATTAAAATATTGAAAAATGTATATACAGATGATGCTAAGGTAGTAAGGAGGCTACTAACTATGCATCATATAGAATAAGTTTTGTTTTTAAGTTATTTTTTTTTCTCTCGCCAGGCCTGCAGACAGATAACCTGTTTATCTTTGCAGGAATGCAGATGATGTAAATATATCTGTATTTTCTTTCTGGTTAAATAAATAAATAATTAAATAAATATAGAATCTTAGAATCGTGCAATATAATCTTATTTAATGTGCTATATAATGTCGTCGTAGCATTACCAGTATAAAAGACAAAAATATAGAATCATCTACGAACACTTTAGAAAATATCAACAAATAACTTATTTTTTATATACAACTATTAAATGGATTATATGTCATTGTTAATTTTTATATGCAAATACTAATTTTATATATTGTTATCAGAGTTGGGGCGAAGAGAGTCTAGGGACTCCCGTAACGCAACCTAGGTTAAGTGTGAATGAGAAGGATGGTATGATCTGGAAGTCCGACATGGATTTATGCTATCCCTACGTATGAATGAGGCTGTATTGTATGTAGTATGACTGGAGGTTATTGCTGTAAAATAAGGCAATAACTAACCAGTATTTATATGTTCTTGTTATCTCTGTTGTTAATCTGGAACTGCGAACGGAAATACTGTTTTCCTCTGCAAGATTTCCGGCGTTATAGTGTGTTATTGTGTGGATAATATCAGCTCTGTATCGGATGCAAATGTTTGTAACTCTGGAGTTAAATAAATAAATAAATAAATAAATAAATAAATAATTAGTTATTACGATCCTTGCTCTATTATTCAAATTACATATCGATTAGTCTTTTTTTTATTGTTATTGAATATCTCTAATAAATCTGCGAGGCGTATCAAAGATATTACTCTGAATTTAAAGTCTTTATTATAATGTAATAAACTGATATTTTTATATTACCAAAATTTTGGTGTTACTGCGTTGAAGTCATTAACCTAACCCAACTGCTACACAAGCTTCCTTTATATTACAAAATAAGAAACCACAGTTCTCGCATAATATATACGTTATTATGCGAAGAAACAGAAGAAAACTACACGGAAAAAATGGTTGGTTGTGGTAACCAAGTGATACTTGGTTAATCGAAAATTGATTATGAGAACCAAGTGCTTGGTTAATTTAACCATGCCGACTTTTTTACAATGGATAAGTCAACTTTATAGGTTACTTACCAATTTACTTGGTACATACAACAAATTTCATCTAAAATATTGTATCTTGATATTAACCAAGATAAGTTGGTTCCTATGACTGAAATACTTAGAAGAACCGTGTTTTTACAGTGGGTCAGCCAACATTTTTTTGTAATTACCAAGATTTTAGTTGAAATCTCAGTTGCAGCTTATATTTGCAAAAATTACATTAGTTTTCCAACTGCATCGCTAGCGCGTGTCTCTGCCTTTGAACCTGAAGGATACGGTTTCGATCCCAAGTGAAGAAGAAGTTTTTTATCACAAATATTAATTGTATTCTAAAATTCTAAAATTGTAAATATGTTTAAAATTGTAGCTATATTTGTAAAACGAGTCCATTCCCAACCAAGTACTTGTTTATCACAAGCGACCATTTATTTCCGTGTACACACAAGTGCTGTTGACTGTGCGACGTTGCCAAATCTAAGTATCTCGGGAGTCAAAGACGACCAAACACGCACTTGACTACAGACGTACCTCTAGTACTCCCTCAAAACTTTAGTGTTTTATAAATCGATCGACATGAGATAAATTAAAAAATTACAAGCGTTTTTGTTCTCAATATGATTTACACGCGTGTCTCCAGATAAATTGCGAAAAATAATACATACATATTTACCTTTATACATAAGAATGTCTGATAAAAAAATATAAAGAAAATCCGTAAATAATATGTTTGATACTAAAACTAAAATTAATTTCAAATAATCATGGAAAATGACTGTACATGTATTGCTAGAGATATTCTAAAAATTACACTTTGTTGCAAATTAATCATTATACTATTAAATTGACATTACTCATTATACTATAAAATCTGGAAAATTCTTATAATAAGAAATTATATTATACTTATTCAAGGAAAATATTAATGTAAGAGGTATTTTTGATGGTGGAGGTCTATATGGCGCCGGGAAGTCATCAATATCGATAAATTCGGGTTCTTCTTCTATTGGCACTCAGTAATTGTATTGCGGTTGCAGAGCCGGTCTTACTTGTAGCGATACAGGCTGCTCCTCTAAAGCCCAACCGTCCTCATCCATTGATATTTTCGGGGTGCTGTATTTCATCTAGGGTATTGTTTGCTCTCTGTTAAACAGCATCCTGTAAAGCTCAGTTGTTAGCATTTTCTGAAACAGATAAAATGGTAAAAGTTGTAAAATAATTATGAGGTATAATTTTTCCATCATTATTTTCATTTAAGATGACACCACCAAGTTATCTACAAAATTAAATACCAAGTTATCGATAAAATATTTATTACAATGCTGAATTAATGCATGTTTTTTACATTCATAGATATAATGTATTCATTATTTAATTTGTATTCGTGTGTACGTGTATTTATGTAAATAATGCACTATGCAATAATTATATCTCCAGTGAGAGAGAGCGAGAGAGAGAGTGAGAGATAGAGAGAGAGAGAGAAAGAGAGAGAGAGAGAGAGAGAGAGAGAGAGAGAGAGAGAGAGAGAGAGAGAATGTAAAAAATATAAAATTGAACTTACTTGATGAGGCATGTTGATAATGATATGATTTTATGTATATATAGTATGTATATACTCTATGTTTTCCACTGCTGAAAACTATATAGGCACACAGAATATTTTATTATAACACATACACACACACAAGACAGACAGTTGTTACACTCGATGTTGCTACACTGACAGTTATGGCTCGAATGGCATCGGTCTGCAGGACTACATAAATAGATTCCTTACAAAAAAAAAAAAAAAAAATTAAATGGGGGCTTTTTTGAACTCGAAAGTTCATGGCCTCACCACGTATCGTGTTGTGTTTCTAGATGAATTTTAGCGTTCGAAAGTTTCCAGAGTAGGCTCATCACACCTGCGCCTTTCTCAAACCCGGTGTCGTGAGTAAGATTTCCATCGGATCTGAAAAAAACTGATCGCGCTGATGGGGGCTCGAACCCACGACCCCTTGACCGGGAGGCAGGTGGTTTACCACGGAGCCATCGACGGTCTTAAATAGATTCCTTACGCTGGAACTAATTATCTTCGGGTAGCCTTATCTATACAGGGATTAAGAAGGGAACACGCAACGCAAAATATTAAAGCATTTCATTTCAGAAATACTATTATTACCTCATTGAATTTCAAGAAAAAATTAATTTAGTTTATACCTGTAAATTATCAAAAATAATAATAGTACTTCTTGCTCTCACAACAACTATTCAAATTTCACTATAAACACGTATGATCCCTTAGCAGACTAAACCCGATCTCACAGTAATGTAGCTTAAATACTTTAAAAATAGAGAGTGGGAGTGATTTTCGCTCACATGCGAAAAGTTTAAGTATTTTAGCATGTCGTCCATATAGTGGGGGTAATGAAAATGTCGTGTAGAATCATTTAGGGGAATGGGAAATCTTCACTGCGAAGGATCCCGTGCAATCTCTACAGAGAATATCGAGCGGATCGAGGGTAACCAGTCATTAGCGAAAGGCTACGTGCGAAGAAATGGAGAGTCAGTGGCGACACTTCGCTGTGAAGGATCCTCTGCTACCTTTGCAGAGAATATCGAGCACATTAAGGGTAAACAGTCGTTAGCGAGAGGCTGCGTGCGAAGTAATGGAGGGTCAGTGGCGACATTATGCTTTGCTACTATACGTATGCGTCTATGGAAAACGCATGTAAAAGCGTACTAGACTGCAGTGGTGCACCATCTTGGCGGAGGGCACGCAGCGCTTCACTATCGAGAGCTGCAGACGAAGGATCAGTGGTAACATTTCTCTGTGCTACTATGCAAGCGAGAGCCTGCATGTGAGGAAACAGAGGGTCAGTAGCGACATTACGCTTTGCTACGAGGGTATGTGAAGTGCATGTAAAAGTGCGTGAGGGTACAACTGCTCTGAAACGCTTTTGTAGCAGAGGGGGGAAAAGTTTCGTGGATATTTAAGCAGTGCGCTTCTCTGTAGTGAGTTACATTCTGAATATTCTAGCAGTGCTCTCCTCTATACTGAGTTTTATTTTCCTCTGGCTTCTTTGTCATCTGTGCAGTACGAACATCTAATTTTGTAAGTATATTATATATCCTTATAAGAATTTATATATAAATACTTGTATGGCTTCGCCCCCCTGCTTTTAGTTTGCATTTGCATGCAAACTAAAAGCAGGCATGCAAACTAAAAGCTGCATTTTAGTTTTTTTGTGATTTTTATTTTTCAAATGTTATTTTCATTATCTGATGATTAAGTTCTA
The DNA here is from genome assembly GCA_012977825.3 of Pteromalus puparum. Classification (NCBI taxonomy): domain Eukaryota; kingdom Metazoa; phylum Arthropoda; class Insecta; order Hymenoptera; family Pteromalidae; genus Pteromalus; species Pteromalus puparum. The sequence goes on from CM053171.1 coordinate 21,554,396, forward strand.
GTTGGTTAAGAACAATCTTATTGTATTATATAAAATTTGTAGATCATAAAAAGGTCAAGAATTTAATGTGTGTCGAAATGGAGAAAATCAAAAGAAAAAAAGTAAAAGTACGAATTAACGCCGAACTTCTACTGCTTATGGCATTTAAAATATATAATTGTTTTTTTTTTCTGAAATTGTTTTAAAATTAATTTTGAGTAGTAGGGGCAAAGGGGATTCTACCTCAACTTACCATCAGAGTTTCGATTCCTACCTTACCGACCCCGATAACTATCGGTCGGTAAGTCAGTTCTGCCTTATCGGCCCCCCTCCCCGTGGCATCCCGCGTCCAGCGGTTCCCTGCAATACCGGCCGGGGGATCGATGCTGGCCTGCAATACCGGCTGGGGGATCGATGATGGCGTCCCGCAATACCGGTAGCCCACGAAAAAAGATCGATGATCGATGATGGCGTCCCGCGGTTCCCTGCAATACCGACTCATATCTCTGGAATTCCCTACCATCTCACTTACGTAACAATAGTTCAACTTCTTATTTCAAAACGCAGGCTAGACAATACTTTTTCGCGCAAGAATAACAGAGTAGAAACAACTAAATTCGCAACATTCTCTCAAACACCTTCACAAACAATAGTAACTATCACACAAACACCTCATTCATAACTTTTCGCTATCTCATCTCACCACCATTACTTAACATACTTCAAATCATCTATCGCTCAAACCTGTAATTAATCTGTAAATATTTTCTATAATACTATTTGTACAACATAATGTACAGTAATAAAACACTTAAATCTAAATCTAAATCTGAGGGATCGATGCTGGCATCCCGCGTCCCGCGGTTCCCTGCAATATCGGGCAGAAAAAATCTATGATCGATGACGATCGTTTTCTTTTTAGCTGTTACCCACTGCTGTTACCCACGGTTCGCGTTAGAAAAAATAAATCGATGATCGATTTCTGTAATACCGACCCATTGACAATGAGAACAGAATGGATTTATAGTACATAAATTGAAAATCACGTTGTCCACTTGTATGTATAATTGTACAATTAGATTTTTTATGTATTTACTATATACTTATTACACAATAACACTTTATTATAAATTACAATGAATTTCACTGAATGGATCGTTACTTATATTTTACACTTTCTTTAAATTACTACTGACTGGATCGTCACTTGTCTTCTTCACAATTATTATACAATCATAACACAATTATAAGATAATAACACTTTTTTTAAATTAACATGAGTCTCACTGAATAATTTTGGACATGAAATGAAGAGGAGGATAGTTCAAATAAATACAATTTTAGGTAAGTTTTATATATATTCCACCCTATGTATTATATAGATCTAGCGTGATTTTAACGCAAAAAATGCCCTCACCGCCCTCCACCACCCTCCAGACCCCCTGCACCCCCTCCACCGAGCCGCTCCATGTCCCTCGACTTTTTTAACGTGAAATTGTTTCAAATTTACAGTTATTTTAGAAGGCGTCAAATCCCCTCCACCCCCCTCCACCCTCCTCCGCCCCCTCACCCTCCCTTTCCCCTCACCGGCCCCGTCCACTTTCCCCTTCCACCGGCCCCCTCCACCGGTCCCTCACTTTCATTGTCGCTGACTTGATAGTTTTCAGTCGGAAAAGATCAATGCTCTCTATTTGTACTGCTCATGTTTGCAGTTTTCCACACCACCCAAGGCGTACTGTCAGAGCACATTTAAATAATTTCTTTGTTCATCAGTGCTGTTCAACATTGAACGGTAAGATTTCTGGAGTGGATCCCATTCCATAGTCATGCATTATAATTGTCTATAAAATAATTAAATGTAGACAAAGAGGGTAAAATCTCTTTGACAAAAAAAAAATAACAAAGTTTTTGAAATTAAATCTAAAGATTTGCGTGTATTTATTAGTGAATGCGTAATCAACACAATGTGAGCGTGTGCAGATAATAAAACAACAACATCCCCAACCTGCCACCAAAATCTTAAAAAAAAACGCATGAATTTGAGGCACCCTCTCACAGATTATTTGAATAAACACACAATAGTACACAACAATTCTCCAACAGTTGTTACACAATTATAATAAGGTTTGTATTTTACGATTTCGAAACTTCGACAACACTCCAGTGTTGACATAAAGGTTGAGAGGGAGGTGGAAATTGGGAGTCGTATGATCAATGTATATGTCGTGTACATCACCTGGATTATCAACGAGAAGAAAGAACATACAAATATAGAATCAGAAAAAATTTAATACAAACTTTGTATATGAATTAAAAATTTCTTGTTCCAATTATATATTTTTTTATTGATTCCGTATTCATTTTGAATGTGTATATTGTTAGGGTTTCTACATCGAGACAATGCGACATATAATTGACCATGAGAAAACAATGGCCGTCTCAAATATATTCCTATTGAATCAAAACTTTGGCCTTGAGATTTATTGATTGTAATGGCAAACGCTAATGTGATTGGAAATTGTTTTCGAAAAAGAGTAAAAGGAAAGGACGAAGAATTTTCAGTATTTAGTGTTACTCTTGGTATGAAAACTTTTTGGCCTATATGTTCGCCTGTAATTATTTCTGCTTCGATGTTATAATTATACAATTTAGTAATCTTTAAACGAGTGCCATTGCATAAACCGCACAAACTCCATTTGTGCTCTCAGCGGAATACTCTCGATATACCAGTGTAACGTGCTTTTTCTATGTGTACTATTAAAGTTGAATAAAAAAGTGTCGTTTAATGACCAATTACATTTCTTTTGTTACAGGATCAACAAACATGGACTGTATTAAATCAGGCTGGAAAAACTCCAGTTACCCTTCCAACTAAAAAATTAAAGAGACTTGGAAGGTAATCCAATCGTATTGATTACTGATGTGAAAAAAAGTTGCTACTAGATTGGAATGAAATTGTCATTACAGTAGACTCTTCTTTTGAGTTTTTTTACCAACTCCGAGTTAATGCTATGCTCATTGAAACCAAGAAGAAACGTTCAATACATTAAGAAATACGTAAATACAAGAGTTCGCATTTTAAATTATCTAGGCAATTGCCCCTAATTGAATTTATTTATTCATGTATTAAAAAGGGGAAAAACCGTCCTTGTATTACGCTTACAACATTTTACTAGAATCATGAATAAGAATATGTCTATACTTTATTAATTTTATTTATTGATCTGTAATATATAATATATATATACTAGGGGGGGTACCCCCCCTGCTCGCTCCCGCTCCGCCAACCCCCAAATTCAATTTACGAATGTACTTTCAACTTTCTGTTTATGGCAATGGAGATTGAAATAAGCAGTTTTTCCGCTCCTGATATAATGTTTATGTCACAGTATATTTAAATAATGTTGAAAGTATTTTACCTTTGGAAATCATTTCTCAACCTTCTGAATTAAAATTATTACTAAGTGGAGAACAAGATTTCTTGGTCATTTTGACCATCATTCTTGAATCTAATAACGATAGTTCAATCATCACATATTTTTAAACGCGCTAATAAAAAACAAATATTCTGAAAAGAAAAGCATTTAGAAAATAATTTTAAGTGAAAAATTTCCATATAAAATAAACGTTAAGTCTCATTAGATCATCAAACTAAAATTCGTTTTGTACGAGTTAAAAAGGACAAATATCAGTAAAAAATTTCTTCAGATTTTGGAGAAATGAGTACATGTAAATGTTTCAGCAGTTTTATTGGCAAGCAGGAAAAAAGTAAATCTACTTGTTGGCCATAACGGAAAAGTTAGTGGTTATTCAACCTTAAGCAAATATAACCAAAGATCTCAAAGAGCTTTTACTTAATGATATCATTTCAGACACTAATAAAGATATTACAATAACTTAGTTTCTCTTTCGCAACTTTTAGCTGCCAATGTAAAATACGGAAAAACAGAGACTATTTTAAATTTTAAAAATCAGGTCAAGTTTGTCACACTACACATCTACATTGATACCTTAACAATGACCTATATTGACGGACACTTTATATTTATGACTGACATAACTCTCTATAGAAACAAGACCTTAAAACTAAAATGAGAAATTGGAGCTGAACAACATTTACAGATTTTAACAACATATTTTAATAAAAAATCTCATACCGCAAGATTTTAAATGTTAAATTCAAATATCTAAACATACAAAACTTACCAAATTACAAATTATTTTTTATTTGTAAACCGATAAACAAAACACAGATTATGAACATTAACTGCAGGAATGTGGCCGTATTATTTGTCTCCAAATCAACTCCTCGAAAACTATGAATCTTTGCGTATATCCCAAACAATAACTTTGAATTTTGAACATAAGATACTTTATTTTGAACAAATTGTCCACATCCTCACGTAATCCTTATGGTTTCCGTTAATGTTCCATCAGCGTGATTTGGGATGAGTATTGCGCAATAACAGATAAAAAAACCTATTCTAAAGAAACCGATTATAATATGCAAATCTTACCTCTAATTTCCAAACCAAAACGAAGGCTTTAGATAACTTGACTCTTTTTACAATATTATAATACTAGACTTTTCATATAGACCAATAGTACAAACTTTTCTCAATATTATTTTAGTGGGTAGACTAACACAACAATATTTTTTACGAAGCACTTAAATGGTGATAATCGGTAATTAGATGATATTTCCTTTCGACAGTAATCCAAAAACAACGATTAGAATAGACATGTTTACAAAAGGTTTTTATATGACCACCCGGTTTACAACTCGCCGCAACAATTCTCGAAATTTTTTGAAAAGACAAGACAGATTAGGAAATTCGTGTTTATTTTACCCGGCAACCTTAGCATAGGTCGAGTCCCTCGATACATGCAAGCAGCATATCAAGACGATGCTTATGGCATCGAAGATTCAAAAACAAACCGATTTATTAATTACCATGACGTTGTAATCCTAATATGGGTAGAGCTTAAAAGAGTTTTAGAACATTTTCCAAAGGAACTTTCTCCAAATGATTATTGCCCAAATTACAGAAATTATTTTATACAAAATTCATGTCATACTTGAATGATATAGTAAAAAATGAAATATTGGAAAATAGTACATAGCTTACGTTTATACGACTAGAATTCAAAA
>CM053171.1:21567037-21588457 GCA_012977825.3 Pteromalus puparum
TATTATTAATCCAGTGCTTTTAAAAAAGATCTCACAGTTTTGTTAATATTATATAAAAGAAAGATGTATAATGTAAGGTTTTTTTTGTATGTATAAATAAATTAAAAGAAAATTTATTATGAATATGTTGTTTATTCATTTTTTTTCTATTACAAATCATTCTTACTTATCCAACTATTATGTGTATCATCAAATCCTAACCATTTTACATAGTAATTATTACCACGCTTCTTAACAACTTTTTCTATTAAATAAACATCCGGACACTTTGTCTTTTGTAGTTCTTCTTCATAATATCCTCCAGAAATTGGCTGATTTTGATAGTCTTTTAAGAGGTAAGTATATGGAGCCGTATGATTTACTCAGTCAATAGTAAAAATCTCAGTCGACCAGTTGGGTGTATAACCTTTCTCAAACATCTGCTTACTCTTACTCACTCGAACTCTGTCACCCACTTTGAATTTAGCACGTTTAAATAATGGGTTTGAAACTTTTCGTTTCTTGATTTTGTTATATATATTAGATGCATTATCAACTGTAACATTTTTAGGCTTAATACCAATCGTTCGATGTTTGGTATCATTATATTGTTTTAATAAGCTTGATAAAATTTTCAACCATTTATGATTTCCATTCAAACTAAACAGTTTCCACATTTTAGTTTTAAGTGTACGATTAAAACGTTCACAGATCGAAGCTTTCAGATTGCTGTAGGTAGAGTACAAGTGTATTTTATAGCGTTTCATGAGATTTTCAAATTCCTTGTTATAGAATTCCTTGCCATGATCAGTTTGTAAATTTTTTGGTACTCGTCCTTGCTTCAAAATAGATAGCATCGCTGCTGTCACATCTTTTCCAGTCTTCTGCTTGATTGGAACTGCCCATGCATATTTGGAAAATATATCAATCACTGTGAGCATATACTTATAGTTCTTATTATCTTGAGCATAAGGTATCATCTCCACAAGATCAGCTTGCCATGTTTCATCAATATCTCGAATATCAACTTTTCTGCGTGTATAATTACGTCGAGCTGGCTTATGCAATTCTTCTACAACTTGATGTCGCTGATCCATAGTTTTAGAATCTTTTATAACCTTGTTGTTCAGGAAAAGAATTCGTATTCGTAGAATATTTCTCAGTACACTTCTTCCAGGAATTAGAAGATGAGCTATCTTTTTTTTTCTGATTATCAGACGAATTGTTATCAAGTCTTTTATAGCTTGCTTGTTCAGGAAAAGAGTGTGTATTCGCAGAATACTTTTTCCGATCCATGTTCACTTATTTTTAACTTCAAGTAGCAGTTTATGTATTGTCTCAATATTAACTGCAAGTGCTCTTAACTTTTCATCAATTTCGTCTCTATGAAGTTCAACTATTTCATCTAAATTAGTGATTTCACTTTTTAGTTCTGATGTTATAGTGTGAGTAACACTTTGTAAAGTGTTTAAATTAACAGCGTCACTTGAATCCTTAGGATCTGCTACGTTGCATAATCTTTTATCTTGTAAACTATATTGACCATCAGCAGTGAGTTTATATCCAATCCCTGGAGGTCCTCGAAGACCTTCTGCGCTATTCAAATGTCGTCCGAACAGGTCAACACTCATAATTCAAATAACTAGCTTTGTACTCAAGTACTCTTATTTATACTCTTAATCGATTATATTAGCTTCACGGAGTTCTTCAATTATAGACTGAATTTCATTCACATGGTTTTGATTACCAGCAGATGTTTCAGCTATTAATAATCGCAGTCGATTAACGAGTTCGTTTGGATCATCCCAGTATATATAATCAGTATTTGTATAACGTCTTGCAATTTTAAAGGGAGGGGGTAAACCTGCACCTTCCTTAGACTTACGTTTATTATCCTTGTTGATTGACAATTTTGCAATATAGTCAATGTATTTTTTTGAATTTGATTCACGTATTGACTCCTCTTCTCTATAATATTTCTTATGTGCACTCGTTTGTTTAATAATTTTAGCATAATCTGATAAATCAGCTTTATTTATATTAGCAGATTCAGGTTCTTTTTTAAACAATAATTCAATCAATCCAGGGCTCTTTGCATACTGTTTGTTTCCCAAAATAATAAATTCATCATTGTAGGAAAAAGGAGTGTTTCCAATATAAAAATCATCAGTTTTTCTACGTACACCGTATGTTAAATCTAATGCTTTTGTCTCGCCTCTCTTTATCATTGTAATATATTTATCTATAATTACATCTTTTTTACTACCTGCATTTAGTACATTAACCTGATTTTCTGTATCTCCCTTTAAGTTTTCATTAACATAAGCTGGTTTGTCTTCTTTCACTACTTCGTTTTCTTCTTCTTCTTCTTCTTGCTTAAGTTCATAATCATCATTATCATCATCGTTGTCTTCTTCTTTTTTCACTACACCTTTTTTTCTTGAAACTCTACTACGCGTTTCTGTGATATCAATCAACTTTTCAAGCGGTTCGACAATAGGTTTAAAAGTTGTATTCGCTACTTGTTCAGCATCTAATTTACTCAATTTTAAACTATTATATTTACGTTTAATAGCTTCTCGAGCTTTTTCCATCTGCTGAAGAATATCAATTTGCTCTTCGAAATTAGCCATGTTGACCTGTTAGTGTCTCACATGCAAATGTTTAATCTATTTCAAATTTGTTGTATTTATAATGAATTGATCAAAGCCTTTTCTATATCTTCCATTTTCCATGTTACAATCTTTATTAATCACAATAAAGCTATGGTTATCAGTCCAACAAAATCCACAAAAATCTTTAAAGCGCTGAAATGACATATCCGTATTAACGTGATCATTATAAATATGTTTTAGATTCATATCATCTTGACGGAATATAATTACAAGGTTAACATTATCACGCACAAGATGTTTAGGGACTTGAGCATACGACTGACAGAGGTAGAAAGAATCTACACACTTATGTCTACCCATGCAAAAAAATGCTTTAACGTTATCTTGTTTTTCACAAGCAATATCATCGAATATCATTATTGAATTTTCTCGAGCATTATCTGGCGATATGACAAGATCATGTTCACTAAAAGGTAGATATTGAATCCCCTCGATAGGTTCAACGAGTTTCTTTAATAACTGATACTTAGGTTGATTCAGGGACTTTGAATAAACGTAAATATTTTCAAATTTCAATCCATTTGGATGTGTAATAAGAGACAACAGAGCATTTGTTTTACCACAGTTTGATGGTCCACAAAAGACTGCTCGGATGTTATCTGGTAAAAGATCTCCATGTCTTTTTCCCTTATGACGATCTGACTCTGTCAGAGTGTCAAAATTTACTACTGGAAGTTTGATTGATTGTTGTTTCACATCCATACTGTATGAAATCTAAATCATAACTGATGTACAAAATTATAAAAGGTAACGTTTTATAACTTAAGTCCAGTAGTGTATAAATCATTGAACAGTCATGATCGTACATCAAGGTCAAGGTTTAATGAATAAACTTATTAATAAGTTACCGTTCGAAATGCATATACCAGGCTATCAATACTGTGGGCCAGGCACAAAGCTATATAAACGGCTAGCACGAGGAGATCCCGGCATTAATCCTCTAGATGCAGCGTGTAAAGAACACGATATTGCATACTCGAAAAGTCGTGAAGATATAAACGCTCGGAACGTTGCAGATCGAGTATTGGCTGAGAAAGCTTGGCAACGTGTTAAAGCTTCAGACTCTAGTTTAGGTGAAAAAGCTGCAGCATACGCTGTTACAAATATCATGAAAGTTAAATCAAAATTTGGAATGGGATTAAAGAAGCGTAATAATAAGAGAAAAAAGAAGTTGACCTTGAAAAAATTAATAAAAACAGCTTCGAAAGCTGCAGCACATAGCAATGATTCACGCGTTGCTATTAAAAGTGCTCTTCAAGCAGCTCGTACTATCATGAAGAAAGCTGGTGGTAAACGTAATGTGAGTTTACCAAGAATACTACCTGTTCCAAAAGTAGGCGGCTTTCTTCCTGCACTCATTCCACTGTTTGCAGGACTAAGCGCAGTCGGTTCATTAGCAGGTGGAGCTGCTGGGATAGCGCAAGCTGTAAACAGAGCGAATGCTGCTAAACAACAACTAGAAGAACAGCAGCGACATAATAAAAAAATGGAAGCTCAAGTACTTGGTAAAGGTTTATATTTGAAACCTCATCACAAAGGTTATGGAATTCTAATGAAGAAACAGGTTGTCAAGAAGAAAAAAAATGCTCGACAAAGGGGAAAAAAAAAAACTTCGTTGAAGTAAAGCTACCTAAACGTCCATTGACAGACTATGATCTACAAAAATTTGCTAAGAAACTACAAACATCTAACTTTCGAGGAGTATTTATGAGAAATGCACTGCCAGCTAGCGGACCTCTACTTAGAGAGAGCGCTATTGTAAATCTTGATGATAATACTGGCCCTGGTATACATTGGGTAGCCTACCGCAAAAATGGAAAAAACGTTTCATACTTCGATAGTTTCGGCGATTTGCGACCACCTATAGATTTAATTAATTATTTTAACCTTGATACTATTAAATATAATTATAAACGTTATCAAGAGTATAATACTTTTACTTGTGGTCATCTTTGTCTTAAGTTTTTAAATGATTTATTAGATCATCCTGATAATTATCGTCTATATAAGCTGTTATAAACCTCATATATTTTTAGTTACGTTTGAGTGTTCAAGATGAATGAATCGTTGACTCTCAGTTTATCAGGTACTTCATCAGTACTTGAAATACACTATTTTCCACCAATAGAGCTTGATAGAGACAAAAGTTATATTCTTGGACTTGTTGAATTACTTACATTCAACTCTATACCAAATGTTGACCTTGGACAAAATAAATTCTATGTTAGCAATAAGGTTATTGAGCTTCCAGTTGGTAGCTATGAAATATCTGATATAGAACATTTTCTACAAAAGCAACTTGAATCTGGAGGAATAGAACTTAGCATAAAACCAAACAATAATACATTACGTAGTGAAATATACTGCAGTCATAAGATTGACTTTCAACCGCCTAATTCCATAAGAAGATTACTTGGTTTTACACAACGTGTTCTGCATCCGTATAAAAGTCACGTATCTGACTTACCAGTATCCATTCTCAAAGTGAATGCTCTACGTGTCGAATGTAATATAACATCAGGAGCATACATCAATCAAGCGCTAGCTTGCGTTTTGAACTGAGTGATAGATCTATTGTCACGAGAATGAGATGGTAAGGAGTTCAGAGGTATGAGGCACTGATATGGATTGAGTTCCTCAGTGTCTCTGTGCGAAGGGGGGATGTCCAGGGCAGTCACCTCACCCCTCACAGGACGGAGTGCGACGTGGAAGTCAAGAAGGCCAAGATGTACGATGGTGTGGCAGTGTTGAAAAGTTTTTCTGAGAAACAGGCCGCAAAGTACTTCCTACCCCGGTGGTGGTGAGCCATTGCAGTTCACGTCTGTAGGGGGTGATGAGCTCGTCCCTCCTTACACCAAGATGTAACGTATTCCTGTGTTCACCAGTCTCTGTAGTTTAGTGTCAAGTTCTTGAATAAGGTCACAGTATACTAGAGAGCAGTAGTCTATTATGGGAAACAGCAGTGCTTGCACGAGATGTTTGCGCAGCTCTTGGTTTTGTGCTCTTCTGAAGAAGTATAGCCTATACATTAGTGAATGAGCACGTTTACACAGTTGTGTGACGTGCTCTTTCCAGTTCAATTTAGAATCGAGCACCACTCCAGACTGCGCACCTGCTCACCATCCTCCTAATGTTTGATTTCAGCAAGGCGTTTGATACCATTTCGCCCTCAAACTTCTTCGTAAGCTAATCAAGTTGGGATTTTCTAGGGCTGTTCTTCTGTGGATTGCGTCGTATATTACAGGTCGTACCAGAGTGTGGTTACGAATTTCAAATGGCAATTCAGATTGGCTCACTACCAATCTTGGCGTTCCACAGGGTTCAGTCCTGGGCCTCTTCTGTTTAGCCTCTACATTAATAATATTCAAGATATTCTTGGCTGACTTCAAAGGCCCTGAGGGGAATTGTCGGACAGTGTCGAACATTTGCTGTACGCTGATGACCTCCAAACCTATACGCAGGTGACCAGGACGATCTGAGTGAGGGTGTGTAACGCATGTCGGCTGTCGCGTGCGGTGTCGGCATGGGCATCTGAGAACGCTCTCCGCCTCACATGTTGGGAAAACTAAAGCTATTATTTTTGGTTCGGATTACAACATCAATAAAGTGCAAAGTCTACAGCTGCCTGGCATTGAGGTTTCGGATGGCGTTTTGTTCCCTTTGTTGACACTGTAACCAATCTCGGTGTTATAATGGATTCAAAATTGACGTGGAAACCGCAAGTGGATGCGATTAGCCGAAAGGTTAATAGAGCTCTTTATGGGCTTAAAATCTTTCAGATCCTGTACCACCGAGACACTGCGTAAGCAGCTGGCTGGCGCTCTTGTCATCTCGCACTTGGATTACTGTTCTCTTGTATACCTTGATGTATCAGGTGAACTCAACACCCGACTTCAAAGATTACAGAACTCATGTGTGAGATATATCTGTGGTGCTAGAAGGCACGAGCACATCTCCCCATATAGGAGAAGGATAGGCTGGGTTTCGGTCGAGGCAAGAAGGGAGTATTTTGCGGCGGTACTGCTATACAAAGCAGTTGTTATGGGACAGCCCCCGTATCTCGCTGCCCTTTTTGAGAGGAACCAGTGTAGAACCTCTTCTAGGGACCCCAAAGAACTCGTAGTTCCTGCGTCGCGTACTGACACTGGGCTGAAATCATTCAGTGCACAGGGTGCGCGTCTTTGGAATTCGCTCCCTCGTAATTTAAGGAACCTTCCGTCACTAAGTTGGTTCAAAACGGCAATACATCGACACATCTATCAGTGCGACGATGGTGGTGTCGATGAATGACAAATGTACACTGTGATACAACATGCGAAAATGTGATAAGCCGTCCAGTATCGTACCATGTAATTGTATTGTATATTGCGTCGACTTTATAGATTTAAGCGAAAATGAAATTTAATTGTACTTGATATCTGTGATATGATCTGATTCTGTGATATGACAAAGCATAACTCTATTGTGATATGTATGTATGTATTTTTTGACTAGTACAAAATAAATCTATAATAATAATAATAATAATAATAATAATAATAATAATAATAATAAAATCAGCTGCTGCTCGCTCGTCTGATCCAATTTGTGCATTTTGTGTATAGTGTCTAGTGCAGAGTGATGGCTCGTTGTCAACCAGTGTAATTTTCAACTTTTTATTATTATGAATTTTATGGGGAAAAAATCTTTTAAAAAATAATGTTTTTTTTCATGCTTCTTTAGACTTACAGTTATGGAGTTGATTGTGGATATCCAGTGCTTCAAATATGAAAATAATATTATAATTAAAGAACTTGCTGCAGTCGACGTCGATGGTCTCTTAATACCAAGAGTGTATGTGTTTCAACCACCTTGTGCATGGGATCGATTGTCAAGAGAAGAAGCTAGGGAAAACAGTTGGCTGCAGCGTAACTATCATGGGCTTGAATGGGATATGGGAACTAGACCATTTAATGATATCCAAGATGTCTTTAAAGAGCTTAGAATGATTGGAGGAGATGATGTTCGAATAAAGTATAATGTTAAGGGTTTGAATAAAAAGAGCATCTTAGAGCGGTATGTGGATGATGTTTACAATTTAGAAGATATGCATTGTCCATCGCTGCATACACCAGGATTTCGACGGCCTGAAGTATGCGTATACCATCGTGAAGGATGGGTAAAAAACTGTGCTTTGCAAAATGTCATAGCGTTGCGTGCATGGGTACTTAGAGAATATGTAAACTATTTGAATAAAGAGGGCGTTGATACTGTTCATTAGATGAATTTATTTTTTAAATAAAGATAATATTATTAAATATAAACATATATTTTTCATTATTTATACATCCTCTCCCTTATTATTACATTGAATAGTGTGATAAAGTGTATATATATATATATATATATATAAGAATTTAAAAAAATGTATAATTTCAGAACTAAACAGTGAATTAAAAAAAGTGAATAGTGAAAAATTAATATGCTATGCTGGGGAATTGAACCGGGAACCTTGCGGTTGCCAGCCGGGTGTCTTACTGACTTACCCGTTCGGGGAGATGTGATAATGATATTATAATTATACATACAAGTGGACAACGTGATTTTCAATTCATGTAGTATAAATCCATTCTGTTCTCATTGAAAACGGGTCGGTATTACAGAAATCGATCATCGATTTATTTTTTCTAACGCGAACCGTGGGTAAAGCAGTGGGTAACAGCAGGTTACAGCTAAAAAGAAAACGATCGTCATCGATCATAGATTTTTTTCTGCCCGATATTGCAGGGAACCGTAGGACGCGGGATGCCAGCATCGATCCTCCAGTCAATATTGCAGGAAACCGTGGGACGCGGGATGCCAGCATCGATCCCTCAGTCGGTATTACAGGGAACCGCGGGACGCCATCATCGATCATCGATCTTTTTTCGTGGGCTACCGGTATTGCGGGACGCCATCATCGATCCCCCAGCCGGTATTGCAGGCCAGCATCGATCCCCCGGCCGGTATTGCAGGGAACCGCTAGACGCGGGATGCCACGGGGAGGGGGGGCCGATAAGGCAGAACTGACTTACCGACCGATAGTTATCGGGGTCGGTAAGGTAGGAATCGAAACTCTGATGGTAAGTTGAGGTAGAATCCCCTTTGTCCCTACTACTATTTTGATTCTTCCCATTTTCAATTATATGTTACAATTATAAATAAATCTGGTACACCACTTTTTCTTATAATAACCATTGCTGCGTTGTTGTATGACCTGTAGCCTCTAATATATGTTGATGATCGATCTTTTTGTTTTTACGTAGCATAATGAGGAAAAAAATCTCTTTTTCATTTTATTAATGTTTCAAAAGTGCAATTTTTTTAAACCGTTATAACTCGATCAATACACTGTATAAGTTCTACAAAAATCATAATTGTTATAAATAATACTTACTACGTAAATATAAAGTTCACAAATTATTTCCTGAGAAAAAAACTCAATTATTAAAAAATAAAGTTTTTGTTTCCTACCTAGCTTTGCATTTTACAGACCAAGTTAAGTAAAGAAATAAGGCATAAATCATATAAAAAATTTGGATCCTGATGGATTTTCTTGTTATCTTAATTCTTATATTTATATGAATTTATCGATCTCTGCAAGTTAAATATACTTCGTAAATCTTTGTTTGTAGCTGCTCATTAGTTTTATTCGATTTATTTTCTGTCAATATTTTTTCGAAAACTGAAGGTTAAATCTTAACTTAAGGTTAAGGTCAAGTGATATTGTTTTGTAAATTCGGTTTTATTAAGGATCCTCTCTTAAAAAAATGATGACCGGATGTTTTGAAGCCGTTAAGCGATTTGATTGGTTGAAAAACATATATGCGGTCTGAACATAGTTATGATTTTGAATTACTAACCCTAAAATAAAGCTCGCACGAGGCACGCTGGATTTTGCTAGTACATTTAAACAATCGAGAGCTCACGTGATCAATATAGCGGCACAAAGGATGAAAATATGTATAAATTAATACATGTATAAACGCATATAAATTTTAATACATAATATAAAAAAAATAATAATAAATGGGTGGCTTTTTCGAACTCGAAAGTTCATGGCCTCACAACGTATCGTGTTGTGTTTCTAGATGAATTTTAGCGTTCGAAAGTTTCCAGGGTAGGCTCATCACATCTACGCCTTTCTCAATCCCGGTGTCGTGAGTAAGATTTCCATCGAATCTGAAAAAAACTGATCGCGCTGATGGGGGCTCGAACCCACGACCCCTTGACCGGGAGGCAGGTGGTTTACCACGAAGTCATCGCCGGTCTAATACATAATATAACCACTTTTATTTTCTTCAAAATCATAATTCAGATAAATAATAAAGACAATGCTTCAAAATAAAAATAGATCATTGTGACTAAATTGATGTACTTAAATGTCCGCTCTTTAGGTTAGATTAGATCCTTTGAGCCGCCATGCATATTTAAAAACTTCCGTTTTAAAAACTACTTAAACATATGAATAAGGCCTAGAGACCGATCAGCAAAAAATTAATATATAAAAAATTCTTATCCTATTTTCTACTGTATATAAGTATTTATATGTATATAGCAAAACCATGTCTGTTCCATATTAAAACGTTGCGCTTCCAAACTAATGCTCCTACACTCGCAATTATTTTTTTTTTATTTTTTTTTTTTATAGAGTTTATAATAAAATTTGCTCGCATTCGTCAAAAGAAGTCAAGGGGCTGTCGGAGCGAACTTTACTGATTGTGACCTCACCTTGCGCCATAGTTCTTATTATATGCTTTCAATATACTTCAAATCAATAAAAATCAAATTGATAATTGTTTCTTATTGTGTAAGTGACCTCGGAACACAGAGTTTATAGTGATTTAATTATTAAAAACTTTACATCATAAAATATTGTATGAAAGTGTCGTTCATCTTACTGATTCTTACTTTCATCGTCGCCTCTACCTTGCGCCGTAGTTCGCATTGTTTGCCTAAATTACATATATTGGTGTACATATTATTTGCGCTTGTAAATATATAGTTTTATAATACGCACCATATAGAGCACCGCGTTTATGTGCGATAAATGAGTGTATGTACTTATTATTTATGATCCAAAATATTTTTAAGATCAGGAAAAGCAGAACATGTCGACCAATCGGCATGGCTCTGACATCCCCAATACAAATTTTTTTGCTCTTTTACAAAAATGGCTACTTGATCATTGCAGCAATCGAGTATCAAGAGCCTAAACTAATCACCCATGCGCCAATTTTTGTCTTAGAGCTAAACCAGTTATGCACAATCTTTCCATTGCAGCTTTTGTTTCTGTCCAGATCACGATACGCGGACTCAAACCGAGTCATTGAACGTCTTAATAAAGAATGCTACTGCATCAACCTTAATAAGACTTCCCGGCTGCACAAAATTTGCCTTCATTCTACCCGAATCGGCCACTAATCTCAGCTGGCTTTCAGTAGCCAAGTTTCTAACTTGATTCATGCCTTTTTATTCAGTTATCACGCTCGTCAATACGGGTTTTTTTTTCAGTAATTGCATTTTCTTAGGAAAGAATAAGTAGAACATCACGATATTTATACAGAAAGTAGTTCTTATCATAATTCATCTACATGATTTTTTTAAAAAAGTTTCATTGTTTAGTTTTTAGTTATAATGGTTTAAAAATTTGCACTTTTTGGGCTATCGAACGTTAATCTAAAGTCTCTGCAGTATGGAGATAAATAATTTTATTCTCTTTCAGGTACATATTCAGTGTAGATATTCAGGGGGGGGGGGGCTGTTGGGGTAATCGTGGGGGGGCTGTGGGGAGGGGGAGTATAGCCAAAATAACTATATAATATAGGAAGATATATTTTTCTATAATATGAAATTTGGATTGTCAAGGTTTTAAGGATGAAAGCGGAGGATTCATTTTCAAAGAGTTAGTTTATGTGGATCCCAATGAACCGTTTACAGTGCCAAAACTTGTAGTTTTTCAACCACCACACTCTTGGAACGACTTTTTAAATGCTGTAAAGTCTACTAATCTATGGTAAAAATATTCATTTCACCGATTAAACTGGAGTGATGGTAATGTACCATATAACAAATTGGCCGAAATTTGTTCCAACGTTTTAGACATCTCACCAACAAGAAACGTAGTTATATGGGTAAAGGGTGAGCAAAAAAGACAATGGTTGCAACCTTACTTTTCATACATTGAAAATCTAGAAAGTCTTGGTTGTCCATCTCTAAAAACACCGGGATTCGAAGCCCCATCGTATGCTACTATCACCTTCCTCGCTGGAAATAGAACTTCGCGCTGCAAAACGCTTATGCAGTAAAAAATTGGTTGTGGACACTGAGACAAGATACACGCTTCAGGCTGTCGATCTCTGATTCTCGAATCTTATCTGATTCTTCTTCAAATTACTCATCTGATACTTCATCATTGAGTGATAAAATTAACAAGTAAGTATAATGAGCGTGCTACATGAAAAGCATACGTCGCTAGCATGATATTTATAATATATATTATTTTGTTGGAATATGGCTACGCTCAGTTGCTACACTCAGGCAGTTGCGTAGAGCGCTGTGCGCATGCGCGGCTCTTCCGCACATTGGCCTGTGAGTGCGTGTCCGCGCTCGGGGACACTTCGTACCGGCAGTTCATAGAGAGCACATCTACGTATCCGCCTAGACCTTTTTCTTGAATAAAGCTTCGGTACTTAAGGAGGTTCTATACTAAATAGAAATAACGCCAAGATAATTCTGAAATTTCGTATAAAAGTTCGCATATGCCTCAAAATTATCTACATAAATTTTCAGAAAGCTAGGGTACCTACAAGTCAAGAAATCAATGTTTTTATTTTTTGCTGTCTAACACAGGCTTTTATCTGTGCGTCCAGAGCAGACGGGTGGGTGCCTATCACCACTACACAGCGCGTTCTCAGGTTGCGGATAGAGGAACGGCCCCTGAGAAAGAGTTTAGCTGCGAATAAATCGAATAAACAGCCGCGGACAGTCGATAGGCCCGGGCGTGGGTGTGATGAGCCCGCACTGGCGATCGAACGCATTCATCTAGAAACACTACGCACGCACCACAACAACGAACACTCAACAATATTTCTTATTTCACTTTCTCTCCATACCTAACTATGTCTATAATTTATCTCTCTTAGCACACATTACAAAAAATCCTGCTGTCGTGGAGAATGCGGGAGCGATGACAACTGCCCCGAAAGGGGATGTGTAGAATGATTCGCCACCTGGTCTTACACGGCAACGAAGCCAGCGAAGGCGCGCTGCCTTGCAGGGGGGCGTTAGGATACGAGCGTGATTCCGTAGTGTGTCCGACGATGAGCTGACTCCGTCCTCATCAAAGTCGGAAAGCTCTCATACTTAGTTCTAGAGAGGTATGGGAGTTATCACCTCTAGAACGGATGATTCACCTGCGATCGGAAACAGGATCCAAAACGCGCGGGTTTCACTTACTATCATGGCTCAAAAAAACCAAAACCAAACCAAAATCAATAGAGACTTAAAGGTAGGAATGTGGAATGTGCGCAGTTTATACAGAGCAGGCGCGTACCGGGAAATCTTAAAAGAAGCTGACGGGTACAATCTAGACTTAGTAGCTATACAAGAAACTCGGTGGCAAGATAGCGGTATGTTAGGAAACGAAAACTTCACCTTTATGTACGGGGGCGCGAGCGGACATTCCCTAGGTACCGGATTCCTGATTAGCAAAAGAATTATACACGCGGTTAAAAGTTTCAAATTCGTAAACGACAGACTCTCGTATATCGTCATCGAAGGAGCGTGGTACAATTACGTGGTTATTAACGTGCATTGTCCTACGGAGGACAAAGAGGAAGAAGTGAAGGATCTTTATTACGAAGCCTTGGAGCAATTAATCGACCAATTCGCGTCTTACGACACCAAAATAGTAGTGGGGGATTTCAACGCTAAAATAGGGAAAGAGGAAATGTTTAGGCCCACTATAGGCAAGGAAAGTCTGCACGAAACCAACAACGATAATGGTATTAGAGTCATAAATTTTGCGGCGGCAAAAGATCTTATAGTAAAGAGTACGTGCTTTAAGCACAACATACACACAGTAACGTGGACATCGCCGGACGGAGCCACGAAAAATCAAATCGATCACTTTCTTATCGATAAGAGGCGCCACACGAACGTACTTGACGTAAGAATCTATAGGGGGGCGGATTGCGACTCGGATCATTTTCTAGTAGTGGCCAAAGTAAGAACCAAGTAGCTGGGCAAAATAGTAAACGGGCGAACAAAGTAGAAACGTTCGATATTGAAAAGCTACGGAACGGGATAGAACGAATTAAGTATCAAGTAGAAATAAGAAATCGGTTTCAGGTACTCGAGGAAACGGATGCACCGACGGAGGTAGATGACGACCCGAACAGTCTTTGGGGGGATATCGAAAAAACGATAAAAGAGGCCGCGAATAAAGTGCTAGGTAGAAAGAAACAGCCAAAGAGCAAACCATGGTTTGACGAAGAGTGCGAAATCGGGTTTAAAAGGCGTAAAAAGGCCAAATTAGACAGCGTTCACAATGGAGACGATAGGGCCGTAGAAGAGTACCACGAAATAAGAAGGCAAGTGGGGGCGATTTACAGGAACAAAAAACGCGAGTATCAAAAGAATCAGATTAGAAAAATAGAAACTAATAGTAAGGAAAATAACCCGCGCGAGATGTACAAAGGAATTAACGCTATTAGGAAGGGTTTCCAGAGTAGATCACAATTAATGAAAGATGAGGGCGGGAATCTCGTCACAAGCGAAGGTGAACTGTTAAAGCTGTGGAAGGGCTATTTTGATAAGCTGCTAAACGTACATGAAAACTGCGAGGAAACGGGAGACGAAATCCACACTGCTGAACTCCATTTGGAAGAACCGACCTACAAAGAAGTAGAAGCCGCGATCAAAAAACTAAAAAACAATAAGGCCGCGGGAAACGATTCTATACCAGCGGAACTACTTAAATATGGGGGCACTGCGCTGACATCGAAAATTTTTGAACTAGTACGCTCTATTTGGAAAAATGAAACAATGCCGGAAAACTGGAAAGAATCCATCATCATACCGATTTTTAAAAAGGGAGATAAGACAGACTGCAATAACTATCGGGGAATCTCACTTTTAGCTACCTGCTACAAAGTTCTGTCAAACGTAATACAGGCCAGACTCACACCCTTCGCGGAAGATATAATAGGAGATTATCAGTGTGGATTCCGGCGTAACAGGTCGACGAGCGATCAAATGTTTACTATAAGACAGCTGTTAGAGAAAAAATGGGAATATTGCGAAACAATACACCAGTTATTCATAGATTTTAAAAAAGCGTATGATTCTATCAAGCGAAGCAAAAGGTATCAAATCCTTGTGCTCCTCGGTGTACCAAAAAAACTTGTGAAATTAATACAAATATGTCTGAACGGAAGCACGGGAAAAGTACGAGTAGGCGGTAATGTATCTAAGTCGTTCATGATACACGACGGTTTGAAACAAGGTGACGGGCTCTCCACGGTACTCTTTACCTTAACGCTAGAGTATGTTGTTAGACAAATGCAGACTAGCGGGCTGGGCGCAACACTCAACGGAAAAACGCAGATTCTAGGATATGCAGATGATTTGGACACCGATTTTGACTGGTGTAGTAGATTTAGAACCTCCTTAATTAGAGTCACACAGTGTATAATTATTTCTCCACCTCACCACCTGAATCCCTCAGGTTATGGGCTGATGAGTGTGGACGCTTCCACTGCACAAGAGCAAACCGATACGGCGACGCGATTTTGTTTTCGTGTCCCAACATACAGTGCCTAGTGCGTTTTTAAGTGCGAGACAAAGGGCAATAGAGAGACCCAATGAGTTGTGTTTTTCACAACTCCGCACCCTTTGTCAAGCCGCCAGGAGCCATCAACAGGTGTCAACGATATACCTGGGGAGCTGCTCAGGCAGGGTCCAGGAGACAAAGCGATCATGGAAAACGGTGATTTTGCCGGATCGTCAGCGAGTAAACAATTTGCACATAATACTACTTGATATAAAAGCAAAATTAGTGCTAGTGTTCCTATAGAAAAACAAAGTAAAATCAGTGCCACATATCATTCTATATGACAAAAAGGGGATTAAATGTAAGTAAATGTTAGAGTTTTTACTATATAAAAATAAAGCGTTTAGTATAACATCAAAAGTAAAATCAGTAATAGATAACTGCTAATAAGTAAAATCAGTGCTAGAACGATATCCGAAAAACAAAAAGCTTTTGTCGAGCTTTGTGAAAGACGGGGGCCTAGTTTGGATTCTGAGAATCGTTGTCAAAAGCCGATAAAAGAGGTAGCCGAAGATGGCGGCCGCCTGAGCGTGCGGGAACAAAGCGGCAACCGGTCGCTGCTTGCGCATCAGGCGCGCGCGGCGCTCGTGAGTTCGAGAGAGACGGACTCGAGCCGTGGGGAGGGGGGCGCCTTCTAGCTCTCTCCTTCGCTTGGCGCATGAAGACGTGAGTCACATCGTGCTTTCTCTCTTTCTTCCGATCTCTCTCCTTCGCTCGGCGAATGTACTGCGATAAGCCACGTGCGTTATCGGCAGACTGTTAATAGACAGCAGCGCGCGACTTTACCCACATACAGCTAAATAAAATAATTTCAGAGATGCATATTAACGCCATTTAATGCCTACAACGGTAATAGAATTGCATGTATAAAAATAATTACAAACGTTAGTCCCTTGATTTGAGCAATGATTTGAATTAAGGGGACGGATACACCTTAAAATGTCAAAAAATTAAAAAAATTGAATTTTTTATTTATAATTATGTTTAATTGTTTAAAATATTGTTTAAACAATGGTATAAACTTAGAAACATTGTAAAAAACCAAAAACAATGTCTGTATATCTCATATACCAGGTATAACAAGTCTTCGAATACCAGAATTCATGATTTTCATTTTTACAGCTACCGCAGACTTACTTAAGATTTGATTTGGGCTTCGATTTTTACTTCGATAGAAATTCCTGAAACAGCTATAGTTTCCAGATGAATGTGGGGATTCGAAAAAGATTTTAATTTAAACAAGTTGTGTATAATTAATGTACAATATTTGTCATTTTTTAAATTTTTAAACAAAATTTTGTATTAACTTATGGACAACTTTTTAGGCACGACCGCGACACTGAAGTGCCTTATAGTTTTGTGTGTGAAAAATGTGTAAGATGCGATATCTCACGCAATTGTCGATGGATCGAGCTGAAATTTTAGGAGAAGTCTCCTCTTGCACAAACGAAAAAACTATTTTTAGGCACGACCGCGACACGGAAGTGCCTTATAGTTTCGTGTGCGAAAAAAGTGTACCATGCGATATCTCACACAATTTTCGGCCGATCGGGCTGACATTTTAGGAGAAGTCTCTTTTCCTTTACGTCGTTTTGAAATGCGCGCACAAATTGTTCGATTTATTCGATTTTACGCGTATTTTTAAATAAAAATTTTCTACTTGCTCGATTATCTCTGAGAGACTTTTATAACGGGGTTCTTGGACCGAAATATTCGAGAACGACGGGGTCCGCACCCGTGTATAAGCGATCAGTGGCGCATCCACTGATCAGTGATAAAGCGAGAGGAAAAAAAAATGTAGCAGCTCGTTGCAGGCTTCTTGAAGGCTATGCGAAGCCTGGCCCGTAGCGCAGTATGCTGTACGTGCACGTACTCGTTCATGTGAGCCCGTGGAGGCGTCGTGAGTGAATTGGCTACGTAGCTAGTTCGCAAGTTAAGATAGAATCGCATGGGAATGGATAGAGTCAGGAGCAAAGTGACACAAGCCGAGTATTAACAAGGTTTCTCTTTATGTAAAGACTCGAAATAAGTACAAAGGCAGCGCGGAGTAGGAGAGACGGAGCAGAGCGAATGATGCCGACAGAGAGAGTATTGCGATCGGGCAAGTACTTACAAAGGTACTTCGCAGGACTCGATGAATGCCTCGTGGCTTCAACCGGAGCGGCGCAGGACGGATAACCAGGACCCGACGCTGGACAGCAGGACGGACGCCTCAAGGCCTCGTGTGTGGCCGGGTATTGCGAGAAGTCGAGCGGCAAGCAAATGCACAGCTCGGGACTGACATGTGGTGCTGTACAGCACCTAGACGATTCCACCCAGCGACAGACAAAGGACCAGGTCACGGTTGCAGCAACAGTCCTCCGGGACACGAACGCACGCACGAATATATCTTTAGAATCGCGAGGTTGCGGAAACAAAGGTAGCGGTATTAGCACGACTGTGCTGCTCGGCTCTATACCACTAAGTGTCGCGGCGCGAAGCGTGACCGCATGGTGATCGCAATCTCTCTCCCACTCTCTCTCTCATTCTCCCTGACGGCGCCACACGCACATACACACTACGCGCGGCTCTCTCTCTCTCTCTCTCTCTCTCTCTCTCTCTCTAGGGCCTTTCAAGTTCATGGTGCTCGTTTCTGGAATTCTCTCCCTTCCACCCTGCGCAATCTTCCATCGCTTGCATCATTTAAAAGAGCGCTGCGACTGCATCTGCTTGCTCTCGATCTCTGACTGCCCCAATTCGACCAGCGTTGCTAATTATATTCTAGTCTGACTCAGTTTATTGGCTGTATATAGTATTTTATTCTGTATTTTATATATAATGTATTTATCTGTATCTTATCTATAATGTTACAGCGTATAATTTTAATGTCGTGCAATATGGATAGCTCTATGACAAAAATGTCGAAAAGTACTGATTTACTGTGATATGCGATGGTGTTTTCACCTTATATATTTTATACTGCACTACTATCTGAAAATATTTTATTTGTGCCGCGCGTAAATTCTATAACTGCGTGCGTCAACTAACTGTATCATGGTTACCATGTATGTAAGCTACTTTAGCAACCTAGTTGCTTCATTATTGTATTTTTGCTATTAAGCGAATAAAAGAGCATCTATCTATCTCTCTCTCTCTCTCTCTCTCTCTCTCTCTCTCTCTCTGTGTGTTACGGCTGTCTGCTCCTCTCACTTACCTGCTGCAGAAAGCAAAGTTTTACAGAAATGTTTACAGATAAGCACGGGGACTCAAGGTAGTCAGGTACCGCTGCTGGCCGGGAGCGAACTGCTGCCTAGCTGCGAACGTCGAAGAAAGCTTGTAAAAGGGGAGAGGTGATGAGGATGAGATATGTGCGGCGCGACGTGTATACGTATATTATAATGGTGTATACGTGCGCGACAGATAAGTACGCCATAGATCGTCATCTCACCTCATGCCGTAGGTACAAGCCGTCGCTGCTTGTTAAATAAAGAAAAAACAATTCCATCATGGACAATTCTCTTTTTATCGCACCTTTTCGTGGCTAATATTACAAAATAATAAGGAACAATTGAAATAAGAGAGCGGCTGCGCTAGGATATTGCGCAATTATTATTTTTTTTTTTATTATCTCCTATTACCGCCGCAGCCTTTCAGACCTAGCTGGCGGGGGCCATCCACCACCTCTGTGGGGAAGTAGTGCCCAATCCTATTTTATCCACTTTTTACCTCAATGTATCTGTACCTATTATTTTTCCACCCTGAGAGACTTCTCCGGTGAGGACCATATTTTCAGACACACACCTTGCTGGTTAAGCCAGCACTCTCTGCTCCCGAGAGGGCATCGGTCCGTCTCTCAGTGTAGCTTTCCCCGGAGAAGGTCCCGTGTATTAGACCAGCTCCACGTCGGTAAGACCGGCGCTCCCTGCCTAGTGCATCGGGTTGGCTACCTTTAATTCCTGCCTTGCTTATGATCCCTACCACTGTTTCGCATTCGCCCAGACTTACCCCTGTGGGGCAGGGAAACTCGGAATTACACTGAAGGAAAATTCCGGGAAAAAACCAGCCTCGAAACAGCCGGTGTCCTGGGTACTTTTCCCGTTGAAAATAACTCACAATCAGAAAAAATCCGAGTGACTTCACCGGGAATCGAACCCACGACCCTTAGAGCGAACGTGTTTCGGACGGTTAAGGCGTGCGCCTTAGCCAACTGAGCCACGGACGCTCATAGGATATTGCGCAGTTATCTACAGTCTCTTGTGCTGCGGGTGCTTCGGATGGCCGCCGGGTTGCCCATATCACGGCGCTCATTGCCGGACCTCTGGCTATTCGTTACAAATTTATCTGAACACTTAAAAATAGAGTTGTCAGGGAGAGATAATCAAACTAATAGAAACTATAAATTTACCACGAATTACAAATTTGAGATGTTTGAAGATTTTCTGAAATCCGAACTCAGACTCAAGAAATTGCTATATATTTTAGAAATAGATCTGACGTGTTACATTCAGAATAGAAAGTCATAGATGACAAATTCAAAGTCAGAGACATAATTATCAATAGAATTGATACGATTTACTATAACCAAATAATAAATCTGACTAAACCTAAAGAAATTCTAATTAAACTAAAAGATGTCAAACGATACGAGTCACGTATGACTGCCATAACGAAATATCTTCCAGACAAAGAGTCTGCTTCTGAGTTATATGATAGGTTGCAAGACAAAGTCAGATCCTTTGAGAGCATTCCCTATACTGGAGAACTTGCGGAGAAAGATAAAAGAGATTATTATATTAACAACTGCTAATGTATTGTACAAAGCAACTACGTCCAAAATGTCGTGTGATGCACTAAAAGATTATTTGTTACAGTATGAGGCTTCGAGATTTGGAGAAACCAAAGTGCATACTGGCAAAACCTTCTATGCCAGTGGAAATCACTCTACCGAAGCACGGTAAATCTGCAATTGTGGAATGGAGGGTCACAGCAAAGATGCGTGCCTGGCAAGCGTCAATGCTACTACTGCAAAAAGTTGGGCAGCCACATAGCAATCGATTGTCGCAAAAGAAAGGCGGATTTCGAAAATTCGCAAGGTGGCTCTGTGACTGCACAGCAGTCCAAAAGAGGACGTTGGGACTCTCAGAGAGGGAACGGCTCCGAAAATTCCAGAGGAACTCCTTCTGGTGTTTCCAGAGGTCGAGGAGCTCAGTCCTATGGTCAGAATTCCTCCAGAGGCTCCCGAGGGGACTCGAGCAATCGTCGCCGTGGACGAGGACGCGGCAGATGAGGTTCTCAGCAACGCCCAGGAGGCATAACAGCAACAGCTTGGCGTCGTCGCTGCAGGCCACAGTGGATAACTATGAAGGTACACATAATAATCATATATGTAAGAGCAACGTACTAGTTAACTTTATAGCAGACTCAGATGCGACTGAGCATTTTAGTAACTCTAAAATGTATTTCAATGAATTTAATGACAAAGCCAAATCAAAGATGGAATGCGCAAACAAAGAGGGCGGTTTCACTACCTCAGGGATTGGAACTGCTAAAATAGTAACCAATGATAGTAAAACATACGTGTTGAACAATATTTTGTATTCGAATGAATTGTTAAATAATCATCGGTCGCTTAGGCGTTTTGTTGACCAAGGACTAGAGGTTTATTTGAACAACAAAATTATTGATATTTACGACCCGGAATTAACGAAAAGCACATTGACAGACAAATATGAGAAACCGTTTTGGTCAATGGAACTAGTAGAAGGAAACGATAACGGCAATAAAAAAACCGCTGCCAAGTCATTGGCACTTAGCTTCCTCCTATTCTGCTAGTGGAAGATAATTACATGGGACAATCAACTCATTCTTTGATTTAAATATTCGCTACTATTCGATACTAAAAGGATAGGTTAGGAAGACACTTGTAGGGGAGGG
>CM053171.1:21589211-21631575 GCA_012977825.3 Pteromalus puparum
AGCCATCCGCACGGACATTTTCTAAAAACGTATGATTCGTACTCCAAACACCTCCAAATGCGTTTCCACGAAGTATTAGCAAAACTGAAAATTTTACTATTACAAAGCTTCCTCTTGAGGAGGAAGCAATAGGTTAGAATCGCAAATTAAAAGTTATTATAACACCAGAAGTAAAAAGAATATAGAACCTATTGAAAGTCAGAAACATATTAGGAAAGTAAAATAAATTATCCAGCCAAATTCAGAGAAAAATGAAAGAAAGACCGATAATAAATTCTTGGAAACGTTAGAAAATAGAAAAACTCATGAAATCGAATCATACGAAAGTAAAGCTGTAGAACATAAGAAACCAGTTAAAAGGTCAAATCATGACAACATGTCTGAGGCAATGTTTTGCCATACTCGTATGGGACATGTGTCAAAAACATATTAACTAGCGTTAGCAAAGTCCCACGGTGACTTGATTAACTTTGATATTGTAAACAAAAACACAACGATACAAGAATGCAAGATCTGTCTTGAGGCAAATAGTGATAAGCTACCGTTTGCTTAAATCAGATCAAGAGCAAATAAAACTCTGCAGGTAATTCATGGCGACACTATGGGACCATTTAGTTTAGTGTCTCACGCAGGGAAGTATAAATTCGTGTTAGAATTGATAGACGATGCTACTAGAGCGGCTCTAGCCTTTCCTATGTAAAACAAATCAGATGTTCCTGTTGGAAAATGAGCTAAAGCAGAGGATTACAATAAATAATGATTGAGTATTTTATTAGACTTCTTCTTCTACAGCTACTATGTATAACGCCGTGTACACCATGTGTACTATGCGACGGCTCGAACCCAATAGAGCGATGTGCGAGACTCGTATAGTCTCGGCACCGCTAGTAGTCATGTGACTTACACGCATACCGCGAGAGGGGATACTTGCATGTGTGTGTCCCCTCACACACTCGTCAGCGCGCACACTCATTCTCACGCGCTACACACTATACCTTACTAGCTACACTTTCTGTACAGTAAACTATATTTCGACACGCCTCCTTGGACTGTACGGAAAGTATATTTTACAGTACATTTAGTTTATCTCTAAACTTTTCAAACTTTAGTTTACATGACGACTTGGTAAAGATATCCGCAACATTTTCATTAGTCTCAATTTTACAAACTTCAATCAAATGTTCTTTTACGCTCTCATATACTGTATTGCAATGTATTTTGAATGCTTTGTCATGCTTCCATTTTTAGCAATATTTATCGCACCTGAATTATCCTCATAAATTTTTATCGGTTCTTTTATAATTATTCCGAATATTCTTACCAACTCTCTGATATATTCTAATTCGCTTACAACTTCTGATAATGCTACATACTCTGCGTATGTTGACGCTTTAGTAATATTTTTTTGTTTTCTTGATTTCCAGTCAATTACATTTTTGAACATTCTTATAACATAACCTGTCCTAGATTTCCTATCAATAATATCACCAGCCCAATCTGCATCCACGAAGCAGTCTATAGTATTATTACAATTTTCCATTTTGTTATAGTTTAAACATAAGTCTTTCCTTAAATACAAATATTTTAGTATTCTTAAAGCATATTTTCAATGAGTCTGGTCATAACAATTTTAATACCTACTTAAGTAGTTTACACTAAAACTTATATCTGGTCTCGTATTCGAACTTATATACAACAAAGCACCTATCAAGTTTCTATACTTAATATTTGACTCGCAATTTTCAGACTTCTCAAGTTTCAAGTTTGTCTCCATAGGAGTACCGTACAATCTACTATCTATTATGTTATATTTTTCAGCTAGAGACTCGATATATTTCGTTTTAGTTTCATTTCACATTTATTGTAGTCATAATCAATGTTTATTCCTAGATATTCTTTAATTTTTCCTAAATCTTTCATTTTAAATTTATTCATTAGCACTTTCTTCAAACTTTGAATTTTTTTCTTGCTTTTACAACAGATCAATAAATCATCTACATATACCAAAGATTATAGCATCATCTCCTTTTCCATGGGTATACAAGCAATTATCAGCATTGCTTCTTTTAAATTTTAGTTTCGCTAAGTATTCATCAAAACATTCGTACTATGCTCTCGGACTTTCTCTTAGTCCATGCAATGGTTTAAACAATTTACAAACTTTGTTCGTTCCGTCATGGTAACCTTTTGGTTGATTTACATTTACCTCTGAGCTTACTTTACCATTGAGGATTTACTACTAACCTAGCTTTAAATACATCATCAGATATTTTTTGTATAAACCCATTTTACATCTAGGACTTCTTTTTCTTTTTGTCTCTCAACTAATTTCCATGTTTTATTTTCATGCAAGCTACTCATTTCTTTATCCATTGCATTTTTCCAACTATCGCATTCATTGCTATTCATCGCCTCCTCAAATGTACAAGGTGTATCCACTCTACAATAATGTACGGATACTCTGTTTGCATTATTTTCCGGATATCTTATCGGACTCTTTTTCGCACGTGTTGATCGACGTGGAGTATTTGGTTTCAAACTATTTTTATCGTTATTTTTTACATTTGTTTGTTCTTTCTCGGTTACATTTTCATTTTCATCCGCGCTATCAAATACATCATCATCGATCTCGCTTTCGAACTCATGTTCGCTTCTCTTACTCGACTCGAGAGTTGGAGTACGGGAAGAAATATTTTCAGTATAATAATCGAGACCAATACATTTTTCATATGATTCTAAAACATCAACATGTCTATGAACTGTTACTCTACCGTTTAACAAAACTCTATAACTTACTTCACTGTAACCTAGTAAAATGCCCATTCAGCTTTTTTATCCCATTTTGAGTTTCTCTTTTGTTCTGGCTTTCTTACAAAAACTTTACTACCATGTAGCTTTAAATTTTCAACATTTGGCTTTTTTCTAAAACATATTACATATGGAGTTTTCTTTTCAATCGTGTTAGCTAAAGTACGATTTTTCAAATACGTCGCAGCACTAATTATTTCTAGCCAATATTTTTTATCTACTTGTGCCTCATCCAATAGACAACGTGCCATATCCATAATAGTTCGATTAAACCTTTCAGCAGTACCATTCAACTCATGTACGTATGCTGGACAATTATTATTTATGTAAATATACCCTTTCCTTTTGCGAATTTATAAAATCGATTATTTAGGTATTCTGTACCATTATCGCATCGTATTGTTTTTACTCTTTTTCCTGTTAAGTTTTTTACTTCATTTACGTACTTTATCATACAATCATACACTTCATCTTTGGTTTTTATGCAGTAAATTTGGGCTATTTTGCTCTAATCATCGATAAATGAAACAAAATATTTTTCACCGTTTGGACCCGGGGTCTTGAAGCTACCACAAACATCAGTGTGTATAACCTCTAAGATATCTTTCGCTCTTGTTCTGTTATTTTTAAACGGTAAATTATGCATTTTATTCTCTATGCAAATTTTGCATTTTAATATTTCCGATTCAAACTCAGTTGGAATACCTGTCAACAATTGTTTTCTACTTAAAAAATTTAAATAACCAAAATTCACATGCCCTAGCATTATGTGCCACTTTTCTTTTTTACTCATTTTACCATTAATATACTCAGCATTGTTTACAGTTTTTTGTTCGATTTCCAATCTACTCGTGATTTTATATGTACGATTTTCTTTATACGCTACTGCTATCAAATTTTCTTTTTCATCAATTATTTTTGCTAAATTGCCTTTCGAGACAATCGTGTTAATATCAGTTAATTTCCCGTAACTAATTAAATTTGTATTCATCTCTCTAACGTATAAAACGTTTTTCATTACGACTTTATTTTCTTTATCAAAGGCTCTAAAGTAACTTACAACATTACCGATTTTAGTTGCTTCTAATTCACTACTATCTCCTAAATAGATTTCAATCGGTTTCTTTAAAACAATGCAATTTTCGAAATAACTATCATGATTTACAATGTGGTCTGAACATCCACTGTCGAGCAACCAATTTATTTTATTACCTATTTCACTATTTTGCACCGCATGCGCTGTTGCTACCCAGGCGCTGACGTCGGACCCACTCGGTTGACTCGTACTGGCGCCTTGCTGCTGCTGACGCAAGTTGCCGCGCCCTCTGCTTCTTCTTCCTCTGCCGCGGGCTCGACCACGCGTCGGACCTCGCCATGTTCCGCCGCTGTGCGCTGCTTGACCGCCATCTTTGCACTCTCTTGCGAATTGCCCGGTTTTTCCACACTTATAACATCTTTCTTTGTTTGTCGCAAAGACGTTTGATTTTCTTTCAGAGTTTTCGTTTCCGTGTTTCATCTCGGCAATTTTGATTTTATTCTTCACATAACACACAACACAACAACACACGTCCTGGGCTCGAGTCGACTACCAACTTCTGTAAGTCAGCTCTCTATCCATCTCTCTCTCGCCAGCTTCCCCCCGGTCTCTATTCGTCCTCTCGCCTGCGTTTCGCACACCCGTGTGTGCGCGTGTAACCCTTTATCTACCGAACAATATATTTTCACTTCTCAAACGCTACTTCTTGTGTTGTGACTTAGAATCCGAGCCCGATTCCTTATAAGATCCCCGCCGCCTCCGCGGGCACGCGTATCGCTTCTCGATACACGTGCATAAAACTGCAGCTAGCCAACCCACGATCTTAGCCGATCCACCTACGAACTCTTTTGTACTAGAGTAAACGAGACTCCGGTCTCGATTATAACGCGGTTGTCTCTCCGCTCTGGTAGCTGCATTGCACGCAGCTAACGTCTGCGCGTCTATCGACACCGAGCAGAACAGCCCCGTTATAAACTTCAATCTTCTTTTCTAATTCAGAATTTTCTTCAACTTCTTCTACGTTTTCGAACGTTCTTTCCTGTTCAGAATCTCCCTCTTTAATTTTCTCAACTTTTTTCGTTTCCGGCATCTCTCGGTTTTCCATGCACTCTACCACGTGATTCACATGTACTTTTTAATCCGCGTGCATCACACTGATTTTACGATTTTTCCAAAAAATCTTTCTACTAATCAATAGTCCTTTTGTTTAGCTATTTATTCTCACTTGTATTTTTCTTCTTATATTATTCAAACACTTTGATTTTTTACTTTGAAAAATTTCTTCACCACGTGGCTTTTAACCTCACTTGTATATCCCTCATATCACTCGAAAGTGGATATGCGGGATAGAACAAAATACAAACCAACGATCTGCTACCATGTTGGAAAATGAGGTAAAGCAGAGGATTACAATAAATAATGATTGAGTATTTTATTAGACTTCTTCTTCTACAGCTACTATGTATAACGCCGTGTACACCATGTGTACCGTGCGACGGCTCGAACCCAAGAGAGCGATGTGCGAGACTCGTATACCGCGAGAGGAGATACTTGCATGTGTGTTTTCCCTCACACACTCGTCAGCGCGCTCACTCATTCTCACGCGCTACACACTATACCTTACTAGCTACACTTTCTGTATAGTACACTATATTTCAACAGTTCCAGAGTGCATAGAGTCTTTTGTTAAAAGCCTTCGCAACCTTGTCAGATCTGATGGAAAATTCTGTATTCTTTGGTGCGACAGGGGTGCAGAATTCACGAGCCAGGCTACGCAAGACGTACTAGCTAAATATGATGCTGAATTGCAATTAGCGTGTCCGGACACACCGCAACATAATGGAGTTGCCGAAAGATTTAATCGAACACTAGAAAATAAAGTAAGAGTGATGATGCTTGATTCTGACTTGCCGCATTCATATTGTTATTTGGCTATTAAAATACTCTCTAAACAGTCTGAATGCATAAGCTAAGTCAAGCGCTTCGGTTGTGCTGCATATGTAAAACTTCCTCGGAGTACCGAGACTAAGTTTTCACCACAAGCCATGCCTTCTTGGTAGGATATTTGAGTACGGGTTCTGCATACTTGTGCCCGAGGAGCAGAAGTTGTACGATAGCAAACATGTAAGATTTATTGAGAATCTGACTTACAGAGATTTTCATAATCAATGTACTGAGGTGGACCCAACCGAATTAAGTTTTGGAGATTCACAAGGTACAGATGAATTAGACCAAGAACCTATAGTAGACATTGAAATGAATACTGTAGAGGCAAAGAGAAAACGAGGTAGACCCAAGAAGAATGCAGAAGCAATGTTTTTCCTGTGTGAAAATCCAGAAACAGAAAAATTTGACTTTGATCGTGACTTAAGTGATTTGAAGTTTCATGCTTTATTAGCAAACATCCAGGGAGATCCGCAAACCTTTAAAGAGGCAATTAACTAGACTGAGAATGAATAGTGGATTGATGCTATTAAGAATGAACTTGATGCAATAAGAGATAAGCATGTTTACAGTGTAGTTGAAAGATCAAAAATCCCTATGGTTAGCACAAAACCTAATATCATTGATTCGAGATGGGTATTTAAAAGAAAAGTGAATGAAGCAGGTGATATTAAATACAAAGGTAGATTAGTCATTTGTGGATTCAAGGACAAGAATGTGTACGACTTGCGTGAAACTTACGCCCCAGTGTCCAGGATGTCATTGATCAGAGCGTACTTTTCATTAGCAAACTAATTGAAATATTATATAAGACAATTGGATGTCGAAACAGCCTTTCTTTACGGAGAATTGTCCGAGGACATATATTTAGAAATTCCAGAGGGAGTATTAGTCAACAGTGACACTAGAAAGCATTATGTCTGGAAACTAAATAAATCTTTGTATGGTTTAAAAATCAGCCCAAAGAAATGGAATTATAAATTCACTGATGTTATGATTAAGTTTGAATTTCAGACAAATGATATTGATCCTTGCTTATACATACAACATACAAGTGTTGACATAGCTTTGGCGAAATTGTATGTTGATGATATTCTCTTGGCAAGCCCAAACGAGGATATACTAGACAAACTAAGTAGAAAGTTGGGTCAAGAATTCAAAATCAAAGATTTAGGTAGCCCTAAAGAATTTTTGGGAATCAAAATTGATAGAGACTTTCAAGTGCAAGTCATACGACTGAATCAAACCAAGTTTATAGATAAAATATTGGCTAGATTCAGATTTGACAAATGTTAGCCAGTAAACACGCCTATGAGAATTAGCGAAGCTTCGAGCTGTGATAGAAAAGAGAGGGAGGAGCATGAATACACGAAAGAACAGCAGGATAAATCAGGAGTACTAGTTTTTACAGAGAGGTAGTAGGGTCTCTTCTTTATCTTGCTAACGCAACTAGACCAGATATATCTCACACAGTGAATGTTCTCAGCAGAAACCAAGTTAATCCAACGGTTAACGAATGGAACATGGTAAAACGTGTGTTTCAGTATCTGACAGGCACTAAACATTATGAGTTAATCCTTAATAATGCAAGAAATGATATGGTGGCTTATTCAGATGCCAACCTATCTGACTGCAAAGATTCCTTGACAACATGTGGCTTTGTTGTTACGTCCTGACTACTCACTCTCGAATAGGCAGAAACGTATGATATGTGTAGTGGCTAAGGCTGTATTTAAAAGGGTTAATCCGCGCCTAACACTCTCACTGTTAGTAAAATAACGAAGAAGATTTACCTTGAGTCCACGTACTGCTTGGCAATTACAGGCCACTTCAGGCTCGTGCTGATTATTTGGGTTACTTCTTTAGAATAAATTAACACACTGAGTCTATTTCATAGAACCCGATCTTTTATTAGAATAAATAGAAACAAATATAATGCTTTATTCAATTGATATAAAGTTCTCAGTAAATATTATTCGCGTTTGACAGAGATAAAAGCGAGACGATTTATAATGAATAGAATTGCGGGTAAATATCACCAATTGTCGAACCGACGCGTACGGAGCTCCGTCATCGAACTATCTGCCTAAACGAATGCGAGGCTTTTTAGAGCCTCAGTTTATTACAAAAATCAAAATATTGATAATATTAAAATTACTGACATAGCATGCATAAAAAACGTAGCGGTCACTTGCTACGTCTCGAATGTCTGAGTTAGCGTTTTGCTGATTCGGTGCTGACATTCTTTTGCCATTTGTTGACATACAGCGATGTAGGTTATTCGGAGAGTTTGAATTTTGGTGTTTTTAAACGCTTTTTTATTGAGGTCATTATGTAGATGCGGATGACGTAACATTGTAATCAAGCTGTTCGGAAGTGCTGTAGCTTGGAAAACTCATAAGCAACAAAGTGTTGCTCTGTCCACATGCCAAGCGGAGTACGTGGCCTTGAGCGAAACTTGTGAAGAACATGTATCCCATAACGTTGAACTGCGATAATATGGCTACTATATCCTGTGCAAAGGTAAACGGTGGAAATAGACTGCGACACATGATAGAAAGAAGATAATACTATGTTAAAGAATGCGTAAATAAAAACTATGTATTGGATTTATTAGGTAAAATAAACTCAATCAGTTAGCAAAGTAAAATAGTATTTATTGGGTACAAACGTTAAAGATATAAGTACAAGATGTGTAGGCGCAGAGCAGACTTGAGAGTAAGCGATGTTACGTCGTCGAGTACTAGGGCTGAACTAAAGCTGCACTCCGCAGAGGGCTACAGTTGCAGAGGGCTGCAGTTACAGAGGACTGCAGCTAGACGAATATTCTCGCGTATAAAAAAAGGGCCAGAAACATTTTATTAGCTCATCTGGAGACATCTGTCATCGGAGCGCTTCGAACAGTCAGCGAGCAAGGGTTTTACGACATGACCTGGATTTTCTCTTAATAGCTATATGCGCATTCTCAAAATACAAATTACAATCCGTGCTCGCTCACGTATTTCTCAACACTATGTAAATATAGGATGGGTCAAGTCAAAAGATCAGCTTGCAGATATATTCACAAAAGCACTACCTGTTCAACTGCATGAGGAACTAACTCATAAAACAATGAACATGAATATAAATAAATAATAATCGAAATAATCTATGTTTTATCTTTTGTTTAGAATCTTCAGAAGCAGATGCTCAGGTCGACAACGAAGACTGGCTAAATGAGGAGTCTTATAGGACTGAGAGCTTTGCAAGTGAGAGGGAGTGTTGAAGTATGGCTACGGCACTTGCTACACTCTGACAGTTGCGTAGAGCGATGTGCGCATGCGCGGCTCTTCCGCACATAGGCCTCTGAGCGCGTGCCCGCGCTCGGGGACATTTCGTACCGGCAGCTCATAGAGAGCACACCTACGTATCCGCCTAGACCTTTTTCTTGAATAAAGTTTAGATACTTAATTAGAGTCACACAGTGTATAATTATTTCTCCACCTCACCACCTGAATCCCTTATATTTTTATTTACAGCATAGATTGAATCAACGCAGTGACTACATTGGCAGCATACCTGCCCCACAAAGAAGCTGTCAGATTTGGAAATTAAACAATACAAAATGACAAGAATCAAGAAGATTAAGACGAGATTTGGCGTGAAAATTGTTGCGGAGCTGGAGATCAGCTTTGACATATTTTAACCTGTGCGAGTCAGCAAGTTGCTGGTGGAAGATGCGACTGTATTCGGGAAGCTGGAGGAAGAGGTAAATAGCCGTGATGTTTATTTAAAAAATCTTGGCAATAATTTAATAAAGTTTATTTAAGCTAAAGAAAAATGCTACTATTGCATTCATATCATCAATTTAGACTAGCATTAAGAATTTTTTGATATCTATACATTTATAGGTTTGAATTAGATACTATTCATAAGTTTTTTTTTCACTCTATTACCGCTGCAGCCTCATGGGCCCAGTCAGCGGGGGCCTTCCACCACCTCTGTGTGGAAGTACAGCCCGAGTCCTATCCATTTCTTTCCTTTCAAATATCTGCCCTGATATAACCACCCTGGAGGATTTTTCCGGTGAGGACATCTTTCAGACTCGCACCGTGTTGGTTAAGCCAACACTCTCTTTCCTTTAAAGGACATCGGGTCCATCTTCCAGTGTAGACCGATACGGAGAAGGTCCATCTTTCAGGGGCCAGCTCCCCACCGGTAAGGCCGGCGTTCCCTGCCTAGCGCATCGGATCGGCCTACCTATTTTTATCAACCTCTCTAAGAGTCCCTAACACTGCTTCGCATTCGCCCAAGTTTGCGCCTGTAAAGCAAGGGGAAACCCGAAATTACGCTAAATTAAAATTCCGGGAAAAAATCCGCCTCGAAGCAGCCGGAGTCCAGGGTACTTTTCCCATTGAAATACAACTTAGAAAAAATCTAAATGTGCATTCGCCGGGAATTAAACCCACGACCCCTTGAGCGAGCGCGTATCCGCTAGTTAGGGCGTGCGCCTTAACCAACTGAGCCACGGACGCTCTGTTATTTATAAGTTATATATTATGTAGTTCTTATTAATAATGATAAGTTTTAACGTTTTGTTGTATAGAATTGTTTTTATGAATTTTTTTATATCTTACCTATATATATATATATATATCTCTCTCTCTATATTATAAAAAAAGTTTCGCCGCCGCCGCCGCCGCCGCCGCCGCCGTTTCAGAAATTTTCCCCCTCAATTCTCCCCCTCAATTTTCCCCCTCAATTTTCCCCCTCAGTTTTCCCCCTCAATTCTCCCCCTCAATTTTCCCCCTCAATTTTCCCCCTCAATTTCCCCCCTTAATTTTCCCTCTCAATGCATATCGTCTCAAATGTAGATTTTAGAATTCTTTACTATAGATTCTGTAGTCTCTCTATATTATCAAAAAAGCTTCGCCGCTGCCGATTCAAAAATTGTGCTCCTTAATTAGTGCCCCTCAATTACTGCCCCTTAATTCTTGCTCCTTAATTACCCTCCAATATTGCCATTCAGCTATTATACCTCTAAACCACTGTTAATACTTATTCTGTAATCAGTTCTAATATTACACACACGGTTAATTCAAACTTTGAATTCCGGAAAATTTTGCCAGTGCCGGCCGCTTGTTAACTGGGGCCGACGCGCATGCGTTCTATATCAAAACGCGGCCACTCGCGTCCAGCGCATGCTTGTCGGCTCTGGATATCCCAATGCGGAACTTGCATGAAAAAATTCATTAGGTCCGTCAGATAGAATATCGAAAAATAATCGACACGTTTTTTTTCTTTTTTCAATTAAACGATTATTAACAAAGATGTAGAGAGTTGAAATGTATGACGTCACTGATTCGGACTGTGTATGGTATATCTATATTGTCCGATTCAGTGACGTCACACGATATTTCAACCCGCTGTACCTTTGTCAATAATCGTTTGATTGAAAGAAGAAAAAATACGTGTCGATTATTTTTCGATATTCTACACGACGGACCTAATAGATTTTTTCATGCAAGTTTCCCATTAACCTATGACCAGCACTGGCGGGAGTTTCCCGAATTAAAAATTTCAATTAACGGTATGTGTACTTTTGCATTGGGTAATGGGTTTGTTTCCTTCTTACACAATAATGAACATCCATTTCTATTCGAAGATTTCATACAAATACATGAAACAGAATATAATAATCCCTTTAAATTTTAAAGATACAAATCACATTCATATTTATACAGAACAACATTGGTAGAAACGTAAGCCAACCATTTACCATTAGAAAGCCAATTGGACAATGTTGGTCAATGATTTACAAACGCTTGGATACAAAATCGTCACGCAATGAATGGAAGCCTTGGCTTATGGATAGCCTATCAAGGTCTTAAAGAAGAGGAGCACTCTGTTATTTACTAGCATTCCAGCTTTTAATACACAGATGTAAGTTGTGCTTGAAGATTATAAGCCTGTCACCTGGGACTCCGGTAGACGATGTTCAGGTGTCTGGCAGAGAAAAAAACATAATCTCGGTAACGCGCTTCATGGCGTTCGATGTAAAGATAGATGTAAGTTGTGCTTGAAGATGATGAACTCTCGACAAAATATGCCCTGTGCTTGCAAAATTTTAACCTAAAAGTCTATAATTATAAAACTAAAGGACATAAGGCAATTTTTTTAAGCGTATTTACTGAAGTCACATAAATAATTTATTGTTTTTCCGATCACATAACCTCCCAAATGCTTGAAAATGCTTTTAAAAGCAATATTGAAAATAAACAAAACCACGTCCCAGAATAGTCACGAGCACGTGAAATTCAAGCTGCAGATAAGAATAAGTATATAAAGATACAGTTCACAATTTAAGGAAAAATAAGAATAGTTTTTCTTCGTCGTAGCTTGATCAAACGAAATATTTAAAAGATTATTACAAATCAGTATGACCAGAGGGTAGGCAAAAAATTCGTTGTTTATAATACAGCTATTAGCCGTGTATGTAGCAAAGACAAATAAGTTGATATTCAATGAGCAGACGCTGTTTTGCGCATTAACGGTCAATTCAATACCCGACGATAAAATATCACAAAAGTCTTTCCTTATCTATATTTTTTCATCAGCTTGTTCTCGCAGACAGGCAGACGATTTTTAAGATCGTGAAACTCAAGATGTTCAAGGAAATGGAATTTACTTCTAAGTGGTTTGACAAGGGTTAGCAAGATTGGGATTATACTGAATACCTTTTATAAGAAGAAGTCAAGGGATTTGCGTGTTGTAATAAAACTCCTTTCGACAAGAAAGCGATCTTATTAATACAAAGAGAACAACCGATTTTGAATTATTATGAAAGGGCTGTGCCAATTCATGAGATCGAAGGTACTTCGTATTACAATCTATTAAACAAGCCGATAGACGTAATGACTTCTGACGTAAGTTATCCTAAAATTATCGAAGAGTTTAGGATCAAAACGTACAAGCTTCTTTACCCGCTGTATCACAAGTGGTTGCGGATCAGATTTGATCACGACATGATAGAAAAATGGTCACGATCGATGACGTCGTTCAAAGAGTTGTGAAGATTCGTCTACACTGAAAGATCTATAATGTATTTAAATTTATTAGGAGACGCATTGGTTTGATCTTGAAATATTCCCTTAAGACGTTTTTTAAGTAGTTTTAAGGTTTAGTTTTTAACGTGGGTAACAGTTCTGCCTCTTAAATTACCTATCGGTAGACTCGCAAACTATACGACAATAGGTGCGTGCACACACGTTGTTGTAAAATTCGAAACGGCGTAACTTTTTCAACGACCGATTTATTGCGACAAATCAATACTGAACAATTATAACGTATTTGAGCTCTTATAGGTAAAATGTTTTCTCCACATACACAGAAAGAAAGAAATGTATTGTTTACACGTGCCCTATCATTTTAACTCCTTGGAAAGGAAAATCCAAAACACATGCGCCGAAACAATCATATATCAACTAAAAATCTCGACATTATACAAGCGTTTAGAATACACTAAAATCAGCAGTAGCTTGTAATCAATATAGAGTAATAATTTTTCTTTTCTTGTACCGGTAAGTTCAACAAATGCGATATACAAGCCCGTATACGTTTAGCGCGTTAGCTCAGCTACAGCAAATAGCTGGCGCCTATGATTCGTTAGAAAAAGCTGATGCATACACAGCAATGGGTGAGTTTTCCAACGACCTTAATACCGTCAATTTGTAAATGATTATGCGCGTGAGTAAAGCGAAAAAAACTGCGCCGGGCTGGCGTTGCGTATCGAGCGTATCGAGCAAAATTATCAATGTGTAATCGGCGGTGGCGGCTGCAATATAAAATCTAAAATGCGTTAAAAAGCGGTTATCTTCTTCAAAAAGGAAAATCCAAAATACATGCGCACGCGGGGTTAATTTTTAGCAGTAGCTTCGAGCTATGATATATAATTCAGGCGTGAATAAGCGAGGAGAGAGAGGTTAGGAAGTGATTTTACAGAATTCGCACTTCGAAAATTTTTGTTTTATTTTTTGAAATACGCTTTTACGTATATTACGAACTTTAAAGTTTTTACTACGACGAACGTGGGGTTGGCGAGCGAAGCGAGCAGGGGGGGACCCCCCTAGTATATATATATTGCAGCGGTGAGCTATGCGGCGTCCACAGAATGCAAGAGTGGGGTGATGACACAGCAGCGGCGTGGCGCGCGCATCTCCCTACGTCTGTATGGATGATTTCTGTACATAGGTGTGAATGTAAGTGTGAAAGTAGGAATGTGAGAGTTTTATCGGCGGCTTAAGCCCCACTCTTTCGTGAAC
This sequence comes from Pteromalus puparum, assembly GCA_012977825.3. Lineage (NCBI taxonomy): Eukaryota > Metazoa > Arthropoda > Insecta > Hymenoptera > Pteromalidae > Pteromalus > Pteromalus puparum. Next base: position 21,603,300 of record CM053171.1, read on the forward strand.
CTTTATAAGGACCTGCGTGCCTATGGCCAGTCACTAGCTCCAGCGCAATTCAAGCGGCTAGTCTCTACTCAAGAGCAACTTACGCCTTAAGTAGATAATACTTAGAATTCTTTCACGCATTATTTGTATACTTATAAAATGTTCAAGATAGACAAGATATCGCAACTCAAGCGTATCACTTCTATACTTAGAAAAATTCAAAGACTTGCCATATACTTATAAAATTTTTAATATTTCTTGATTACTTGTAAATCTTTCTAACTAGAACAGATAACGCGAATTCAAGCGTATCTGCTTAAGATCTAATTTGTAAAAATCAAAGCGGATTTATTTTTTCGTTTGTGATATTATAGCCTTGTAATAGTAATTTTTGGAGTTTGTGTAAAAACATGTAGGAAATATTCAAACTTTTTTTTTCTTACCCTGTATACTATGAATCGTTTTTTAGGTACGACCGCGACACGGAAGTGCCTTATAGTTTCGTGTGCGAAAAATGTGTGAGATGCGATATCTCACGCAATTTTCGACAGATCAAGCTGAAATTTTAGGAGAAGTCTCCTTCCGCAAAAGCTAAAAAAAATTTTTTTTATCCTGATCCTCTACGTCGTTTTGAAATGCGGGCACAATTTGTTCGATTTTTAAGCGTATTTTTAATAAAAATTTTCCTGTGATGCGATTATCTCAGAAAGACAAAAATTTTTGTGTGAACTCATCTCATAATAGTAAGCTGACAGATTTATTTTGGGCTTGATCCTACATGTATACGCAGAATGAGGTCACCTCCAAAAATCGCTAAAAACTGTTTTTCGGCTCTAACTCGAATTCTAAGCATTCTACAAAAAAAAGTTAGAAAGAAAAGTTGTAGATCTTTGAACAATACAACTTTTTTCCATTGACATCAAATCATGAAAATGCTTATAGCTCGAGTTTGCAGCAGAAATTTTTTACAGCTAAAAAACCAATTATGCGCCATAAAACTTTGCGAATTTACGTTTTACATAAAAATGTTAAATCTAAAAGTTGTAAACATTTTTAAAATACAACTTTTTACTGTAAAAAACATTTTTTTAAAACACTTTTTGACATACAACAACCAATAACCAATACGAAGCAATCAAACGAAAAATAAGAAGCGATGTTTTGATACATAAATTCAATAATAACTGCGGTGCAACATGCCTTTAACTCGTGTGAAAAAGGTGTGAGATGCGGTATTTCAGCCTGCTCTGAGAACCCTGACACATCTCTCTAAACTACGCTATTGCAATCAATTTTCTAAATTAATCCCTGTTTCTAAATTAAACTTGACTTATATGAGAAGAGAACCCTGACACATCTCTCTAAACTATGCTATTACAATCCATTTTCTAAATTAATCCCTAATACTAAATTAAGTCTTGATTTATATGAATCTTTTGTTAATTGTTTTTAAAATCCTCTTGAAAATCCTTTTAAGTCCTTCCTTTCACTTCAATTGTTTTTTTTCCACCTAAAAGAAAAATAGAATTAAATTAATAAAACGAGAAAAAAACGACGGTACAATGTAATTATCTGTTAAAGAAAAATAAGCTTTTATAAAATTCATAATTATAAATACAAGTATGATTATAAATAAGTAGTAGTATAGTAGTGCCAGAGTCTTGAGTCGTGAAGTTACGTTCCAACTCCAAAATTTTGATAGCTCAGTTATCAATACCATATCAGTATCCATAGTTTGACTGCGGTAGACGCAGTAGACCATGATCCAATAAATGCAGAATTGTTTATACACCTAGACATACAGAAAAATATTACAAAATCCACCAAGATTCAGACCACTGATCTCTGCATACAAATTTTAAACAAGGCAGCTTTTAAGTATGAATACCGTCAAACAATATTTTTCAGTCACATAGTTTACATTTACAAACAGAAGATTATCATCATGAACACTAAAAAGGTATCCGCAAGCAATGAGAAATCTGTTTACTGATTTTATCATATGGGACAAAGCGTTTCAAGTTAAATCTTATTGAATATATATTATCAATATAACATGCAGTTCGAGTTTATTCTAATATTTTGAAAATTACCTTGTCGGATTTTATAAATCCATATCCAGATTTGTACTAAAATAGTTAAAGTATCCAGGAACCCCAAACAACACTCCAAGACAGCATCAATTCAATTGCAAAATCCTCTCAAGATGGTCCAAGCAGCTGGCAACGCTAAACAGGATTGCCGCATAGTGGAAATAGAGCTCGAGGATCATTCGCAGGTGGTTGAGGCAGCTAGAAACGCCAACCAGCACTGCCAGAAAGCCCAAATATAGTTCCAAGGTTGTCTTCGGTTGATGACATCAGCCAGAGACGCCAAGCAGCACAACCAGATACCATGAATCCACCTCCAGGGTTGTATTGAGGCTGTTGAAGTACCTATAAACGCCAACCAGCACCACCAGAGAGAAAGTGAATCAAGTCCAGGGTGATCTTGGGAGGCATCGGAATCACAACACTGATTTAACTCTAAAAAACAGATAAAAAATTACACTGATTGTACGGCACATAACACAATAGGTATCTGTTGTAAACATAATAAACACAAGAACAAAGGAAAACCAGTTGTAGATCTTATGCGATAGTGAATCTTCATCCAGACAGCATCTTGCAAGAACAATGTATTAGCACATCAATAGAATGAGTAGGAGCAGCAGCCGCAGAAGTAGTCCAGAAAACCGGAGGATAACCTCCAAGCAAGCAGCACTCCTTGATGAATTGACACTCCCACATCGCATCGTCGGTGCATTCCGGTTGTATCGCTTTTGAATACTTTTTGCACTGTCTTACAACCGCGAGTAGGATCGCGGTGAGCAGAGGTTGTGTAAACACATAATATAGGCACCGTAACAGCATTTTTGTTCTGTTTTTAAAACTACTTTTAAAAAAGTAAGAATCAATTGAAAATTTTGGATTTAGTTAGCATTATATAGCATCTTTATCCCTTTCTTTGGGTTGTTCATGATACCAGTTAGTTTCAAATATATTAAGCCTTAAAACATAATTCATTAAATAATATGCATTTATCAATAATTGAAAAATAATCTCTCTATAATATAAAAAGAGTTTCGCCGCCGCCGCCGCCGCCGCCGTTTCAGGAATTTTGCCCCTCAATGAATCCCCCTCAATTGATCCCCCTCAGTTAATCCCTCTCAATTACTCCCCCTCTATTACTCCCCCTCATTTGATCCCCCTCGATTACTCGATTACTCCCCCTCAATTACTCCCCTTCAATATTATAAAGTATATATATATTATAAAAAATGTTTCGCTGCCGCCGTCGTTGGTTCAAAAAGTTTCTTCAATTACTCCCCCTCATCGGTTCTTTCTTTTGTTTTGGTAAAGATAACTTGATAACTTCAGATTCTAGCCGTTCCGTTCTGTGTGTTTGTTTATTATAAACAAAGTATAACCAATAATACACACGAGTTTTCGTAATTAGACGAGTCAATCGCACACACGAGTCAACACACACGAATTTTCGTAATTAGTTACTTACTTTTTTTGTTTCCCTAAAACCGGATTGATGTCTATGAAAAGTTTCTTTTTAACTTAAAAAAAATCATTTTTAAAGTTTATATTTTTTTATAACCTTATTAATGTGAGTGATTTACATCTAAAAATTTGTTTGTATTGGAACGATTTTATAGAATTATTAACAATCAAACTTGTAAAGAAGTGCCCAGTTATAGTGTACAGAAGGTTTTACATAATTATATATGTAACAAACCCACTACCAATGTAATTTGTAAAGACCATAAAAAACTTAAAGAACAATTTTGTCAAGCTTATCATATGCTTGACAAATATAATTTACGAAACATTGATAGAAGAATAGTGTTATTAGTGGAAAGAGAAGTGCGCCAAAATGATGTATTTATGTTTGGAATAAACACTGATGAGCGTCACGCGAAATGGTTGAATTATTTAAAAGACATTAGTTACAGATATTTTATTAACAAAAAAGGATTCATAGAAGAGGAGAAAGATCAAGAGGAAGAAGGACAATATTCAGAGCTGGAAGAAGAAATAACAGAGAAAGAGATAAATTATTGTACAGTGGAAGAGTTTACGCAACAGACGAAGGGAGATTGGTATGATTATATATAATGTATATTCGACTTTTTTCAGGGATTAGAATGGCGAGCCATTGATCAACTCTCACGTGTGCAGACCTCGGGATTCTTCTAGGAGCCGATCACGCGGACGGAGCCCTTACGAAAATGATCTGTATATGATCCTGCATACCTAACTGCATGACATCATGCATGAGTTACTGCATGAACAACTGCATAAAAACCTGTAAACTTTTATGCACGATTTTTTGCATGAGATATTGCATAATGTACTGTACATGAATATGCATGTAGCTGTACATGCTATTATGGTGGAATATCTGCACAGAATTCGCGTAAGTTGGGCATGAGTTACTGCACTGTTCTGTGCATACATGTGTGCAAAACATTATACATAAACTCATGCTTTTTCTATGTACAGATTTCTATGTTTATAAGATTCTACATGTCAACATGTACATACCTTCATAGAATATTGTAGACAAAAATTTAGTATATAATACTGATTATCATGTAAGGCTAACTTATGCAAGTTAATTTTAATGCAAGCACGCATATATATATTTACGCATACATATATTTGCAATAAATTCTGCTTAAATTTTGCCAGGATTTCGCATAAGGGCACAGGTTCAAGCCGTTTCCGATGGATTTTCAAAAACGATCGTTACCGCCAGACAAAGACTGGAAAGAGCAAGGGACTGCCACGAATAACAAATTAAAAACCAAGTATACATTTTTTAACTTAAACATGCATCTGGTTTAGGAAAAATTAATTTTCGTAGAGAATTCAACGAAGTGACTGTTAAGATAGAGAGGGGGTAAAAGGTTACTGCACGTGCAGCAATCGCGAGAACAAATTTTAAATACTTGAAGATTATAAAAAAAAAAAAAACCTATCTGACGTGGATGATTATGCTCCAAAAATCCTGATTAAACCGTACACCAGCTCCGTTAAAGATCGTCGTAGCATCCATAGAAAATTTTCATGACAACTCGTGAAAATATTTAAAGTCAAACAACACTGAAGTTGCATGCATAAATGTATCAGTGGTAGATGATACGTGAAGATCACTTCAGTCTTGTTTATACTTCAAAATTTTCACGAGCTGTCTTCTGCAGAAGCTAAGGAAATCTTCAATAGAGCTGGTGTACGGTTAAATCAGGATTTTTGGGAGCATAATCATCCACGTCAGATAGGTTTTTTTTTTTATAATCTTCAAGTATTTAAAATTTTTCTCGCGATTGGCGCACCTTTTAATCTCTCTCTATCTCTGTCACTACGTTGAATTCTATACAGAAATTATTTTTCTTAAACGGGATGCATGTTTAAGTAAAAATATATATATATTTTGTTTCTAATTTGTTATTCTGGATAGCTTGCTCTTTCCAGTCTTCGTACAGCGGTAACGATTGTCTTTGACATTTCATCGGCGATGACGCGGGTCTGTCCCATTATAAAAAAATCCTGCATGAAATATAACAGAAGAAACTGCAATATCTACTGTAGGAGCCATAAAGAAATCATGCAAAAATTTAAGCAAAATTTATTGCAGGTATTGTTTGCTTGCATTGAAATTTACGTGCATAATATAGCCTTAATATAATGTCTTAATATAATGTCTTGTATACTACATTTTTGTATACAATATTCACACATGTATGTACAGAACAGTGCAGTAACTCATACACGAATTTTGCGAATTCTGTGCAGATATTCCTCCATAATAGCATGCATAGCAACCTGCATAATCATATGCAGTATATGATGCAATATCTCATACAGAAAATCGCGCATAAAAGTTTACAGTTTTTTATGCAGATGTTCATGCAGTAACTCATGCATAATGTCATGCAGTCAGATATGCAAGATCACATGCAGATTATTTTCGTAAGGGGAACTGCCCCCCGCGACGTTTTGCTTTGAGAGAAAGCTTTGTAATTGTAATTTTCGACTTTCTAAAACAGGTTAGAAATTTATTTTGAACTTTGTGCAGTTCGAATCACATGTTTTTAGAAAATGCGCGTATGTACATTTCTATACCTCGATTGGCAGCGCTCAGAACAAAGAGATTTCGAGGGTATATTCTGAAAAAGCTCCCTGTTATGTAATATACACACCAGCGGCAGCTTTGATAGGAAAAAAGCCCGGCTCTCTAAAGTTTAATTTTAAATTCAACTCTCGTCGAAGGGCTATGTCCGTTTGTTCTTCTTCTCTCGGTTTTGACGCACGCTGCAACGTCCATATCCAGGGGCTAGATAAAGACAGGGGATCCGGCGCAGCTGACCACGAGGTTGCGTTTAGTCAGGGGCCCCGACGGGACTTCATACGTCCCTGCAATCGATCTATCTCTCTCTCTCTCTCGCTCGCGGGTCTGATGCCGCGGGAGAGGATAGGTTAGTCTTTGGCAGCGCGTGCGCGTTTTCCACCGACGCGCTGAATTCACATGTAAATGTAATTGCGTTTCTACGCATCGCGCTATCTCTTTCTAGCTGCGCGTCTCCGCGGCTTCACGAGCGGCACGAGTACTCGCACGGACAGTATACTCACGACGATCTACCAAACCACAGCTTTCTCCTTTACACTTTCGCCACGCCATTTTTCCATGTGCCAGTGAACGAGAGGAAGGAAGCTCCGCAGTACAACGTCGCAGCTTCAGAGGCTCTTCGTTGTATCTTCATTTTGATAGTATACCTAACATTTGCATTTCTTTTATTTTATACTAATCTTTGCACCCGGGGATATCTTCGTGACTGATCCGGAGAAATCCGTCTGATTCTGGGAAGGATTTCAGCACCTAACCATTAACACGCCACCGACGGGTTACAAAAATATAGCTACATGCTATCCGACTGGGCCAGCTCAGTCGGTTTTCCCATGGTCGCATTCGCGTAAACTCGAATAACTAACAATAAATCACAACTAACTCTTTGTGCCACTAACACGTGCCAGCACAAAGCCTCATCGAATAAGTGTTATCTTTATGCGATTTCTTCACTGTGCAGCATAGCGAAATACAACGAATTAATCAGACTTTTTCTTTAGTTTTCCTTTTCTACAATCAATATATTGTGTTTTTTTTTCATTTAGCTGAATCCCTTGCTTTTTCCATAAGCCTTGTTTGAAAGCCTTGTTCAGAGGTGACCTCTGAACCTGTGTTGCAAGCAGGAAAAATAAAGAGGTCGTAAAATCACTAACTTTCATTATTCATCCAACGTAAATAATCTTTTTTATCAGCATCCAATGTAAATCTAATTATAGTATCAGTATATTTTGCAATAGACAATTCAATTCGGTTTCCCTTTCATTTTAAGATATCTGACTGTTTCTTAATTAACATTCATCTCATCATTCTAACGATTATATTTCAATTTCTTTTAAACAGGTTTATAAACATATTATCAAATATTCGTTCCTTAAAATTTTCCTTGTTGTCAGAAATTTGCCTATGTTCGAATTTGCATTATCTACGAATCGCTGTATTTATGTATTGCTGTTATTGATTTTCTTCGAATTAGCTGTATCCGTTTACTACATCGTATTCTCATTGCTATATAGATGAATAAATAAATAAGGAAAATATCGCCAAGATCTACATAAATAAATATATGAATTGTGTTGTAGTTATTCACCTTATCCCGCAATCCTATTCAGTACCTGGTGTCTCAAAAAAATTTCGACAATCTCTTTAATTTAATATTTCTTGCGTTATTAAATGATTAATTATTTTGCATTTACAAAACAACATTAACTTAAATTACATTAAGCGACTATTCGCAAATAAATTTAACAATTTTCTCTCTAAAAGTAAAATTAGTCAACAAGTATACGCAAGAAAATATAAATCGTTGCAACGCGAGCGCACGCACTGCACGCGCTCATCAAATTCTAATATCAATCTTCTATGCGTTCGCGACGATTGATATAATCGAAATATTTTTACAAGCGATTTCATATCGCTTGGATATGCGGCGATATTGACGGAAGGAGGCTGGCGTATTTACAATTAAAGAAAAACGCACTACCGTAACCTCTACGTAAAAGCACAACCTAACAAACTCGCACTACCATAACCTTTACGTAAGAGCACAACCTAACATACAATATGACTTATTAAACAATTAGTATTTTTGTATTTAAATTACCTTTAATTGCTTCAATAGCATTTGAATTTGAACAATAGTAATGCTGATTCGAAATTTAAGTATGAATGATGGTCTTTGTAATGGAACAAGATTAAAAGTTCTTGAACTATACATACAAATATAATATTAAAGCAGAAATTATAACAGGCGACAAAAAAGGAAATATAGCTTTTATTTCTCGAATAATTTTAGACACTGAAGAATATACTTCCTTGCCATTTATTTTATTTCGTCGACAATTTCCTATAATTTTGGCATTTGCGATGACTATAAATAAATCACAAGGACAGAGTTTTGAAATGGTCGGAATTTACATACATAGACCTTTGTTTTCTCATGGTCAGTTATATGTAGCTTTATCTCGATGTAAAAATCCAAAAAAATTATTTATTCAAAACAAAACAGATGATTGCAATATAATTAAAAATATTGTTTGGAAAGAAATATTGAAATTGTAAAATAATCTACTTATAATATAATATTTTTGATCATGTTCTTTTATATTTATTTTGTATAATAATTTACAGAAATTCTTAACATTATGAAATATAAAACGTATTGAATCATCTGTTATTAGACTAAATGTTCATATACAGCATCCACCAAAATTAATTCTTGAAGAAAAAAAATAAAAGTATTGAACAACATATCTGAAACAGAATATAATAATTATTGACTGAAAGGAATTATTTATCTGCCACTTTTGCAACTGTTTAATAGTTTATATTAATAGCAGCAGCATCCAATCGTATTGGAAGATTACCTGGTTAAAATGAACAAGTAAAATTTTCTTTTTTTATGTGTATTTCTGTTATGTATAATAAATAAATATAATAATTTTACTATGTATAAAGAATTCATGAAAAACCTACTTGTTCGCATTGTAGAAATATTTTCTGAATGACGATTTCTTAAGAAAACATTTAAGTAAAAAGCATATAAAATCAAATCAAATATGTACACTGTGTGATTCAGATATTAAAAATAAGTCCAATTTGTAAAGGTATTTGAAGGAGCACATGCATATAAGAAATTTTTTGTGTATAAAATGTGAAATAATATATTGTGTGCCAAGGGCGTAAAGTGGGCTTTTTTAGGCCGAGTGTGGAGTTTGCAGTACGAGCCGCAGACGAGTACTGCAACCACACGAGGCCAAAAAGCCCACTTAGCCCTTGGTGCACACCATATTTATTGTAACGTAAGTACAGATTTTTGCGTTTTTTTTTAGATGTTGAGTGCGACTGATGCAACTTTTTTCAGAATCGGCGACCACACTCTTCCCTGCTAATAGCTGAAGATTAAAAGCGATAAAATTTGATTAATTTTAATCACATTTTAATCATTCTTAATACTTCTAATCCTCGTGATCATTTCAGAAGAATCAATTTTAATACATTATAATCATATAGCAATTAATGCTTATTTTTAGCATTAATTTTAATCGTTTTTGACCGGTATTAACACTAACAATTTGATTTAATCCATTTTAATCTATTTTAATATATCCTTGAAATCGCTGAAAATAATGCGGCAATGTCAGGTTTAATCCAAAGTAATCGTATCGTTTTTAAAAGACTATATTATAACTAAAAGTAATAAATTTTAATTTTATTTGATTGTTTGTTAGTTAAACGTAATTAATGATGAGCCAAATGAAATTGTTTCTAATCGCATATAATTGAAATCATTTTAATCGGATTTAATATACAGTATTAAAATCGCAAATAATACATCTTATAGCTGTTAATCACCATGAGTCATATTTTGATCATTGCTCGACATTGCTATCGTTTTTGATCGTATTTAATGCATATCATTGAAATCATTTTCAACTACTTATAACGCAATTAAATGTGATATAAACTTTAATTCTTTGTGATTGTTAGTTGATAAATCCGAATTACACCAATATAAAAAATACGACACGCACTCCCTGTGACCCATCATAGCCGACCCGAAAAACCGACACCGTTTATAAGCATTCTTATATTTAAATTCCAAAAACTACGGGAGCGTGTTTACTAGGCTCTGTCATTGGCGATCTAGAGCTCCTACCTAGAAGTTGCATTACTCCACTCTGAAAAATGTGAGTGCATTAAAGATAATACATCGTTGCTCCCTACGAAGAGTAGTACATTTCAGATCTCGCACCGAAAACTAGTACATTTGGTTATTCGCCGCAAACACTAGCACTTTTCACTTTTCGCCGCGAAGAGTAGCACGTTTCACGGCTCAAACTAATACTCTTGTAGTATGAGAAAAACGTATGATAATTTAATCATTTTTGTACTAGCTGACTCTTTGCATGTGAATATTACTATTATGTACCACTTTGGCGTTCATAAATATCATGAATTGTTTAAGTAATAAATTCCCGAAACCACTAGTGTTTTCGTGAAATGTGCTAGTCTTCGCGGCAAAGACGCGATACGTGCTAGTCTTCGCGGCAAAGTTGTGAAAAGTGTTAGTCTTCGCGGCAAGGGCGCGAAATCTACTAGTCTTCGCGGCGAAAAAGGAAAAGTACTACTCTTCGAGAGGGATTTAGAACGTGCTAGTCTTCGTTTGGAGCGACGATATATGACCGATTGTGAGAAAACGTGAAATACAGTGCACAAATGTTACTATTATAAAATGAACGCTTTTCTGGGTTGCCAATATAAATTTGTAAAAATGTGAAACATTTTGAAAAATCATGAAAATTTGTAAAAATTATGACAGGTTTCATGTTAGCGATGCTCCAAATTTAAATGTAAAATTTTTATTTTTCACATTATTTTACATTCCAACACAATTACTCAAAGTTTTTCACATTTATCATTTCCACAACATTTTTATTGTATTGAACAATAAACAATTAAAAAGTATTAAAATCTTCTACTAATATTATATGTTAAGAACAATTAAATTAATCTTGATTAAAGACGATAACAATTTCAGACATTATAAAGTGCATTGCAACAGATTGAAAACGTTTAGATACGATCAAATTTTATACCAAAAATCCATTGCGATTAAGATAAACGATTGAATTATACTAAGAAACGATTAAAAATGTCTCGTCGCCAGGTGGCGTCCGGATTTTATTACTCGCAAGTGGTAAAGAATCTATGATGGTCAGTATATAAGACCATTCAAGGTAATGCATAAATAATTCATTGTAACATGCGTGTAATACATGTATTAAGTAACAGTGCGTGTAAGATTAGGCAGTACGAGTGTGTATTTATAAAGTGTTTAATAAAATATATGAAAAAAGTCCTAATTATAAAAAAAATGATACATGAATATTAAATACGATTATAAGAGATTAAAAACAATTAGATTTATAAATGCAGTAATTAACATCAAAAACGATAAAAAACGATCAATATATATAACGGATTTTTAATACATTTTATAATAATAGTTTAATCGTTTTTTATACCATTCTAATCGTTATCTATTCTAATCGGAACTGATACAATACATTCTAATACCTAATAAAGCTAAAATTACGTTACACAAACGACTATCAAAAACGATTACGGTTTTTGAAATCGTTTTTAATCTTCGGCTATTAGCAGGGTTAGTAGACCAATTTTTAAATTTATATATATAAATAAATATAGTATATATATATATATTAATTTAATAAAACAAATGCTATTGTTTTAATAATATTATAGCTTTCTCCACAATTAATTAAAAATGGAGTCGGATCCAACTCAAAATTCTTTAGTTCCAATAGAAAACGAAGCACATGGAAACTTCTTGCGAGAATTAAATAATCAAATTGAAGAACATGAATTAGAACAAGTAAATTATGAACGTTATTTAAGGGGGTTATTTAAGGGTTATTTAAGGTACCCATTTCTGCGATTTTACCGACCTTGTGGTCGATAGTGTAGGTTTTCCTGATGATCATATCTAGCGCCATCCGGCGTCAATGACTATAAATGTAACAGGAGATACGCAACGCAAGTCGTATAAAATTGCTTTAAACTTAACAAGATTTTAATAAACAATCAACGCGCGTTTTTTATTATAAATTTTATTATAAATAATTATGTGCATTTCGCATATACACGCGTGTTCCGACTACACGCCTTTTTTATTGTATAATAATTATGTGTATTTCGCATATACACGCGTGTTTCGACTACACACCTTTTTTATTGTATAATAATTATGTGTATTTCGCATATACACGCGTGTTTCGACTACACGCCTTTTCTATTATAAAAATAATAATGCGTATTTCGTTTATAGCGCAAAAATTTTAGAACTAGATCTTTTGGTTGCACTAGATTCATCCAATGACACGAATATGTTAAACTACGTGACCTGGACTTGTATATCAAGTTTCAAGTGTATATAATGCAGCACTTTTTCAGACATGCAATTTTTAGTTACAGAAATGTTAAAAAATTGAATTTATATATAATTGAGATATCGTATAAACTCAAAACTTAATATGCAAGCCCTTGTCATGTATTTCAACATATTTGTGTAGTTTAGTGACTTAACTGGAACCAAAAGATCTGATTCGTTCCAAATATACGCTTTTGGCGTATGTGTTTTAGAACAAAGTACATCTTCTGGTTGTAGTAAATTCATCAAACGATACAAATATGTTGACATACACGACAAGAGCTTGCATATCAAGTTTCAAGTGTATATGATACATAAAGTTTGAGATACAATTTTTAATCACTCAAATCTTGAAAAGATAAATTTATATAAAAGTGCTATATCATATAGACTTGAGGCAACATTTTTGGCTGTAGGAAACTTCAGAAGTAGCCTACTTAATTAGCAGCATAGCAGGAGATGTACCACTTGTACCCGTAGAAGGCAGCGATAGTTGATATTGGTCGAGGAGCTGTAGAAGATCCTGGACATACAGCTGTTATAGAAGTTACACGTATAGCAGCAGCAGTTGGCCCAGCTCGAGTAGCAGCAGCAGCAGCAACAGTTGTATGAGCACAAGCAGCAAAAGCCGTACACACAGCAGTCGCAGCAGTGGCTCTTGAATGTGCAGCTGGGTACACCCTGGACTACAGCAGCACTGGACTCTGTACTAGTAACAGCAGCAGTAGTTGACCCTGGTTGAGGACCTGCAGTAGATCCTGAATGTGCAGCTGTAGAACGCATACCAGCAACTCCCAACTCCACGGTCATGTACAGATGATTGAAAGGTGCCAGCAACGCTAAACAGCCCATCGGACAACATGATTACAGCTCCTGGGTCGACTTCAGATGAATGAAATGGGCCAGTAATGCTAACCGGCCCAACAGTCAGCGTGAATCTGGTTTCAAGGTCGTCCTTCGACCTTCAGCAACGCCAGCCAGCACCACCAGAGAGCGTGAAACTGGATACAGGGTCATCTCCAAGTAACTGAAGACTCCAAAAACGCCAATCAGCATCAGTAGCAGCAGACGCAGATGACTGAAGCCTCCAGGAACGCCAGACAGCACCACCAGAGAGTGTGAAACTGGATTCAGGGTCGTCTCCCTGATAACTGAAGCCTACAGAAATGCCAAGCAGCATCAGTAGCACCAGACAGTGTCGATCCAGCTCCAGTCGTCTTGTCTGTAGCCATCAATGCCAACCTATAATGCACAGACAGTATATAAGTCAGCTATAGGGTCATCTTTACATCGTTGGAACAGCACAAACAATGATAGTTAATCCTCATCTTGACTGTATCTTGAAATTTGAATGTATAAGTACAGCAGTAAAGGCAGCAAGAGCAGCAGCAGCAACAGTCAGCAGTAGACACCAAAACAAGGGATAACCTCCATGCGAATTTTCTTGCTGGAGTTACGTATTTTCCCCTACTGCAGCACTCCTTGGTAGATTGCCACTTTCACGTCACATCGTGGCTGCAATTTCGGTGCATCACTTTCTTACACTTTTTGCACAGCACTACACTGAAAATCAAGAACCGCGAACAGCCGATCCGCGAGCGAGCTTCATAGCACATAAGTACTATTAGGTGTACACTTAGGTGTACATACATGCGCCACAACACTTTTCTGAAAGGTTCTAGAAATATTAATGAAATCTTTTGGAAGATTCCAATAATCTTCCAATATCTTTCAGTATTGTTAGAAAAATTTAGGTAACCTTCTGTTAGAATATGAATAGTACATTTGTATGTACATCATACTATAGTATCTAGAGATAGGATGCGCATAAGCGCTGTGCGCAACTACTCGACAGTGAGTCTCGTCTCGTTGCGCATCGTAGGTAGCATAGCATATAGGATAGGCACACACATGTGCGACTCCCAACCAGTACTATAAATGCTCTGTAAATATCAACTAAATAAACCACATTATTAACAATAATCCTCCCGTCTACCTCACTGTTTTCTCATCATGGTAGCAGAGCGTGGTTTTTCTTGAATATATCTTCTATACTGACTTTCGAGTCGTATAGAGATATTTAAGTGAAAAGTGAAGTTAAAAGCGTGGTGAAGAAATTTTTCAAAGTGAAAAATCAAAGTGTTTGAATAATATCAGAAGAAAAATACAAGTGAAAACAGATAGCTAAATAAAAGGACTAATTGGTAGAAGCAAAAGTTTTTTGAAAAAACTTAAAATCAGCCAGATGCACGCGGATTAAAAAGTGAACGTGAAACACGTGGTCTAGTGCAAGCAGAGAGCACTTGGGTTTATGAATAATAGAGAGACACCGGAAACGAAGATAGTTGTAAAAATTGAAAAGGAAAATTCCGAACACGAAGGAAAGTTCGAGAATTACCGAGAAGTTGAAGAAAATTGTGAAGTTGAAACGAAGATTGAAGTACAAGTAGACGAAATGGAGAAAAAAGATTTGACTATACCGGCGTTCGACGGAGAGGATTATAGTATGTGAAATTAAAGAAATGTCAAGAAGTTATATCAAGAATGAAAGATGAGTCAAAGGATAAGGATCCCTGGGACGAAAATGATTTAAAGGCTATGAATTGAAACGCTAGGAGAAGCCTAGGTTTCTTTTCGACCGTGCAACCGAACAGGCCTCGATTCATACGTGGTGGCGAGCCGCCGCGGCTCAGGGCGCCAGGCATTGGAATGCCAGGGACCTAAGATCCCCTTTCCTTGAGAGGCCACCACGTGTCAAAGCCTGTCGATGTGAGAAATCTAAGCTCGGCTAGCTTATCGTTGGGAAAGGCCGGGAGTCAGGGTCGTGGGATAATAACGCTTGACTTGGCTGCTGCTGACTTTGCTTTTACGTACTCATTTATTTTCTCAAATCTCTGAACTTTATTACACTACGGCATCCTGCCGATAATCACTCTGTCTCTCACATGGCCCGCTGGCCGAGACTTCACACATCACACTCCGCGGCTAGCATACCGCTCGCTTGTTCACGGCCCACGACAAGGTCGCCGCGATTATCCCATCCGAGTGCGCGAAACGGCCCCACGTAAAGTTCGCCGACGGATTTGCCCGTGCCCACCGCGCAATCGACGCCGTGCTCGCGCTCGTCAGCGCGAACACCGCCGACTTGCCGATGCGGGCGAAACACTCGCCTCGCCTCTCCGAAACGTCCGCCGGCCAGGACGATCGGCGCGTCCGTCACGACGTGCTCTCACGGGCTTGCGACTCCCCGGCCGAATTTTCAACACGTTATTACCGCCCGCGCGCCAACTCTTTTCCTAGCCGCTTGCCGGCAACCTTGCCGCGACCGTGACGCGCGCGCACACACACACTACACAGGGACTCGCTGCCCCGACACACGTCTAGCTACTAACCTACTCCAACTCAATGCATCCGCGCATTACCGACTCATAATAATTATCTAAACTATCGGATATCAGACAGCCATCTCGCATTAGGCTGTCTGCGCAAACCTTATGATCTAGCGAGAGCGGAAGCGAGAGCGATTAATCTATACCAGGACGGAAGCGATAGCTGAGGACTATACGATAGCTTGGGAACAAGGAGTTAAGTACGATACTAAATTAACAAGGGATTCGATAGCTGAGTGACGGAAATGGATACGATAGCTGGATTAAACGATAGTTGACTAGGAAACGTTAGCTGGACGCCCGAGAACGATAGCTGGGCCGGGATTTACGATAGCTGATTGTTGCACGCGAGCAACAATCACGAGAGCGAAATCTTCGAGAGCGATAAAACACGACAGCGGCACCAGGCGCGAATCCTGGCACGTGGTCGCGGGACGGCGCCATTTTCCTTCGTCGCAACCTGCAAGACTGCGCCGCGATAAGCACGTGTTCGCGACGATCTTATGCACTCGCGCACTTTTCGATTCGCGAATATTGAAACGACCGCACTGACACCACTTACTTTTTTTATGCGGGACGTCGACTCCAATCCACTCCTTGGGCTGCGGAGTTTGCCGCCAACGGGAAGAACGGTGTCAGGCGGAGCGAAGAGAGAGAGCAACCTAGCTCGGCCGAGGCTGATAAGCGAAAGGGACAAGAATCTCCCCACCGGTCGGCACACGAGGCCCGCGAGTCAGCGCCGCGCGCGTTCGCCGAGTGTACTCTCTCCTCCCGCACTCGCTCGCATGGGCGCTCCGCCGCGGGAGTCGGGCGCTCTCTTACCGACGCGGCGTCTCTCGCGCGCTTTGTAACGTGCAGTCGGACTGCCACGTTACAGAATATAATTTATAATTCGATCTCAAATAGGCAATTAGAATTTGAGTGTGAAGAAACGACAGCCTATGGTATAATGAAAAAATTAGACGGCATTTACTTGAAGGAATCGCCGGCGTTGCAAATTGTGTGCAGAAACAAATTAAAAAAGTTAAAATTGGAAAAATACAGTGATACTGCTACATTCTTCAGTGTTTTTGAGAAAGCAGTGAATGAGTTAAAAAACGCTGGAGCCAAAATCAGCGAAAAGGAACAACTAAATTATATGCTGAACACATTGCCATTACAATACAGTTATATCGGAGACTTAATTGATACACTCAAAGAAGAAGATCAAACAGCAGACTACGTCAAAAATAAAATTCAAATAGCTGAAATGAAGAACGGAAAAGAAGACTCTGAAAGAAAGTCAAACGCCTTCGTCACAAAAAAGGGAAAATGTTACAAGTGCGGTCAAACCGGGCATTTTGCAAGAGAGTGCCAAGATGGCGGCCAAGCGGGACACAGCGGCGCAACATGGCGAGGTTCAACACGTGGCCGAGGCCACGGCAGCAGAGGAAGAAGAGGCAACTACACCAGAGGGCGCGGTAACTTCCGCCATCACCAAAAACAGCACCAAGGGGCCAGCACTACACACGAGCAGAGCAGCGCAGGGGCCAACGCCTGGATAGCAACAGTACACGCGGCGAAGAACGATGAAGCGAGGTTAGGTAATGAAATTCAATGACTACTCGATAGCGGGTGCTCTGATCATATAATAAATAATGACAGATACTTCGAAAAATGTATCGATTTAAAGAAACCCATAAATATTTATCTCGGTGATAATAGTCCGGTAAAAGCAACGAAAGTTGGCAACGTTGTAAGTTATTTTGATGCATTTGGTAAAAAAAGTAAAGTAAATATGATTAACGTATATTATGCTAAAGAAATGAATACGAATTTGATTAGTTTTTTAAACTAACTGATAATAATACAATTATCTCGAAAAATAACATTGCAAAAATTATAGATAAAAGCAATAATTTAATAGCCGTTGCCTACAAAGAAAATAGAACATATAAGATGTCTAGTAAATTAAATTTCGAAGAAAAGGTAGTAAATAGAGCAGACAATAGTAATAATAATATGAGTTTGAAAGATAAATGGCATAGAATGTTAGGACATGTAAACTTTAGCTATTTGAATACACTGTGTAAACAACAGTTGTTAGGTGGTATTCCAAATGAACTTGAATCAGAATGTATGAAGTGCAAAACTTGTATTGAAAATAAAATGCACAATCTGCCGTTCAACAATAATAGAACAAAGGCAAATGATATATTAGAAATTATACACACAGATGTGTGCGGTAGTTTTAAAACCACTGGTTTGAATGGAGAAAAATATTTTGTTTCATTTATTGGCGATTATAGTAAAATAGCTAGAATTTACTGTATTAAAACTAAAGATGAAGTTTTTGATTGCATGGTTCAGTATATTAATGAAACTGAAAATTTAACCGGAAAAAGAGTAAAGAAAATTCGATGCGATAATTGTAAGGAATATTTAAATAATCGATTTTACAAATTTGCCAAAGAGAAGGGTATTTTTATAAATAATTGTCCAGCGTATGTACACGAACTGAACGGTACAGCGGAAAGATTCAATAGAACAATAATGGACATGGCACGTTGTTTGTTAGAAGAAGCGCAAGTAGATAAAAAATATTGGCCTGAAATCATATGCGCAGCAACGTATTTAAAAAATCGCACGTTAACAAACACAATTGAAAGAAAAACTCCTTATGAAATATTCTTTAAAAAAAGGCCAAATGTAGAACACTTAAAATTATACGGGAGTAGAGTATTTGTAAGAAAACCAGAACAAAAAAGACTATCGAAATGGGATAAGAAAGCGGATATGGGAATTCTGTTAGGTTATAGCGAAGTCGGCTATAGAGTACTAATAAATAATAAAATAACAATTTCGAGACATGTTGAGGTTGTTGAATCAAATGAAAAATGTATTGGTCTCGATAATGACGAAACTTTTTCTTCCCGTACTCTGACTCTCGAGTCGAGTAAGAGAAGTGAACTTAATTCCGAAAATGAAAGTGATCTCGACGATAATGTTTTTGAAAGTGCAGATGAGAGCGATAAAGCACAAAATATTACAAAGAAAAATGAGAATGTAAATTTGAAGGCAAGCACTCCACGTAGAACTACGCGTTTAAGAAAGAGTCCGATAAGGTATCCAAATACTGCTACGCCTTCATTTATAAACCAATCTTCGGAAAAGTTTATAAATAACAGTAATAAAAATATTTCAGTACATTCTTGTAGAATAGATGCACCTTGCACTTTTGAGGAGGCGTTGAATAGTAATGATAGTGAAAATTTGCAAAAAGCCATGAATCAAGAAATAGAGTGTATAAATAAAAATAAAACTTGGAAATTAGTAGATAAAGTAGAAGATAAAAAGTATTGGACGTTAAATGGGTTTATACGAGAAAATCAGACGATAGATATAAAGCTAGGTTAGTTGTGCGACGATTTCAACAAACTGATGTAATTCAACAAATTGATGACATATACGCTCCAGTTGCAAAGAATCAAACATTAAAAATTTGGTTTGCTTACTGTTGTCAAAACGGTTTAAAGATTGACCAAATAGATGTAGAATCCGCATTTTTAAATGGCAAAATAAACTCGGAGGTATATGTTTATCAACCAAAAGTTTACGAAGATGGAACAAACAAAGTATACAAATTGTCAAAAGCGTTGTATGGATTGAGAGAAAGTCCTAGGGACTGGTTGAGTGCTTTGATGAGTGCATTATAAAATTAGGATTTAAGAGAAGTAATGCAGATCTGTTTATACAAAAAAGGAAATGGAAACGATGAAATTTATATTTTGATTTACGTAGATGATTTGTTAATTTGTAGTAAAAGTAAAGAAAAGATACAAAATATTAAGAAACTCTTGTCAGATAAATTCAAAATGAAAGATTTAGGAAAAATTAAAGAGTATCTTGGAATAAATATCGAATATGACTGCAACAATTGTGAAATGAAACTAAGTCAAACGAAATACATCGAGTCTCTAGCTAATAAATATAAAATAATAGATAGTAGATTGTATAAATTACCTTAGTAGATTCCAGAATAGCTATAATGAAACGCATTGGAAATATGCTTTACGAGTATTAAAGTATTTGTATTTAACGAAAGATCTGATTTTGCATTATAAAAAGAATGAAAGTTGTAATATTATAGAATGTTATGTTGATGCCGACTGGGCTGGAGATATCATAGATCGAAAATCTACTACAGGGTATGTAATACAAATGTTTGGAAATGTAGTTGACTGGAAGTCTAGAAAACAAAAATGTATCGCTAAAGCGTCAACATATGCAGAGTATGTTGCTCTATCCGAAGTTGTAAGCGAACTAGAATATATTCGAGAATTAGTAAAAATATTCGACATAGATATAAGTGAACCGATAAAAATTTATGAAGACAATTCGGGTGCGATAAATATTGCAAACAAAGGGAACATGACAAAGAATTCCAAGAACATTGAAATACACTATCATACTGTTCATGAAAATGTAAAAGAGAAATTGATTGATATTTACTAAAGCACTATGTAAACAAAAGTTTGTAAAATTTAGAGAATTGTTAAATGTAAAATCATAATGTATAGTACAAATGTAAGGAGGCGTGTTAGAATATGAATAATACATTTGTATGTACATTATACTATAGTATCTAGAGATAGGATGCGCAGAAGCGCTGTGCGCAACTCCTCGACAGTGAGTCTCGTCTCGTTGCGCACCGTAGGTAGCATAGCATATAGGATAGACACACACATGTGCGACTCCCCACCAGTACTATATATATGTGAGTCGTACGACATATAGTCACTGCGCGACTACGACACTCCCCACTCGTTGCTGTACGCTCTTGCAGTGCACACGCATGCTCGGCATGCTCTGTAAATATCAACTAAATAAACCACATTATTAACAATGATCCTCCCGTCTACCTCACTGTTTTCTCATCACCTTCTATGCNGAGCAAAAGAGAGGAATAAATGTAAAACCAAAACGCTTAAACTTAGCAACCCCACGTGTCGCGATTTTTAATGAGAATATGTCGACACTATTCGACATTAAAAAACGCCATACGGCGGTGAGAATCGAACCTGGATCACCAGCGTGGTAGTCAAATATGCTATCCGTTTACCTAAACAGAACTGTTATGTTTAAAAGTTCGAATCTGATATATTAGCTACCTCAACGCGTAAACTAAAACTAATAATAAATAAACATTAATCAAAAAATAATAATAATGTATGATGATATATAAAGTATCCAAAATTCTAATTACTGCTTGAATTAACTTTCATGAAGATAAATAATCTGAATTGCATATGAAATGCTAATGGGAATCTTTGTGAAAAGGTTCAAGAAATATTGCACGAAATCTTTCCTGAAAGGTTACTAGAAGCTTTTGAAAGATTCACTATCACGTTCAGAGTTGAAATTTTTTTTAATTTTATATGAAGCTTACAGAAAGATTGCCGTGACTTTTCCTGGAACCTTCCATGTAATATTATGGATAGCTATTAGAAATGCTAACGGAAATCTTTCTGGAGAGGTTTAAGAAATATTGTACGGAATCTTTCCTGAATGGTTACTGGAAGCTTTTGGTATATTCACTGTCACGTTCAGAGTCGAACATTTTTTTAATCTTATATGAAGCTTGCAGAAAGATTGTAGTGATTCTTCCTGGAACCTTCTTTGTAATATTATGGATAGCTATTAGAAATGCTAACGGAAATCTTTCTGGAGAGGTTTAAGAAATATTGTACGGAATCTTTCCTGAATGGTTACTGGAAGCTTTTGGTAGATTAACTGTCACGTTCAGAGTCGAACATTTTTTTAATCTTATATGAAGCTTACAGAGAGGTTGCGGTGATTCTTCCTGAAACCATCGATGTTGTATTACGGTTAGCTATTAGAAATGCTAACGAAAATCTTTCGAGAAAGGTTCATGAAATATTGCACGGAATCTTTCAAAGAAAGCCTTTTAAAAGCTTCTTTTAAGATTCTATGTCATGTTTCAAAAAATGATAGTAGGTGTACTAGGCCAGTTCTGGCGCAGTTGGCCGCTACGACGTTCTCCAACTGCGCTAGCCAGATCCTAAATGCGCTACGCCAGATCCCAACTGCGCTCGCCAGATCCCAACCGCGCTACCGATTCCTTTTACCCCCCCCCCCCGATTTCGTCTCCAACTTGCGCTAGCCAGATCCTAATGCGCTACGCCAGATCCCATAACTGCGCTCGCCAGATCCCAACGCGCTACCGATTTCTTTTACCCCCCCCCCCCCCGATTTCCTTCTACCCCCGATTTCATGATACTCAGATTTCACTTACACTACCACTGATTTCCAACTGCCGCTACGTCCCCTATTTTTACTGCGTTACTCTTGCATTTTCATGCACCCTCATCGGCCTGCGCTACCTGATTCGCGCATTTCTACTACCCATGCCACGTCCCATGCTACCAGTATAAAGCTGCGGTCTGCAGGCCCCCTGTCAGCGTGCCCAGCCAACCGTCTCCGCATAATCCTTCTCTGCTTTTATGCGATCTGTTTTATCAACTATAGGGTATATATTAATATTTGTTGCTGAATCTGTTAATGCGGGATTTCTGCTGACGTGACAGCATACAAAATTCTTGCACGCGATTGGCTTAAATTTCAATATGGCTGATCGATTTGTATTCTTGATTGCGTCTCGAGCCGAGATTCAATTTCAACCTTATTATGACGGTATATAATACCATTGGATTATACTTATATCAAAACACATAAATTCAATACAACTCTAACCTGTCTTGAAGAAATATAGATACCTATGAATATATGTATACTAACATTCATAATCATCCATGTAATAGAATTTACATA
Organism: Pteromalus puparum; assembly: GCA_012977825.3. NCBI lineage: Eukaryota > Metazoa > Arthropoda > Insecta > Hymenoptera > Pteromalidae > Pteromalus > Pteromalus puparum. Next base: position 21,626,127 of record CM053171.1, read on the forward strand.
TTTACTTAGTTATACGGCGACCGTACTACTACTGAATACACTGCGATCATCTGAATGGGAGTATATAAATATGTACCTCAAAGCAGGGAAATGCACTCACTCCATGAAAAACATTATTCGAATTCAATAATTTTTTTGCTCATTTCTAAGTAGAATAACTAATTTATATTCCTGCATTCAACTTCGTAGAAACACACAAAAACTCTTAGTTATAATAACTAAACAATACAAAAATGTTTTTAAACGGTTATCTTCTTAACATGAATAATTATTATTAGAATAAACTTCGACGTTAACATATTCCATACTCGATTATAAGATGTATGAATCTTACAAACAATGCATTCAAACTTCTCTATAAAACTCATACCTTATATAAAATAACTATATTAGGGAAATAAATATTTGCAACTTTTAACATCTTATTTTGATGTAATCTAGCGTATAATAAATATTTAGTAACTCTTTTATTTTATTTTGAGAAGACATACAGTTACATAATTTATCTAAAAACTATCCTTTTATACAACAATTATTTCAAACAAATCTTTATTTTTTGCCAAACCAAAAGTATTTACATTAACTCACATGACAAAAAAAATTAATTATAACAATAACTTAGCAATGTTACGAAACACTTGCTAAGTCAAGCTAGCCTCTACTTTGGTTTTTTTACCATGGGTTTTCCTCATTCGCTTCAACCTCTTTAGATGCCTCATAAGCTGATATTCCCTCTATCTCATGCGAATGACCCACGGGTGCGTGTCGCTTGTCTGATAAAAAATCAGATACCGCTATATCGTCATGTGGACTCAGGCAACCTTTCTGCCTCCTTCTCAGTCGATGACACTGAAGACGACTTGCTGCCGATATATTTGCTCACGACTCATTACATGCCTTTCTCGGAAGCAATATGGATATAATCATCCAAACTCAATAGATTGATTTGACAACTGATGATTGCCACACCCTTTATCTTTTTTAATAGCCGTGTTGACTTCTGATCTTTGACTGAGTAATTTGCTACGGAGGCCAACGAACTCCGTCATGATGTTACCATTGCACTCATCCTTCATTAAGTTCCACTTTTTTCTTGTTGACAAGAGGGATATTCAATGATTGTTCGCAGGATAATCAGAGTGGTCGACTATGGAGATCGGTTTCATCAAACCACATTATCCACATTACTAACTTCATAGATGAGACTGTCCTGTATCTGTGTAAAGGAGTTTAACCCTATCTCCCCCTCGCTCTTGCATGTATTCATATGTGAAAGCGCTGTAACAAGCGTTTTCGATAAATCTAGTATGCCCAATCTAATGTAAAACTGGCTTGCGACGGAGTTTCTGACGAGAAAGCTGAACCGCAACAAGAATTCTCGTTGAAATTTGCCAGCTGTGGAAGTTGGGGCTGAGAATATACGCTCACACATAGCGACCTTCCCATTTATTTACCAGCTTCCATCAACTCTCTTACGCTCATTCTCCATGGTTTTCCATACACTGCATTATGAAGAGCTTAAAGCATTTTCTCAATTCATTCTCTCAGCGTTTTTCCTCAGCTCGCTGTTAGAATCGATGTATGGTTTCACCATGGCTTCTGATTGAATCGATGGCTCGATAATCTTCTTTAATGAAGGCCATATTTGAGAGCTTGTTTAGGCTCTATAATGTAGGAGTATACGCTCCTTGTTGTTCAATGTTGTAAGTCAAGTAACTTTTTCGGGCCTCAAGGCCTTGGAGGTCGCCAACTGCTCCGGACATACCGGTAGATCCTTGTGAGTATCATGTAGTGTTTCGGGTTATCAGATCGACTTCAGAATGATAACCGATTGAGCAATTAGCACAATGTTAAAGAAGTCATTACTGAGTGTCTTTACCCAATTGAAACCATTGTAAGGCAACGGGATTGAGTCATTGCCTGGAAATAAATTGATTAATCCAGTATATTATTATTGATCTATAATTTATCTGCGACATAAAAAGGTGTTCTACACCCGTACAAGTTTGTTGACGTCATGTTTTACTTCAGATACTTTGACTCTTTAATCCTGGTTGTATCCTTGATTCCTATACGTTGTTGGCCTTGGCATATCTGTTTAGCAGCCTGCTTATACCACACGGATGCCTCGCTACGACAAAAAGCCAGCATGTCTATGTTCGGTCAAAGCTGAAGTCGGATATCCAGTAAATTTTAATCATAGCATCCAAGTGAGACCTGGCAGTAGTATATACGTGTGCCGGTCTAGCTGATTAGATCAATGCCATGGTTCTAAAGTCTTCGATACAATTGGCAAGGAGGAAGCTACATCTGTTTTAGGTAAGATGGTCGAGTTACTCGCCCGAGACTTTTGATGTTGGAAACATTCCAAACAGTTTGCGCAGTGTTTATAGTCCTCACTCTGTCATATGACTTCATACAGACTGCTGTAGAAACTCTCTTTGTGCTCGGAGTGAAGTTTCATTCAAGACATCAAAGGATTTGGTGGTAATCATAAGGCAAATTACATTTCCCTTCTAAAGCAGTTGTATTTGATGATCATTAACTCTTTTGATCTTTGTCAACCATTTCCATCTTCCCCAAATATGAGGCGAGTTTATCAAAGCGAGATCGGCTAAAGCGGCACTGAATTCAATGATCTAAAGTTATATTCACTTCCTCTTATACTGGAATGAGTGAGTATTTTCTTTTGTTTTAGTGGAATAATTGGACTCGGCCTTGAAGCTATTAAGCAAGTGTTTTATAAACAAATGTGAATCATAACCGCATTAAGTTGTGAGAAGACGACGGGAATACTCTTGAATTCTTTACTGAAGATTACCGTTGTTGTGGCGCGCCCGTAATTCAAAATATTGAAAGTATGAAAGGTATAATAGATAAAATGCGTATTAAATATCATAGAATAATTATCAAACCTTACACTCCGGGAGATCGGCAATGGTCTCACTTTCCAATCTTTTTCTTGAAAAGAGCCACACATGTGACAGGTTGTAGCAAATCAAGTAATTTTTTCTTAAACTTCTTATAAATATCGGATTCTTATACATACTGTCAAGTTCTTCAGCTAGCTTATGAAGCTGTGAGACAAACCATTTTGCAGGGTTTTCGTCATGTTCTACTTCTCTTCTATAACTCATATACTGACTCTTGGTTTCATCATGTCTGTATTTTACATAGAATTCAACACTGAATGGTTCATGTTCTTGAAGAACTTGATCATTATCTTTTACAGGTTTTAGTATACATTCAAAGTCTGCATATACAACTATTGGAACTCTCTCCTTGTTCTTAAAGTTTTTAAATTTCAATAAACTGTCTTCAGTATTTTTAGGCAACAAAACTTTACTCTTGTTCCCTTGCATACAATCTATTTCATGAACTCTTAATTTGTCTNCCTCCTATTCTGCTAGTGGAAGATAATTACATGGGACAATCAACTCATTCTTTGATTTAAATATTCGCTACTATTCGATACTAAAAGGATAGGTTAGGAAGACACTTGTAGGGGAGGGGTATCAGGGGAGTGGGGGTTAAGGTGGATTCCAACCTTATGGGTATCAGTATATATTCCAACCTTGTGGGTAGCAGTCTTTTAGGTACACTATTGTTGAATATATTGTATAAATCATATCATAATAAAAAGCAAAAATATTTTTTCAATAATCAAAAAATGGCCACGAAATGGTCATAAAATAGTCTAAATCGTAAAAGAAAATTTACTCGAATTCAGAATCAGAAAACATATATGCACGTTCAATCTTATTACGATCGATCACGTAGTTCCAGAATTATAACAGTATACGGCAAGATGGCCGACTGCTTGGTGCGCGGCGGTTGCGCCGGCGGCGCGCGACAGGTATGACGCGGCACTTGAAAGAGAAAAGCGACTCAAGGCCGGAAAGTACGTACCTGTTGCGAGGTGTTTTACCAAACCTGGTGGTGTGGCTGACACTGCCGCCGGCGCTGACGATGTTGTTGCTGGCGATGTTGTGGCCTGGCCGCTGCACCGAAGCTGATCGTCCTTGCTGGCTCGGCTGCGCCTGCTCTGCGTGCTGCACTAACTGCGGCTGATGTGTTGCTCCGCTGCACTGGTGTAGCGCCCCGCGCTCTTGCTGATGCTGATGGAGACGGCATGCCGCTCGCGGAAGTGCTTGCAAAGCGCAGGCGCGTCTCGAGTAAAAGTGGATACAAAGATGCCGCCGTCGGCTGTGGAAGGGGCTACGAAACGGGAAGCGATCGAGAAGTCGAGATATAAAAACGAGATAATTGCGGCCACTGTAATTGATGTCACGAAATCACTCCTGGTGGAGGCCTGGGCCCGCCGTAAAGGTCCAAGAGATAGTTGGCGCCACTGATAGAAAAATGGCGTCGTCTCTCCGCCTCGTAGAAGCGGATGTCTCGAAGTTTGGGGTCACAAATCTTTTGATTTTTCACAAGCTTCTAGGTCATTTATTGGACTAAAATTTCCTCCGATAAATCATAAACTAGAACGCCGAAGGACGAGCTGTACACAGGTGAGGTTTAGTCAGCGAACACTCCCAGTTTATTACAAACTACGTGGAACTTTATTTTACAGTCTTGGACAGAAAAGGTATCAGAGGCCAGAACGTGTTCTCTGTCCGACGGCGAATCATGAATGGCGACCGGGGCCGCTCCCGCTCGCCACGGCGTGGCGTCTCCGGAAGGTCTCTTCGGCTCTCTCTGGCGGAAGGTCGTTACTCCACTGGGCACAGCGTGCTTAGGGACTGCTAAAGGCGTGGTTCTCATTCTCTTCAAGGTGAGGGCGCGCTGGACTGACAGCTACGACCCCGACACAGCTACTCCCCGCCAGGAAAACCGGACCATGATGCCTGCTTGTCTCGTGAACGTGACATACTCTCCTTTTCGACGCCTACACTTCCTTTGGTCCTGACTGAGTTTGTAAATTTTCAAAATATTTCGATTTGATCGTGCTACGGAAGAAGAACTAGTTATTATTTTGCGTTAAATTGTGAACCTGGGTATCTTGTATAGTAATGATTGTTATTGGGACAGACTAATGTCCAGGGGTTTAAATAAGCTATAAAATATTGTCGACTTGATCAAAGATTATTAATGGAAGTCTAAACAAACGAAGGTCTTGCACTGACACGGTTGCCTCTGTCGAGCGGCCGCGCCACTGACGGTAGACGCGCATTAGTCGCCGCGAAAACTCGAGCCCGTAAGAACAAAGGGTTTCCGAAGAACCCACCGAAGGGACTGAAGGCAGCCCTTCGTCGGCGGAACGCCCCTCTATATCTAGTATCTACGTGAGCGGGAGTCACTTCGCCGTCGCAAACGCTTTCCCCCACCGTGCCCATCGTCCACTGGACTTCGGCCTGACTGGGCAGTCGCACAGATCCACGCCTAAGCGACTTCTCTGCACCGCCTGTGTGATCTTCACAATGCGCTGTTTTTGGGTGTGTTTAGA
>CM053171.1:21631675-21667283 GCA_012977825.3 Pteromalus puparum
TATCAGTATGTGTATGTCGCGCCGAAAACAGATTAAAAGAACTCCATCACCGAACAATTTGCCAGTCGTCGCAGGGTGACTGGAGCGAGAAACATGCACAGCACACAACAGCAGCAGGCGCAGCGTCACGGCTATCCCATTAGACGAAGTATCTGGATATATGAAGTGCTGGCTGTTCACTTGACGCGGTGCAACGCACAGCTTTACTGCGTCAAGCCGCCCAAAACTTGTAACGTCTGGTGGCCGGCGGGGCGGGTCCGGGGGCCCGGCCGGGGGCGGGCCGGGGCCGCGCGGGGGCCGGCGCCGCGCGCGGCGGCTCTGGTCGAGTGTGTGCTGAATATTCTGCGTGGAAACGTACCACTGAGCAGGCGTTATAAGAGCAAGTTACGTAAATACGCTCCATTACTGCGCAAAATCATAGCTCCGGGACAGACGATAGAGACTCGTAAGAGACTTTTAATTAAAGCTCAAAACCTTGTGCCGGTAATAGTGAAACCTGTTTTATCAGCATGGAGCATGCTAGGAAAATGATTTTAGTGCCTCAAGAGTGTATCGAGAGTGTGAGACAGCAGCAGCAGCAGCAGCAGCAACAACGTCAATGTTTACCAATAACAGTCGCACCACCATCACCACCACCACCACCACCACCACCGTCAAAGACGGCTATCACAGATGAGTGTGGGGCTGGTAGTGGCAGTAATGGCAACTACCTCAATACAGTTCAGACACCGGGCTCTGAGGTATTACGACTGGACGACGAGATGAACAAGATTTTGAACTCGTGCGGATTGGATGATCGACAAAAGTACTCCATGTACACAACAGGTGTTGCAACGCTCCTACACTACAAAACAAATAGTGATGACAATGAAGCGGTAGATTGTTGTTGCGACAGTCATAAACTTACAGCCACCGCACCTATTACTATCAAATAGTGATGGTGAAGTTATATCTGATCTGCATATTACCAATAGGTTACGCAAGTCTTCTGAAAACGCACGAAATTATGAATAGTTACGTCGATCTTGCTAGCTGCCTGGATTAAACTCGGTATGATTTACGGCTAGATGGCGTGCGTGCACGAGGCGTTAATATTGTAGACTTAGCTGAACGGAAAACTTAGACGCTAAAAAAGGCCGCCTTCTCGTGGCTTCGATCAGTTTGTGTCGTCGTACTCGTTAAAGGCCCACAGGTACCATCTAGAATTTATTTAGGATAACCCAGCTTCATATTGCTGTAAGCGGCTGCGTGCCACGCAGTTAGAATCTAACAGTAGCTGGTATAAAACTCCTGCTAACTGCTTACGACGACGTTATTAGTTATCTGTACCGGAACGAAACAACACAAAAACTCGTATCCAGTGGAAGGCGGTAGTGACGAGGAGGGAGCGAGGGGGAGCCAGGACGGACTACCGACGGAGAGAAACACGAGATCCAAATAATTTGACATTTTGAATTATCGCCAAAGGTAACTAAGAGAGGAAAACGAGGTGTAGCATGTCGTGCAGCAGTCGACCCCGGGGATACTTCAATAAATCTGCTATGCGTCCACCTGCCTTTAAAAAAGCAAGTAGTACTAAAGGCCTAAGCTGGCATTAAAATGGAAGCACCACAAAGAGTAAACGCGGAGTCATCTATGTGGCTGACGCACTATCATCGAGCGAATTCGCTGCGATATTCTTCAGAAGTGCGAAAAATGAGCTTGTCATGTGCGTTGGCGAGTGTATCCGGCAGATCGAATTCCGATACGGGGTAAAACCAAGTGGCTTTGGTTAATACGCAGTAGTCACAGGAGGCGTGTTCGCATTGGGTGGCAAGTATATGTGTCGGAGAGTGGCGTTGGATGGTATTTTGATAGTTTTTGGCAGATCGCCATACATTCCCGTCAATAAGTCGAATCCAGAGAAATTTAAGGTTCATACGGTGATAATATTCGATTACAAAGCAGTTCTGTTTCTGATACTTTTTATGGGTAAAAAATTTTGCATCATGTTTCTGTATTATATGATTAATGGCTTGCGGTATGCAACGATTCCTCCAAAATGTCTCCAATGCAACTGAGAAAACATGAATCGATAGCTGGAAAATTGCCTGACAGGTTAATGTATATTGTGAAAATTGTTCATGTGAAACGACGGTGTAACAAGATATGTAGTTAGCATTGGTTTTCATAAATGTTCACCAACAGCCCAGTTTCTATTGGCTCCACTACAGAAGTCAGTGTTCTATTGGTCCCCCCCACCAGATAGGCTGGTTTTATGGTTCACTAACCCCAAACCCAAAACCACAATTTTGAATATAAGCTGAATGCGTGCCAGCACAGAGACCCAGTCTCTTGCACGCCGTAAGCGAAACTAGTAAAGGACAGTTTGCCTCTCAGGAGGAAGAACGATGGGCTGAACAGAAGAGACATGCACGGCTGATAGTCAGGCCCAGCGAGACTCGGTCAGACCAAGTATCGCTGCCATCAAATCCTACCAATGGTGTTTGGCTGAACAACCTCCTAACGGGAAAGTTATTCCACGTAGGACTGAATACCTCGTCGGCTCTGGCCGACTTTACCTTGTTGTCGACTGAGTAATCAGGCAGTTATTACCGTCGTATCCTTGCGCCTCGCCACCTGCGATACAGTTCCCGGAGCCGTTTTGACGAGATTGACGATACTTCCAGGCATACAGATGAGAAGAAATGCTGGATCAACGAACTCACCATTGACTGGGTTTACCATAAGATTCATCGATTCAGCTCTCGACGGGCGTTTGGAATTGGTGATGGGAGGCCGCAGGACAGTAGAGCCTAAGCAAACGGACAACGTAAGCTTCACATTGTATTTAAAAGGTGCCCCTTTGACAGATTGAAAGGCATTGTCTAAAATAATAGATCATGATGTAAGTTTTTATTGAGTCGTTAAAGAAGCTATAGAGATTATTGTGAGAGAGGTGCGGGACTATAGCAAAGAAAAAATTGATGATATAGCGAAAATTCTCATTACACTTACTTCACCGCACTAATAATGGTTGAGTGTGCAAATGGAGACAAATTGATCATCGCCTTGCTAGATAAGAATAATAAATGTTAAAAGATAAAAATATACACTTAGCTATAGAAGATATTATATTATTATTTATGAATTTTTATTAATGCTACAATTTATATAATCTAGTTGCGCTTATGAAATAACAACCGCTACTTATAGATAAGATGATCATATTGTATTTAGTGTAAGTTTTCATGAATAAATATAGTTGTACAATATATATACTTGTATCACTTAGCGTCTTACTACTAACCAGCACCACCTATCCAAGTAATCCTTTCTATATTCATTCTAGTTTAAACACATACATACAGACACAGCATATGGACACACCACTACACACACACACACACACACACACACACACAAAAGTGCGTTAAGGAGTGGAGAAGGGAAGGGAGGGCTCTACCCGAAATGGAAAGGGTAATATGCTGAGTATGTGCGAAGGAGGCATAGTAGTAACGGAAACCACCCCTCCCACATCGTGCACCAGTCGTCAGTCAACCGTCGGGGAAGCAACACCTCAAGAAGTCACTCCGACGCTCTCCAAAGTGTCTTGATAACTCCGAGACACTTTGGATAAAAACAGGGTAAGGTGGGGGGAGTCTCTCCAAAGTGCCTTGAACCATCAGAGGCACTTTGGATAGACAGAGAGAGTGGGGGTTCTCTCTCCAAAGTACAAATGGCACCATGGAGAGTAAACAATCTTGACCTTGACCTCTCACTGGCTCGGGTGGGCGGTCAAGGTCAGTTTTGTTTACTCTCCATGGTGCCGGGGTACTACTTATAAGCACTCATAGTAAAAATCAGGCTAGAAAGTGAATGTAAGTCTTTTATATATGTATGGATAGCTTTTTTGTAATACGTTTTTAATAAAGATTGACTCTTACAACAATAGCTTATTACTTGCATAGCAAAAGACATATGTAGACTNACTTGCATAGCAAAATACATATATAGACTTTGTTTATGATTAAATATAGCATTGTTTTAACTGTCTAATGAAATATAATGTTTACGTGATCAGTCAATTCTGTATTGATAGAATATATATTTTTTAAGATTTCTAAGGTTGTGATATGTAAATAATTTATAAATTTTGAGAGAGAATGAAATGTAAGATGACTCGGACCTATAAATTATATGTCACAAGAGAGTTGTGTTACTAGTAAGAAAAAGAATACAAGTATTGCTAATGAGAGAGAAAAATGGAGTATGCATTATTATTAATGATGATAGTGTTATGAGTGAAAGTGCAATGAAAAAGTGACGGACCCCGGGCTTTAACCGAGGACTTCTGGCTCGAAAGGCAGACGCGTCGTCGTGCCGAAGCCGCCACCCACATTGCACTCTTCCACTCGTCTTCTTATAGTAATTAGATACCCGTGACGTGTGTCCACACGTGATAACAGTATTAATGCTTTATTTAACAATAAGTATTAAAATTTTTTTCTTACTATTCTTTTTTCTATTTTCTTACTTAAATATCTAAACTTCTATTGTTTATATATATATACACACACATTGTTGCTGCATTCGCAATAAACAAGCTCTATGCGTGTAATCAAGTAAACTAGTTTAAAGAATGAGAAATGTAGAATAGTTTTGAAAATTTATGAAAGTAAAATTAATATTTTACCTGATATTCTGCTTATTTCAATTTTTTTTAACTTGTAATATTCTGACTAAACTTATAATCCGTAAAAAGCAACTGAAGGGCATTCTCCCTGTGAAACGGCTTAAATATTATAAAATCTGGAAGAGTGGGGATATATTTACTACTAGGGTGTAGTACGGCTTTCGAAGAGTAAGGGAAATTCTGTGCTTTTGATGCACAGCTAGCAACTCTGATTACTTGCTTCATTCTTGACTACAATAGATCGCAAGTAGAGCCTTAGTGGGGACTATGGGAAACGCATTTAAAAGTACGAGAGAGAGGGTGGTCGAAAAATCCGAGGATCAAGCTGTTTTGGCTGCACCGCACGCGCTCTAAAGAATCGTTGCACCGAAAATGCGCTAAAGCGGGGACTATGGGAAACGCATTAAAAAGTACGAGAGAGAGGGTAGTCGAAAAACCGGAGAATCTAGCTGTTTCGGCTGCACCGCACGCGCTCTAGAGAATCAGTGCAATACGCCAGAGTGAAGACTATGGGAAACGTATTTAATGTACGAGAGAGAGAGAGAGAGAGGGTAGCTTGTTGCATTGATGCTTTGAGGATTTCAACGAATAGAAATGTATGCAGACCGCAGCGTTTTAGCCCTGCAGAGGATCTGTGTCTAGCTGCATTTTAACGTAGAGTGGAGACTATGGAAACATATGTGTAAGTGTAAGAGAGAGGATACCTACCAGTACACTTACAAGTGTGTGTGAACGAATCGAAAAGCTTCGTATGTAAAAGAAAGTCTACAATATTTAAGTAGTGTGCTTAAATTTTTTCATGCATTAGTCGTTGATTTAACATATTTTCACGTTTGTTGGCGTTAGAATAACCGTTGTCCTTTTTTAATAGATATCTTTTCTTTAAATTTATAGAAAGTCATTGTTTGATGTTAACACCGTAAATTATTACAAATTTTACACATTTTTGCTCGAAATATGAAAAATAGGGCTAAAGTTATTATAGAAATGTTTGCTATTTTGTTTCTAACCTACACATAAAACAAGACCACTATATGTTTGAAACTGGAGGAACAAGTGTTTTCAATATAAAACTGAGTGCTCTAGTGTGTCAACAACAAAATGAATATCGCTAAATATATTATGTCGAGAGAACAAGGACAGAAGACAGAAGAGGACGTGCCCTTTATAGCACGTTCGTTGTTGTTACGTGAATTTGTATGTTCATATGAACAAGGCATCATACGGGACTATATTAAAAACAGTGATGTAATTAAAGTATATATTACTTTAATCGAAGTGACAGACTCAATGAACTGTAAAGCTGCATTTATGGCTTGGGCAACAAAACATATGATTAGTGATTTGATGGTTTTCAACGAAGCTCCCACATTTTTGGACATTAATTATGATATACGGTTGGACCTTGAAGTTAAAATGTCGACCATTCTTGGATATTTTGAAGAGATGAGTGATGTTACGTTTCTTTACATCGTAAACGAAAGCGACCATTGTATTAGAAAAAATGTGGTCGAAAGAGATTTAAATTCTTATTTCTTGTCAAACAGAGACAAATTATTGGAATTGAAAACACAACATGAGCAATTTAATTTCGCCAATAATATAAAGACAATGCTAAAAGATAGACTGCAAACAATAGAAGCATCGAATATTGCAATGAGTCACATCGATATTTTCTTAGAGTGGGATATAGAAGTCAAGATGAAGAAAGAATTAATTAGGGATTTAGAAGATGGATTAAATGCTGCTTTGGACGAAATTTTAACATAAAAAAAAATCTCATTTTTTCTACTTAGGTTTATTTTAATATGTACATATTTTATACATTTTTGTAAATTGCTTAACATTAATAAATTCATAAATTATTTTTAAATCAGTTAATTCAAGGGTTTCGTCAGTATAGACCTTTGGATGACTGAGGGCAGGTTTTCCTGATGACTGATGACGGTGGCGGTGACTCGGGGCTTAACGGTTTTGCTGGAGCAGGTCTTCGAATAATTACGTCTGGTGATGACAAGTACGTTGGCGGCGGTGACTCCGGGCTTGTCGGTTCCACTGGTGCAGGTCTCCGAATAACTACGACTGGTGGTGGTGTCGCAGCTTTTGGCGGTGGAGGTCTATATGGTGGAGGGAGGTCATTGAAATCAATGAATTCAGGCTCCTCTTCTATTGCTACCCAGTAATTATATTGTGGCCGCGGAGATGATCTTTCTTGCAGCGATGCAGGCTGCTCCTCTAAAGCCCAATCCATTGGTACGTTCGGGGTGCTGTATTTCGTCCCGGCTATGGCCCCCTCTCTGTTAAGCAGCATACTATAAAGCTCAGTCGTGAGCATTTTCTGAAAAATTATGTTATAACATATTTAAATTATTATCATTGTTATTATTATTATTATCATCATTATTATTATTTAAATATTTACCTCTTCAATGAAAGAGTGACTATCGTGTACTTTTTTACATAGATTTAGTTTACTTGTCCTGTAAAATAGATATTTATGAGATGTAAAAAGAGAGATATCTACTAGAGGTAAGAGGGAAATATGTCTATCAGAGTGAGCGAGATGTCATACAAGAGAGTCTGCAACATATAAGAGAGAGAGAGAGAGAGAGAGAGAGAGAGAGAGAGAGAGAGAGAGAGAGAGAAAGAGATGTTTGTGTGAGAGATGGATGCAGCGTCGTAAAAGCAGTGTGCTTGTACGTTGGATGTGCGTAAGAGCGAGTGAGAACGAGAGAGAGAGAGAGAGAGAGAGAGAGAGAGAGAGAGAGAGAGAGAGAGAGAGAGAGAGAGAGAGCGAGCGAGAGAGAGAGCGATGTCATATCGGAATGAGGGTTAACAGTGAGACAAATAAAGTGAAACGTATAACAATGTATTATACATATATCCGTTATCCAAAATATTATTTTATTTTTTCTCATTCTAAAGTTATTGTTTTGAGAAATATTTGAATAAACAATAAAAGTGTCGAGTTCTGTTTAATGATGGTAAATTCTCTTATATAGTAATTATCATAATATATCAACACTGGTAAGTTGTACGCTAAACATCAATTAAATACTAGCAAACCATTAAACTCTAGCAAAACGTTATGTCAGAAAATTATACATTTTGTGGAATTATGTATATTTATTAACAGAGCATTTCTTTAATTTTTTCTACACTTTTTGTAATATTCTATATATTTTGTATATGAATTTATTTGAAACTGTATACAAGAGAACAGATTACTGTTTATTAATGAGAAAAATAATTAAACTTACCTTATTTTTTTTTAATGATTATCCGATTATAATGCTTAGTAAATTACAGCTTTCCTTCACTTACAAATTTTGTTATATAAACACTATATTTAGTTATTTAAATTCTTTTTCAAACTTTTGATACTTTTCACTACTCACATTTGTGATGTTACTTTAGTGAGAGTCACGGTTTGAATGGTCTCCGCAGGTCACCAAGTGTGTTCGAAGAGCTTCCCTCTGCATATGTGGATGCAATAAAGTAGCTTTATCATTTTCGAGGAATGAATGTCTATGGAGTAGGGACAACTGAAATATATTGAAAATTGTGAGGGTGGGGGATGCGTGCTGCTCTTAGCTTGCGAGTGGCAACCTTTGCTGAACCGCACGCTGTGTCTAGTGTGCATGCAGAAGATCAGTGCATTAGTGTATAAACTGGAGACTATGGGAAACATATGGAAAAGACTGAGAGTGAGGCTCGTTTTTCACAGCATCATTGCCGAGAGTGTCGGATTTGACGCTCGAAGAAATGTATGCGGACCGCAGCGTTTTAGCCCTGCAGAGGATCTGTGTCTAGCTACATTTTTACGTAGAATGGGGACGATGAGAAATGAATTTACACGCAGAAATTAAGGATTTTTTACATCTTATGATATAATAATAAAGATTTTATTAAAATAATTATTATGCGCTGATTATCACAAAATAAGAAATTTAAAGTTGCAAATATTTTTTCCTTAAATAGATTATTTATATAAATAAGAATATTTTATAAGAAGTTTTGAATGCATTAGTTTGTAAGATACATACATCTTATATGAGTATGGTAATATGTTAACGTCAAATTTATTCTAATAATAATTATTCATTTATGAAAGATAACCATTTAAAAACAGTTTGTATTGTTTAGTTATTATAACTAAGAGTTTTTGTGTGTGTCTACGAAGTTGAAGCAGGAATATAAATTAGTTATGTCTAGCTTAAATATTGAGGCAATAATATTATTGAATTCGAATAATATTTTTCATGGATGAGTGCAGTTCCCTGCTTGAAGTACATATTTATATACTCCACTCAGATGATCGCATTGTATAAGTAGTAGTCACGTCGCTGTATAGGCTAAGTAAATATGTAAATTCTTATTGTATAAATGATTATGATTAGTTTTAGTATAAATATATTCATGGTATTCTATATTTCTTTAGACAGGTTAGAGTTGTATGTATATGCGAGAAATTTATGTGTTTTGATATAAATAATCCAATATATCTGTATAATCGTATAATAAGGATTTTTTCATATAAAGAATTGAAATGAACAATATCTGACTTATTATTTACATTTCTACCCGTTCCCAATTTATCTTCATATAGTTGAAATTGGAATCTCGCTCGAGACGCAATCAATAATACAAATCGATCAGCCATATTGAATTTTAAGCCAATCGCGTGCAAGAATTTTGTACTGCTCACGTCAGCAGAGATCCCGCAATTAACAGATTCAGCAACAAATATTAATATATACCTTATTATTGATAAAACAGATCTGCATAAAGCAGAGAAGATTGATGCGGGACGGTTGGCTGGGGCTGCTGGCAGGGGGCCTGGAGACCGCAGCTTTTAACTGGGTAGCATGGGAGGTGGCATGGGTAGTAGGAAATCGCGGAAAATCAGGTAGTGCAGCCGGAAATAGGCAGTAAGCAGAAAACAAGGTCAACGCCAGGTTAGAAGAATTAGGCGAGTCGCTTAGCGCAGTTGGAAATCGGGCGTATGTTAGGAAATCGCAGGTATCAGGAAATCGGGGTAAAAGGAATCGGGGGTAGAAGAAATCGGGGGGGGGGGGGGGTAAAAAGGAATGGGAATCGGGGGAGAGATCGGGGTAGCGCGGTTGGGATCTGGCGTAACGCAGTTGGGATCTGGCGTAGCGCAGTTAGGATCTGGCGTAGCGCAGTTGGAGGATAGCGTAGCGCAGTTGGAGGACGGCTTAGCGCCAACTGCGCCAGAACCGGTCTAGTACACCTACTAATGATAAATGGAATCTATCGTTGTTATCTTCTGTTGATCTTGCAGGAAGATTTTGAAGTAAGACTTCTAAGTAAGATTCCAGAAAGATTTCTTTAATTTTAAAGTTCTCACACGAAGCTTCTGTGGGAATCTTTCTTGAAACTTTCGTTGGCAAGCTTTCGTGTTATGTGGGCGGGTGCGTGCACGTGTCGACAGCCGGCCGCGAGATAGACGCCAGATAGATGCGCACAATGTATGCGCAGTCGTCGAGCTCGCTTCGCCAGAGCCAGCGATCAGCTGTTCGGCGTCGCTTCGATGATATTAAAGCTATTTTTTTTTTTTTTTTTGTTCAAATTATACAAATCCAAGACATCATTGCCCTCCCTTTAATAATTATCTACCTCTGTGTAAATTTTCAAGCGATTATATGCACACATAAAAGAATGACATTCGAACAAAATTTCCAGAGTATGCACGCTGCAGTTACTAATTTTCGTTCGAATGCCATTTATTAATACGTTCATATTTTTATTTGAAACTTTGCACGGTGCTAGATGAGTCCAAGACGGAGGGCAATGATGTCTTGGTTTTGCGAAATTCGTTATATTTATTTCGTTTCAACTAATTTTCCTCCGAGTACTCACACTATCGACTCGGTCGGTAAAAATTGGGTGTGACCCCCCTTTAAATGATTTGGTCAGAGAATATGACGAAGATCAATTAAAAAGATTACATTCACAAATTCAATTTTTCGAAATATATCGTGACGAAGTACAACAAAATTCATTGTTATCAATAACCATAATTTTGTATAATTTCATTATGTCATGAAATTATATGAAATTATTCGTGATTTTCATACAATAAAATAAAAAGAAACAAAAAGAAAAAAAAAAATCAACGCGCCTGAAGTATATTATATAATAATATAATATGCTTCTGACAGTACCCCTTGGGTGGTGTGGAAAAGTGTCTATAATAGTACATAGTTAATTTTCTAATTCAATTGGTAATTTTATACTTTTTTTTTTGATGTTCCAGCATAAAAATCATAATCTGAATCATTAGTGAATCATATGCACAGGGTAAGTGAGTTCTTTGAACTTGTACTCACTTACCCTGTAAACTATGAATCTCAAATATAATTAATTAATCAGACTTTTAATGCCCCAATATGGGAAATGGTTTGGGGGGTGGGGGGCTTTGGATCATTTTCAAAATCACATAAAAAGCGAAAAAATTGTACGGATTGGTGGGCGGCGGCATGGTGGGGATGGGGGAGTCTCACCAAATGCACGTATATAATAAGGAAGATATCAATAGGGTGGATTCCCTGTCGTAACTGGCTCAAACGGCACACAAATGTTCTTTATACAAATCAACTATTTTAACTTGGGTGGACAGTATCTAACTGAAATTTACAAAACAAGTCCCTAAAGCTAAACCACAACATATTACTTTTATAAAAAGTTATGTGAACAATCCATATTTGACTAGGTTACGGAACTGACATTTTGTTTGATCGCGCTACTAAAACTCCAGTAAATTTTAATTTAACTTGGTGAAAATAAAAATTAAATCGTCTAAGATATATCTATCTATCTATCTATATGTATATGTATATGTATATTCACTCAATATTTGACAGCCTGTTCGTTTATTCACGAAGATCGTAATATCGTTAAATGACGAATCATTTAAAAAAAATTAGACTCTTATTAGACGTTTCCTTGTAACTGGAGCCATTTAAATACTAAAAAAGCAATGATTTGGACATTATTAATGTATTAATGATACTTACTGTATTATGTGTTACGGAACTGACGGTTACGGAATTGACATTTAGGCTTTTATCAGNAGCTCGCATAGCATAGCGTAATTATTATAAACAATTCTTTGCACATATATTCGAAAATACTTACTATTTACTCAAGAAAAACGCCCTATATGTTTAAATACATTGTTGCTAAGTAGTAGTTTACTAGCGTTACGGAACTGACAGGTTGTGCTTTTTTTCGAAATTTCTGATGAAAAATCAGCTCTCACTTCCACAATTTTGAATTTTGGAACCATGCTACGGTTGGATTTCATAAATAGTAGTATATAGTTTGAAATTCTACCGATAGGCGGCGCTATATGATACACTAGAACGCTTTTAACATAAGGTAATGTAGAGGGTACCTTTTTAATGCAAAAACGGGCGTCAAAGAGTAAGCGCCCAGCTTTAATATTAAATAATTAATTTTAATCCCAAAACCATGAAAAATATATTGTAATAGGTCTATAGTTCATACTATATATGATGGAATTTTTTTTACATGTCGTACTTTTATCTGCATCGACCTTTTAGATTGAAATCCGTGTTGGAAACAGGTTACGGAACTGACATTTGAGGCCTATTATTTTGCGTAGTTTTAAATATAAGCCTGCATACTCGGTTTTAACTATTGGTAAATATAGTTAGTTATGCCAGACATACATAAAACCGCTTGTGCGATTTTTTTTTCAAATGTGTAAACGCCTGGGAAGCAGGCGCGCAGAATGAGCCAGTTACGGCAGAATCACCCATATGTAATTGATTCGAAATAATGTTATCCATCAAACAAAAAAAAATACTTGATAGAAATATATATGAAACAAAAACAATTCTAATATTAAGCAATACATTAAGTTTGATGAATCGTTCTGCCAAAGAAAATTACGATCGGATTTTTTGTTTTTCTAAAAGTTTGTAAATATAAAATACCCTGTGGCGGATTTTCGAAGCTTTAGCGACAACATATCCAAATGCTACTTGCAGGATCTGAGTATTCAAAAAATCGTAGGTAGACGGCACTCCCTATGGTGCCGAAAATATGCTCCGAGTATGCAAGTACATTATGCGAAAGAGGGTGAAAGCGGGCATCTTCAAAATACAAAAAAAATGTACTTTAATATTTGATTTTCCAAACAAGTTCGATCAACATAGAATACCTTCCATTTATACATCAATTTAAGTTATCACTTCTGCTGGGCGTCCTGCGACACACACATTTTTTCTAAAAATTGCGTGTTTTTGGATCACGTGCGCATATCCGAATTACGCTACATTATTTTTAAAAACTGCGTGTCAGCGAAATCCTTGCATATAGCCGAAGTACGCAAAATTAATTAAAAAAACTGCGTATACTTCCCTGGTAGAATCGGTAACCCACTTAATGGCCAGTTGGCATAGAATCTAATAACTATACAGTTTTATTTGCCATTTCTTAGGCAGAATGTAACGCTTTTTCTCCCACTTAATTGGCAGTTCTTGGATTCAATTTGTGAACCTTATTTTTATGTACAAATTGCCCATTATAATATTAATAATTTTGTATCTTGCATCAAAAAAACTAATTGATCTATTGATACTTTCTTGAAATATAATGCTCACCTATAAAAAATACACAAGATATCGCTACTTTTGAGGAATTTATAATGTCTAGTTTTTTCACATTTTACTTAGCTAGTTTCTGCCTTAACCACCATTTTAAATAGGCGCTTTTCTACCAGGGTCAAAACACGCGCGTATAGCCAAAATACGCAAAATTAATTTTAAAAAAATTGCGTGTAATCGAAACACACGCGTATAGCGGAAGTACGCTAAATGACTTTCAAAAACTGCATGTAAGCTTGTAAAGAGCACGGTAAATTCTATTCATAAAATCGTGAAAACGTTGAAGCTAGGAACGTTGCTGATAAAGTATTGGCTAATAAAACTTGGCAAAGAGTTTTGGCAAAAGATTCGAAAATTGGTGAAAAAGCGTTATTTGTATACGCAATAACTAACGCTATAAAGTTAAAATCAAGTCTTGGAATGGGTATGCAGTCTCGTACTACACTCAAAAGAGTAGAGGAGGCTGCTTCAAAATCAGTTGTACCAGGTAAATGTGCTAGTAAAGTTATTCTTTCGGCTTTGAAAGGTGCTCGCAAAATGGTTAAAATATCAAGTGGCTAGAAAAATATCATAGTTCCTCGAGCATTATCAGTTCCATCAAAGTGGGTGGTTTCCTGCCATTTTTTGCTCCCATATTTGCCGGTATAACCCTAACAGCACAAAAATATTTTTAAAATATTTTTAAAATATTTTACATCACAAATGAAATGTTTCTGCAATCATTTCAAGCATATTTCTAAAATATTGTTACAATCTTATTTGTCCTAGGGTAAAAATATTTCTAAAAAATATTGCAAAAAAATATTTTAATATCGTTTTAAAACATTTGCAAAATATTTTTAATATATTTTAAAATATTTTGCAATATTTTTAAAAGATTACAAAAATATTTCGTTGAAAAATCGCTGCCAAACCTCAGAGAAACATTTGTAAATATTTTGAAATATTTATCAAATATCGTATAATTATTTTTTAGTTCCTTTAGTAACAAATAGATATTTATAAAATATTTTAAAAATATTGGCATATAATATTTTAATGAAATATTTTAAAATATGTACAAAAATATTATATGAGAATTTTATTTTTGCAAGGTTTCATGAACATTTTATTAATGTTTTTGGGACATGCAAGTTTCTGTATATCATATATTTATATATTTGAAATATTATATTTTGAAATATTTCATGGATATATATGTGAAAGAATTAAAGAATTAAAAAACCTTGACGCGGCGGGGATTTGAACCATCGACCTTCTGCGTGACAGTTTTAGTCGAGGAAATAAAGCACTAAAAACGGCCCAACTGTCGATCTTTTGAGCAGTAAGACGGATTTTAATGCGGTTTTTTGCATTCGCTTCGTAAGAGCGCCTACAAACTTTGTGAACTAAATTGATTAATTAATTTTTTGAAAATGCATTATGGCATTAATAATATGCATTTTGCAAGTGCACTTCCAAGAGACACGAAATAAAAAATTTGCAACTCGGTAAATATTAATGGAAATGAGTCCAGTTTTGCTACTCGGGGGTTTTTGGGGTCGCTGAACACGAATATCGCCACGGCAACCGTCCGAGGTACTGTGGCCCAGGGTGGACATTATCAAACCTGTCTTCTCCTAGAGTTTTGTGGAAAATTATGACCGAATGAGTCGAAACTCGTTACTCGGGGTTTTTGGGTCGCTGAACACGAATATCGCCACGGTAACCGTCTCCGAGGTACCTGGGCCAGGGATGGACATTATCAACGTCTTCTCCTAGAGTTTTGTGGAAGAATTATGACGAATGATGTCGAAACTCGTTACTCGGGGTTTTGGGGGTCGCTGAACCCGAATATCGCCACGGCAACGCGCCCTCCGAGGTACCTAGTGCCCAGGGTGAACGTTTCAACGTCTTTTTCTGAATTATCTTGAGTATTATCATTTTTATCTCAATAAGTAATATTTGTTCTTAATTATTTTTTGAAATATTATAAGTATAGAAGTATAGACTATGTCTTCTGGAGTTAATTTTTTTTGAATTTGGCGGCCTTCAATAAAGTTGGGCAGCACTGATATGACGTATACGGCCTAGTATTATAAATTTAATTTTGCAGTTGCAAAAAAGATTGCGGCAATTCGTGTGAAAGCACGGATTAGTCGTAATCTTGCATGCAAAATGTGCAGGTTGCAACTGTACGAATATTGAAAATTATTCGGAACAACCATCAAGCAAAAGGCCGGAAACTGATACACAAGAGGAAGAGACCGAAGAAGAGACCGATAAATGAAGAGCAGAAACAGTTATTAAAAGTTTTTGATATTTGTTTTAAACAAGAAAATATGGTAAAGAAAGATTGAAATAAACTTACTTTATTACATTATTTTTCGAAACATTGTTTCACCTTCACACCTTTGCTTACGCATATTTAAATAAATAATTAGAATAAACATACTGTAATTGAGGGGTAAAATGGGTAATCATGAATAATGCAAGAAGACGTTGATACTGTCGCACGCCTGGGGCAACAGGTACTCGGGAGACGGTTGCCGTATCGATAATTCGTGTTCAGTGACCCTAGAACGGTCACGATACTTTTCTTGGTCGCTGGGGCGCTTTCTATTGAAATAAAATTATTGATTGTTTAGTTTCTAAAAGTCGTTGCACATTTACTGGCTCTGCGTCGTAATTGTGACGGGCAGGCCAAAATAAAGTGATTTAATTAAGTTATTTTAGAATATATCGATTAATAAATTGAAAGTAAATATAATTAAATAATTAGCAGGTCGGGATACGAGGTAGTGGTGTATAACATCACAATAATAACTTAGTGTCAGTTTACAAAAAATAAATATATCAACTAAGCTATTCTACTGCGTAAAATATTGCTGTAATGTTGGCGATATATTTTCTATCGACAAAGATAAAAAATAAATCATCTTCTCTTTTTGATTTTACAACAAAGAAATAATATATATCTATATCTGTATCGTTGATCGAAGGTACTTATTTTGACATGGATTGTTTACGTTAGTACGCTTAACTTTGCGCTTATCTGTGTTTCATTTCCTAATTTACAAGTGTGTGGCTAATAAACGAATTTTCTATTTAGAGTCTACAGCGATATGCCGTTAAATTGCTGTTACTTGCCCTGACTAGATAATTTTTACACATATTAAGAATATTATCGAAAATTCTCTAAGTCTTTTGAAAGGAACTGAAAAAAAAAAATTTTTCGTAAGTCCAAGACTTGATCGCTTAACTTGCGATATCTTGGATGATAGAAAATGTTCTAAGTCCTTCGACAACGTGAGAACAATATTCTAAGTTTATCTACCAAGTTTATTAGTTGCTCTTGGTAGGACTAGTGCGCTTGATAATTGCGCTGCGAGCTAGTCTTTTACACCAAGGCTTCTATGATTGCCTCCTGAGGACTGCTGCGCTCTCCGATCAATCTGCGCTGGAGCTACGGACTGGCTCTACGGCCCCTCCTCGAGCCCCCCTCTCCGGCTCCTCTACTACACCGCGCCGCTGCGGATGCAGACGCCCGGACGGGCGATTCGCACCGCCGCCCCGCCGAAAAAAACGCTACATAACCATATCACGACTCACATTACACCAATGGGGTACCAACACCATTCACCTAACGCGTACCCGGAGCCTCGCCCGGCCCGCCCAGCGCCCTCGCCTGCGTCGTACGCTCCACTCTCCACTCGCTACGCCTCCCGCACGCACTGCTACGCTGCTATACTATAGATTCACGTGCCGCTGCTGCCGCGCTGCTCTATCTCCTATCGGTTGCTGCCTGCCTCGCTGCCGTCGTACGGTTCCCGCTTGCCCGCCCGCTATTGCCTGATGGCCGCTGCTGTCTGTTACTGGCTGCTTCTCAGCTGTGCGCCGTTATCTCTTGCAAGAGTGGGAGAGGTACGCTTATTTTGCGTGCTTTTTCTAAAAAACAAGTCGCGCAGACTTTAATTTTTTGTAGTTTTTTTATTGATACTTCGTGCGGAACGGTGTTGGGTGTTACAACCAAACCCCGAGCAACGAGTTTCGACGAATTCCGGTCACAATTTTCGTCAAAACTCTAGGAGAAGACGTTGATAATGTCCCCTGGGCCCAGGTACCTCGGAGACGGTTGCACGTGGCGATATTCGTGTTCAGCGACCCCAAAAACCCCCGAGTAACGAGTTTCGACTCATTCGGTCATAATTTCCACAAACTCTAGGAGAAGACGTTGATAATGTCCACCCTGGGCCCAGGTACCTCGGGGAGCCGTTGCCGTCGCATATTCGTGTTCATGACCCCAAAAACCTCCGAGTAACGAGTTTCGACAAATTCATTCGGTCACAATTTTCCACAAAACTCTAGGAGAAGACGTTGATAATGTCCACCCTGGGCCCCAGGTACCTCGGAGACGGTTGCTGTGGCGATATTCGTGTTCAGCGACCCCAAAAACCCCCGAGTAGCAAAACTGGACTCATTTCCATTAATATTTACCGAGTTGCAAATTTTTTATTTCGTGTCTCTTGGAAGTGCACTTGCAAAATGCATATTATTAATGCCATAATGCATTTTCAAAAAATTAATTAATCAATTTAGTTCACAAAGTTTGTAGGCGCTCTTACGAAGCGAATGCAAAAAACCGCATTAAAATCCGTCTTACTGTTCAAAAGATCGACAGTCCATTGCTTTATTTCCTCGACTATTTGGCACTTTACTCGTTATGCTATGGATGAACTTATGAATTACTCAATAAAATGTTACTCATATACCACTACGATAATTTCGCAATTGTATACTTACCATGTACTTTTGTAAATTATTTATTCGAGTATATAAATTGAAAATACCATTTTTGGTATTAATAATATATCTCAAATATAAAATAGGGTGTCGGTAACACAGATTTCTGTAATGTGTTAAATTCTTTTGCAAATTAATTGCCCCTTTGTAGCGTGATCTTTGGTCATTTTAATTTAAATGCGTTACATACTTCTTAAAAGAGTCACTATATTTCAAAAAATTTAGATTATCGGTTTAAATTTCTAAGGAATATTTAAAAAAAGGTGTAATGTGCGAGGCTAAGTAATTAACTTTTTTATTAACTTAAAATATTATAAAAATGTTTCTTAATATTTTATTGATATATTTCATTCAAACTTAATCCAAATATATATCTACAAAATATTTCTAATATATTTTATTAATTAAGGAAATGTATTAAAAACCTTGTGATATTATTGGAACATTATGAAATATATAAAGAGGAAATACAATTTACAAAAGTTGTATAGTATATTTCGAAACAATTGCGCGGAGTTAGCGTTTCCCGCAAGCTTTGCTCGGCTGAAAAAACACCTGTGCGAGGATCGTTTACTCCGTGCACATGTATCGAATTGTATTTTCTTGACAAGTGGTGCGCTAAGAACGCGATTTTCACGGGGCTCGTTTTGCTTCCTCCTAGATGAAGCACTGTATTTTGTGTAGCGTATGCAAAACAACACTATCGTATGTAGCAAAGGGATGTCTTGTGCCATATTATTTGTTTCGCGCACTAGTTAAAAAATATTGTGTTTCGCGCACAGAATATGAGCCTGAAAAACCGCGTTTCACGCAAGGAGTGTCAAAAATAGTACATTTCGATTTTGGGTGACAATCACACGAGTGCAGAATTAACTGTTTGCACTAGTATCGAAATGTACTATTTTAATATTTGATGCTATGTTCATTGTCCAAAATTTTCACGTACAGTGGCCGGACACAATAACTTTGCATTGCGCGCCACAAATGGCCGCCGATTTTGTTGTTAACTGGGGCTATATCAACAAGGTTAAGTTAAATGCGGCGGCGGTTTAGCATGGCCGCGTCTGACCTAACCTTGTTGACCGAGTCCCAGTTAACAGCAAACCCGGCAGCCATTTGTGGCGCGCAA
Organism: Pteromalus puparum; assembly: GCA_012977825.3. Classification (NCBI taxonomy): domain Eukaryota; kingdom Metazoa; phylum Arthropoda; class Insecta; order Hymenoptera; family Pteromalidae; genus Pteromalus; species Pteromalus puparum. The sequence goes on from CM053171.1 coordinate 21,650,919, forward strand.
TGCAAAGTTATTGTGTCCGGCCACTGTACAAACGTAGAATAAACGTTATTTTTTAAAAATAAATGATTTTTTCTAAATAAACGATAATACGAATTCTCTGCAGTAAAAAAATAGGTAATTATATTTTCTTTAAGACACATATCAGGCAATTTACTTATATTTACTTTCTCAATAATTTTATTAGAAAAAACTGAAATCTGAAAACTAAAAAAACGCGTCAACAAAATGTAATAACCCGACTGTTCTTCTATTATGCTAAAGTAAAAACAAAGAAAATAAGACTAAGTTGATTAAAATCCACTGATGATGAGTAGAAGCTGAGATATAGGCGTCTACGAACAAACACATACGGACATTTTACGAAAACACTACATTTCAACTTAAAATGCATCAAAACCGAGATCAAAATACCCTAAATGTTTTTACACAAACTCTAAAAATAACTATTTTAAGGCTTCCTTAGGTGGAAAGCAAAATAAAACCACTGCCAAGTCTTTGGCACTTAGCTTCCTCCTTGTCCGATTTTTGATATTGTTTTAAATGTAATATTACGCACGCACGCGCACACACACACACACAGATAAAACCATCTGCACGGACATTTTATAAAACCATGAAAGCTCTCAAAATATACTAAGCTTTAATTATCAAATTATATGGTTTAACAAAAATAATAATGTTCAGTCACACAGAGTATACAGGGTGAGAGTTGAAGAATTTGAATCTTAATATCTTTTAAACTAAAAGGTTTCATAAGCTACAAAAAGAACCTAGCCGAAGTGATCAAAAGATCAATCTTTTCCTAAAATTTCAACTCAATTTAAACCTTTTTACTCCCGTAATCGTACGACATAAAAAAAACATTTTTTTTAGTTTTTGATTTTTATCTCAAAAACTAGTCGCCAAAATTGCTTAAAATTTTTACAACTAGTAGATATCGTTGTTTTTTATTGTCATGAATTTTTTCAAAACATTTAACTATTTATTTTTTGAGTTATATATGTTTATCGAAAAATTACCTTTTATATCATAAAAAATGAACAGATCAGTCAATCTAGAAAATCTTGCGGGAAAAAGTAGACAAATTTATGTTCTTTTAGATACACTATTGTTGAATATATTGTATAAATCATATCATTATAAAAAAGCAAAAATATTTTTTCAAAAATAGAAAAATGGCTATAATATGGCCATAAAATGGTCAGAATCATAAAACAAAAAATGACCTAAATTCAGAATTAGAAAAAATATATGCATGTCAAATTTTATTACGATCCGTCGCATGGTTCCAAAATTATAGCGGTATACGTACAGTCACCGGACAAAATAACTTTGAATATTTGGAACGTCAGCCATGACACCTCCCATAAGAAATACATGAGAAGTGTCATGGCTGGCATTCCAAATATTCAAAGTTATTTTGTCCGGTGACTGTACACACACACACACACACACACACACACACACACACACACACACACACACACACACACATCCGCACGGACATTTTCTAAAAACGTATGATTCGTACTCCAAACACCTCCAAATGCGTTTCCACGAAGTATTAGCAAAACTGAAAATTTTACTATTACAAAGCTTCCGCTTGAGGAGGAAGCAAAAGGTGCATTACCCGAATGTAGTCTCTTATTTATCTCGACTTGAATAAAAAAAAATATTCCTAAAATGTTTATAAAATATTTTGAAATATTTCTAAGAAAATATATTAAAATCTTGTAATTTTACATTTCAAAAAATGGTTTCGTGAATATTGCAAAATAATGCTGAATAATATGAGTTGAAAAGATTATAAAAATGTATCAAAATATTTTATCAATATACGTTGCCTTTAACAAATAAAAAAAGTATCTGCGTAATACTTATAAAATATTTTAAAATCTTGAGAAGAAACTGTATTAAATAAATCTCGTAATTAAATATTTATTCGAAATATATTACTAGCCTTTTAAAATATATTTAAAAATCATTATTTAAAAATGTTGTTAATATTTTTTATAATACTTTGTTGTGAACCAAATTAAAACGTTTCTTATAAATAATTATAAAATATTAAAAAATGTTTTAAAAAACATTGTATAATGATTTATGTACACATTTTAATGAAATATGAATGCAACATAATAAAATGTTTGGCAAAAAATGTATCAAATTCTTGTAGTTAAATATTTATTTAAAATATTTTACTAGCCTTTTGCAATATGTTCATAAAACATTATTTCAAAATAATTTCATATTTTTTATAACATTTTATTTTAATATTTTTAGTGAACGAGATTAAAACGTTTCTAAGCAATATTTACAAAACATTTATAAGTGTTTTTTAGATATATTTTATAACGATTTATGCAAATATTTTAATCACATATTTGTGCAACATTATAAAATATTTTTCCCAAAATATGTCCGAATCAAACGAAAATATATTTCAAAAAAATATTGCTAAAATATTTTTTAATATTTTTCTTACAATATTTACAATCACATATTTTAAAAATATTTTATAAATCTTTGGGTCATATATTTTTTGAAAATGTTTATTTCACACTTTTAATTTATCTTAAAAATGTTTTAAAATATTGCGTGCTATTAGGGTAAGTGCAACTGGTGCGCTGCTGGAATAGCTAAGGCTGTTAAAGCTGCTAAGCTTAAATTGAAGAATAGTCAGAGACATAATCAAAAGATGGAGGAAACTGCTCTTGGTAGAGGACTTTACTTAAAACCTCACAAGAAAGGATTAGGTCTTCACCTGAAGCTTGGAAATGGATTAAGAAAAAAAAATATCCTCGAAGTAAGATTGCCTGAGAGAGCTCTTACAGATTTTGATCCTCTAAAGTATGCTAAAATTATGAAGATCTCAAACTTTCGTGGTGTATTTATGCGTGATTCTTTACCGTTAGATGGTCCGCATTACAGCGAATCAGCCATTGTTAATTTGGATGATACTCGTGGTCTTGGTACATATTGGTTTGCATATCGTAAGCGTGGTTCAAATGTGGTTTATTTCGATAGTTTCGGAGACCTTCAACCTCCAATAGAGTTATTACTTTATCTGGGTGTTGATGAAAAATAGCTGATATCTCATTATCAGTTTAACTGTCATGGAAGATTCACTAACTCTGAGTCTCTCTGCTACAACTTCTATACTTAAAGCTCAATACTTTCCAATTGAATACACCAATTGAACTTTCTCCAGATAAAAATTACGTTCTTGGATTGGTTGAATTGCTTACTTTCAACTCGATTCCTAACATTGATACAGGCAATAACAAGCTCTATGTAGGTGAAGAGATAATTTACTTACCAACGGGTAGCTACGAGATTGAAGACATAGAAAATTATCTTCATGATATATTAGCTTTGAAAGGTATATCAATATCTTTCAAACCTAACAATAACACTCTTCGCAGTGTAATTCCGTGCAGTTCTACAATTGATTTTTGTCCGCGAGATTCGATTGCTCAACTACTAGGCTTCACACAACGCATTCGTGCAGCTAATATCATTCATAGCTCTGATCTACCAGTGTCTATTCTCAAGGTTAACGCTCTACGAGTGGAATGTAGCATTACTACTGGTGCCTATATAAACGGGCAGCGAGTGCATACCATACACGAGTTCTTTCCTGCAGTGCCACCAGGCTACAAGATCATCGAAGTTCCATCACAGGTTATTTATCTTCCAATCACCGTGAAAAGTATTGATCAATTGCAACTACGCATAGTTGATCAAGACGGAAATCTAGGTAACTTTCGCGGAGAGATAATTACAACCAGATTACATCTTAAACAGGCGTAATGGATATTGTCTACAACGGAAGAGGGTATAGCAAACCAAAATGGCAACCAAGCATCAGTCGTCAGCGAGCATTCACCGCTTCTACTTATAATAGCAGTGATGAAATACGCATCTCTGTTCGACATCAAGACATTGTGTCTTTTACCTTCCCGTAGTTCATTACATGTGTGTGGTCGACTAACTAAGAGTGATGGTACTCTTGTAAAAAACACTAAGTTAGTCAATAATGCCATCTGTCATATGTTTGAGGAAATCAGATATGAGATTAATGCTATCGAGATCGATAAATGTAAGAATGTTGGTTTATCTACTCTCATGAAAGGATGGGCATCGATCAATCCTAGTCAGAGTCTTATTATTCAAAACGCTGGCTGGCTTGATGTTGACGAGAAAGAAAATTTAACGAATAGCGATGGTTACTTTGATATTTCTATACCTTTGAGTATGATTCTAGGCTTCGCTGAAGATTATCGTAAGATAGTAGTCAATATGAAGCATGAACTCGTACTTACTAGATAAAGAAATGATTTGAATGCTGTTATTCAAACACCTACGACAGCTGAAACCAACACGACACCAGCTGTATATGAAGATTTCAAAATTACTTTGATAAAAATAGAATGGCCCATGCCTTATGTAGTACGACTCTCCAACATGCATAAAATTCGGCTGCTTAGTCATATTCAAAAGAGTAAATCGATTGATATGAGTTTTCGTAGTTGGGAGTTGTATGAATACCCACTGCTTCCCTCTACACCAAGACATAATTGGACAGTCAAAACGTCTAATCAGTTGGAAAAGCCACGCTTTATCATTCTTGGCTTCCAGACTAATCGAAAAGGCGTGAAGGAAGTGAATGCTAGTCATTTTGATCATTGCAATATCAGTAATGTAAAACTCTTCTTGAATTCTCAGTACTATCCTTATGGAAATCTTAATTTGGATATTGATCGCAATCAGTATGCTATGCTCTATGATATGTATGCAAACGTTCAAAATGCATATTATGAAAAGAGTATGGAGCCTATGTTGAAAAAGCAACACGTACTACATTACCTACCTACCTCTCATTGTAATTGATTGTTCGAAGCAGAATTAATCTTTGAAAAATGCATCAGTCGATGTACGATTAGAATTCGAGTCGAGAGAGAATTTTCCTGCTGAAACATTCGCTTATTGCTTGATTTTACATGATCGTGTTGTTCAGTACAATCTTGACAATGGCGATGCAAGGAAACTTGTTTGAACTTGTTTGAACTTGTTTGAGCTCGTTTGAATGGGCAGAGAGAGATGGGGACAATGGTATAAAGGAGAGAGCGCATCGTTGGTTCGATATCATTCGAGATGGAGTACTTGGTGGATATGCAAGGCTTCAAGCAGCCAGGCAATGATTTCGTTCTCAAAGAGCTCGCTGTTATTCCATTAGATGAGCATGCTGAACCACTGGTGTTACTATTCAGAGCACCTTTTAAATGGCGGAAGCTCACAGAGAAATACAAAAATGAAAATATGTGGATTGAACAACACTGCCATGGTATATCTTGGTCATCAGCACTCCACCGCTAGGTGGCGTCACGAAACTCGCAAGAAAAGTAGCTTTGCGGAGGCTACATATAGGTGTGCCTCCGGCAGCAGTGACCTCGAGAAGGGCGAGTTAGCGAGTTGAGTGAGCCAATCAGTTGGGTGAGCCGCTTGGGTGAGCCAGTACCCGCCTGTTCTCGTATTCCCCTGTCCCCGTACCTGTCTGAGCCAGTATCCCATGAGTTAGTATCCTCATGAGCTAGTATCCCCATGAGCCAGTATCCCCCTGAGCCAGTATCCCCCTAGCTCACCTACTATTATATATCTAAAATACGTAAAGGGTCAATTTATATGGTTGATAATTAATTTTAACTTTGAATCATCAGAAACGGTGTAGTTCGAAGAATAGTTATTATAAAATTTATTATTTAAGGGCATGTTACAGAAGCAATACAAGTAGCAAATAAATAAAAAATTATTATTATTATTATTATTATTATTATTATTATTATTTGTCGTTATAATATTGTTTTGGACGCGATAGGGTACCGTGAAATAATGCAACACAAACAATGATGATTATAGAAGGAAACGCAGCGTGGCTTTATTTAAACGTAAACTGAATATCTATAAAAGAAGGGCAGGACGTGGGCTCAAGGCTTGCGTCGTGCGAGCGGAGAGCGCCGCCGAGCTCAGCGGCGCATCACGTGGTCTATGCGTCGAGCGCCTTGGAGAGGCGCTGCGGTGCGAGCGGGCTGTTGCCGATGTCGCGGGGAATCGTCATTATTCCAACACTCCCTCCCGATTATCCTCGACATCGTCTTCCAGTGGACTCTCTTCTCATGCTTCATTTTACTGCGCCTCTGCTCATGCTCATAGCTTCGGAGTTATTCTGTAACATGAAAAATCTGTTAGTTTCCTAGCAACAGTTTGGATAATTTATTATGGCTATCAGAGGGCAAAGGCTTCGTAAAAATATCAGCTTTTTGCTCCTTTGATTCTATCCATTCTATTCTCAGATAACGCAGTTTGACGCATTGCTTAACATAATCCTCATACACTCCAGTCATATGTATCAATTTATTACTTCCGTCCATCTTTGTGCAAGCGACTGCTGCTTTATTATCGCACCATAAGATGATTGGAAAGTATGTCATATCTGGAATTACTTTCAGCGATAAACATATGCTAATTGATTCCCTACAAGCATCTCCCATTGCCACGTATTCAGCTTGGCAAGTTGACAGAGCTACATAGCCTTGCTTGTGGGTTCTCCAAGCTATTGCATCTCCGTACAGCGTTATCACATGTCCGCTCATTGTGAGCGAGTCTTTGCAATCTGCAAAACTTGCGTCCGAGAATGTTTCCATTCCGCCCTTCAATCCTTTGTAAATCAGTTGCCAATTCTTTGATTTTCTTTACGTGGTCTACCTTTCTTCTTGGGTGCTGTAACCACTTCTTCCTGTTGAGCTGGGCTTTCTTCCTTGAACTCAAACAGCCAGGTTTCTTTGTTCAGAGTGTCGTTTGTTATAGTCCAATTCTTTATATCCTCGGGCTTGTAGATGTCACCGAAAACTTTGCTTTCGATGAATTGTACATTTCGACTTTCGTGAACTTTGTCATCTTCTGGATTCAATAACAGATAGCCTGTGTCAGTGTATCCTACCAACACTCTTTTATTTGAGAGTTTATCGAACTTAGTCTCCTGTTGTCCTTGGACCTTGGTGAAAGCTACACAGCCAAATCTCCTGATTTGGTTTATATAAACCTTTGATTCTGGATTGATTATTAGCAAAGGAAATTTAAAATCAATGGACTTATGAGGCGTCAAATTGTACAAATAAACTGCAGCTTTTATTGCCAGATCCCAGGCATTCGCTGGCAGTCTCGAATCGTACATCAGAGCTCTTGCGATCTTCTGTATGGTTTGATTGTACCGTTCAGCGATACCGTTTAGCTGTGGAGTATATGGGCAGACTGTTCTGAGTTCTGTACCATATTTATCCAGTACCTTCTGTGTCTTTCCACTGGTAAACTCTGTCCCTTGATCGCAGTCCAGGTAACAGAATTTTTCATCCTTTCCGCATATATTTCGGCATTTCACCACGAGGTCGTCTATGCATTCGGCCGCGTCTAACTTTTGCTTAACTGGATAAGCCATTGCAAAACGCGAATAGTTGTCTACTAATACAACTATAAACCTGCATCCTTTCGGGTGAGTGGCTGGTGTAATTGGTCCCATTATGTCCGCTCTGACTCGTTGCAATGGTTTCTTCGCCATCTCTTTGTTATTATCGAATTTCGGTTGTGACGAGACATAAGTCTCGCACACGAGATCAACAAACACGGCGCCGAGTAAACCAGCTGACGCCAGTAGTATACCCCGGACTATGGCGCGCCAAAACAAACCCCCACCACCTGCCCATGGTGAGGTGTCTGTCTGACGCGCCATAGTCCGGGGAGTGGGGGGATTTATTTCGATAGGGGGAGTGTGGTGGGACGCAGGCCCCGGAGAGTACGGAATTTTCACACACACACACACACACACACACGAGAGAGAGAGAGAGAGAGAGAGAGAGAGAGAGAGAGAGAGAGAGAGAGAGAGAGAGACAGAAAGAGGGAGAGGGAGAGAGAGACAGAAAGAGGGAGAGAGAGAAAGAGACAGAAAGTGGGAGAGAGAGAGAGGAAAGAGAGAGGGGAGAGAGAGGCAGAGAGAGAGAGAGAGAGGGGGGAAAGAGACAGAGGGAGAGAGAGACAGAGAGAGAGAGAGAGAGAGAGAGAGAGAGAGAGTGAGAGAGAGGAGAGAGAGAGATGAGAGAGAGACACACATACACCTTCATCATCTTTCGGCACGAATATATGGATACCACACACACACACACACACACACACACACAAACAGAAAAAACGGAGTCCCACACACACACACAGAGAAAAAAAAAACCGAGTCGCACCGCGACAGAGCGATGCATAAAAAAGAATGCGCCCCTGCACGACGAGAGCATGCTTGCAACTGCCAGTGCAGTGCATTAACTACATCGCGCACACGGATGACTCATCAGCGACGGCGGCGGCGGCGGCGGCGGTGACTCCGACGTTGCCACTGTCACCGCCGTCGCATGATAGTGCGACACTTTGTAAGCCCTCGAAACACGTGCGATCACATCTTACTCACTCTCGTTTTGCTGATGCTCCAAAAATTCGGGATCAATGCCCGAGTCGCAAGACATTTGCACGTGCATTAGAGTATGTACTATGCAGCTGCATCTTCTTACTCATCCTTTTCTCGGTATAGTTGTGCAGCCGCATATTAGTCATACTCTTTTTCGCTGGCCAGCAGAGAAAAGAAATTCGGCAACAATACTGCCCAAGACACACGTGCATCTCTAGTATAACCATGCAGCTGCTTTATGAGTCATTATTCTTGTGAAAAAAAAAATTGCACGTGTCAAGCTTAGCGCATAAAATATTATTTAAATAATGCGTAAATCCTTATTTTAATTACGGCTATGGGTATAGCGCCCCTATAATCGTTTCTCGTAAGAGAACCAAAATTCTTTTATTTTTTCGATAACTCCAATATTTACAGAGTTATTGGAACTTTTTCAATTTTACCTAATTAACGAAATTTTAGTTTTTGACCTAGAGCGATGATTTTTTAACTGTGTACGTATTTTTATACGCTCTATCGAGTGGTATTAAAGAAAAATTAAAATTTCCAGGATTCACGATTTTTTTTTGCCTGTATTCTACAGGATATCGGATTACACAGTCAGGCATTGTGCTCTCTTTCTTATTGTTATTTCCCTTTCAAGGCATGATTCTTTCTCTGTAATTTAATGCACACAGGTGTGCTCTTGTCCGTATTCAACACGTGCACGAAATGTCAGTGTTTTAATTTGTCTTTTAAAGAAATTATTGAACGAAAGCCTCTCTTCTAATCATTCTAAGAAATCCTTGCGTTAAACTTTCTTTCATCAGCTTTCATGTCATCTGTAAATATGAGGACTCGCTGGTGTCGTTCTAAGAAGTCTTTGCAAAATAAATTCTGAAAAATATATGCACACCTGACTGTGAGTAAGCAGCACGAGTCTTAAATAAATCGTCTTCTATCAGCAGTATCAGCAAAAAAAGCGTGGGATTTTGCACTGCATCCCCACCGTTTACTCTACACCGAGAGAGTATTTAAGGAGCCCCGCTCAAGGGTCTTGCCAGTTTCCTTTGGATAGTCATAACATATTTTTTACAGAATGATTCGAGCAAGTGTCACACATTTAGTGAAAGTTTTGCGTGAAGCATTGAATATTGCGAAAGTTCTAGATCCATACATTCGTACAATGTGTGGTGCAGTGTGGGCTTCAGATCTTCACCAGCAATCGATAGATAATTTATGCAGGAAGCTGCGTTTTCTCTTACTACACTGTAGAATAACCACGGTCTATCGTATGTTTATCAACGGTCTATTCCGTAATCCGGATGTTCTATCGATTGCCCTGGAAAGCATACGCCAACGTAACGACCATGAACACCCACTAGCTCGTACAATGTTTCGTCGTCAATGTGAGTATGAAATATTAACGTTTTTTTCTCAATCATATTGATCTTTTCAATCAGTTTAAACATTACTTAATTTTTTGTTCTTTTTAGTAATTAACGAGATGATGAGAGATACCAGGGGTGATGAAGTCATAATGGCGTGTAATGAGCACCAGTTGCAAACTCTCGGAACAAGCAATATTAATAATTGTAAGTATTGAGTCAATTAAAATAAAAATTAACTTTTTTTGCTTAATTGCACGTTTTAACTGTCTCAATACTTAGTTTCAGAGGCGAGTCAGCAACAACAAGAACAGCATAATCATCAAGATGACATATCTAACGGTGAGTGGTGTATATGCGATAAAGATGATTTTTTCTTTTTTCCTAATTATTCAATTATGGCACATACTCCCACTCTAGTTTTTTCAGAAGCTATTCCATCAACGTCTGACAGCCAACAACCGTCAAACGGAAATAGTTGTAAGTATTAAGCCTGTCATTATAGATTTTAATCTATTCTTTTTTTTGTCACGCTATAATGCAAAGCCTAATACTTAAGTTGCAGAGTCGTCAATAGATAGAAGACGCAAACGCAGAAGACGGATCAGTAGCAGTAGTAGCAGTAGTAGCAGTAGTAGTAGCAGTAGCAGTAGTAATTCCACTACCGCCAGTAGTAATAGTACAGATACAGCTGAAGAAGGTAAGATTAAAATAGTGTTTGAATTTTTTGTTACATTCAATTAATTTTTTTAAAATTATTTCGATCAATTTATAGGTGTTTCTTTACAGACCGGTGAAGGAGACGAGCGTCCTAGATTTGTAATCGAAAACGAATCAACACGTTTTTATCGTTACTTTGGATACGAGGGTAGAGAGATTAGCGGATATATACCCCAACCTCCAGTGAATGCAGACTTTTATGGCTGGTTGGAGGGCTGTGTACAAGATCTTTATCGAAATATTTGCGCGAGAGGTAAACCAACGGACTTTATTGGTATCACGATTAATTCGGCACAGTTCAATCATGGACCCATCTGGCTGTCATTTAGACTTATACAAAACTTCCAGCTTAAAGATCTTTGGAATTTGTGGATGCAAAGTGTACAGGAATTAAATGTTAACGAGAGATTATCTGTTAATTGCTCTGTTGTCGAAGGTGTAGTGGGTCGTGGACGAGTGCGGTTAACCTTAGAATCAGTGCAAAAAAAATCTATATTGACAATTAGTAATGACGACAATCTTTGTCTACCACGGAGTTTAGCTGCTGGTTATGCCTATGCCGTCAGAGGTCAAATACGCTCTGGGGTACTTCATAGATATTGGAATCAGATTCGTCAAACGCGAGGAAGAATACAAAAAAACGCTGCCTCAGAACTTGTGAATTTGGCGGGTGTTCAAGTACCAGATGAAGGGTGCGGACTCCCAGAAATCCGTAAGTTTCAAGAATTTTTTTCTACTCATGGCACGGCAATCGTGGTTTATAATTTTTCAACGTTCGGTCGTGGAAACCCACCAATATTTGATGGCACACAAACTGTCAGTGAAACTAACGGAAATGTTACACACGTATTACGAATAATGTATTACGAGCGAACGAATCATTATGAGCCGATATTAAATCTTGTTGGAGCGTGTGGTACCGACGGCTATTGTATACCATGTAATAAAGCGTATTGGCGGACTGAGGAGCATAGATGTTCCAACAAGTGCTACAAATGTTTTTCATCGCCGCCATGTAGTCTGACGGGAAATCTCATAGAATGTAATAACTGTTTAAGATTATTTTTTGGCAATATTTGCTTGAATAACCATACCAAAATCGGATCATATAACAAAAATAGTAATGTATGTAGTAAAATAAGACTTTGCCAAACTTGCTTTAAAATAGTTAAAGGAAATAAAACACATGTATGCGGTGTATCTTTTTGTGCTACGTGTAAATTACGATTACCTATTAGACATCTATGCTACATACAGCCAATTAAACGACTAGACCGTTCAAAACCAATCATGTTTTTGTTTTATGACTTTGAAACACAGCAATCTCTCCCGGTGCTAGGCGACGAAGAGAAAAAAGTACATGTTCCAAATTTGTGTGTTGTACAACAGGTATGTACAGATTGTATAGAGATTGAAGATATTTCAATTAGATGTGAGATGTGTGGTATTCGGGAATACGTATTCGATTATGAACCAATAAAACAGCTTGTTGATCTTGCATTAGCACCAAGAGAGCGATTTAAACAGGTTATTTGCATAGCACATAATTCTCAAGGGTTTGACGCGCAATTCATATTTAAATATATTGTCGAGAAATTTAATCAAGATCGAGTTGTGCCATCGGTTGTCATGAATGGTTCAAAAATAATTTTAATGGAGGTTCTACAAGCAAAGTTTATTGATAGTTTAAATTATTTTCACATGCCTCTAAGCAGCTTACCGAAAGCCTACGGTTTACCTGAAATAGAGAAAGGTGTTTTTCCACATTTATTTAATACTGTGGAAAATCAAACTTACGAAGGTCCTCTACCGCCCCTCAACTCGTATAGCCCAGATACGATGGGTAGTAAGGAACGAGAGCAGTTTTTAAAGTGGTACGATAAACACCTGCAAGATGGCTATGTGTTTAATTTTCAAAGAGAAATTTTAAAATACTGTAAACAAGATGTGACCATTTTGAGATTGGCATGTTTAGCTTTCCGCAAAACCTTCATGAAATTTGATGTAGATCCTTTTACTGAATGCACAACTATCGCCTCTTCTTGCATGCGAGTATTTAGAAAGAAATTTTTGAAAAAGGATCAAATTGGTATTATACCGCCTCGTGGTTACAGATTGACAGACAATCAGTCTGAAGTTGCTATACACTGGCTCACCTGGATGGAGCATGAAGTTCTTCATTGTGAGATTCAGCATGCAGGCCGAGGACAGGAAAAAAGATTACCAGAAAATATCGTAGTTGATGGTTATTGTGCACCGCAAGACGAAGATAATCACCGTGGTATAGTGTTACAGTTTCACGGTTGTTTTTGGCACGGTTGCCCTCAATGTTATAGAATAAACAGGGATACAAAATTAGCGAGTGGTGAATCAATGGATGACAGATATGAGAGAACATTGGGAATTAGTAATAGATTGAGATCAGCCAATTATCAGTTAATTGAAAAATGGGAGTGTCAGTTTAATCACGAGATCTCAGAAAATGAGGAACTCAGTCATTTTATTCGTGAAAATGTGGTGAATGTAAGACGAAAACCACTTGACCCGCGAGACGCATTTTTCGGTGGACGCACAGGTAACACAGTCAAGGTGTTTGATTGTCAGGGCCAAGAAAAGATCAAATATGTTGATGTGTGTTCACTTTACCCGTTTATTTGTAAACGTGGTGTCTATCCCGTTGGTCATCCGAAAATTTATGTCGGTCAAGAGGAGTGTGAACGATTGATAGGTATCCAAAATGACATTTCACAAGTAAATGGTTTAGTTGCATGCGATATATTACCACCACAAAATTTATATCATCCTTTATTACCGGTAAAAATGCATGGTAAATTGATATTCCCGTTGTGTCGAACATGTTGCGAGCAGATGATACAAGATAACTGTCCTCACCAAGATCCCGAAGAACGCCTTTTGCGAGGAACATGGGTGTCGGAGGAAGTGAAAGTGGCTGTTACATTCGGCTACGTTGTCAAAGCAGTTTATGAAATTTGGCAATACGAAATAACTCAGTACAACCAGAGAGAACGTCAAGGAGGTATTTTTGCCGAATACATCAACGAGTTCTTTGCTCAAAAGGTTGCAGCGTCAGGATATCCACCAGACTGCATCACAGAGGAAGACAAGGAGCGCTACATCAAAGAATTAGAACACGACGAGGGAATAAGTTTGAATAAAGATGACATACGTTTAAATCCCGGTTTACGATCTGTGGCAAAACTCTGTCTAAATTCTCTGTGGGGAAAGTTTGGTCAGCGTGAGAACTTGACGAGAACGCTTGTTGTAAACAACCGAGAGACTTTGATAAATTTACTTACCAGTGCTGAGGTAGAGGTTAACGGTATTTTACCTGTTAATGACGAAACCCTCTACGTCAATTGGTGTTATAGAGATGAGGCTCTGACATCTTCGCTATCATCGTCGATGACAAACGTGGTCCTCGCTGCTTTTACAACGGCACAAGCACGTCTCAAACTGTTCGAATATCTGCATGCTTTGGGACCCCGAGCAATCTATTACGACACTGATTCAGTATTTTATGTTAGTAAAGGGGAAAGTGGCGAGTACGAGTTACCAATTGGTACGTCATTGGGTAGTTTGACGGACGAGTTAGCCGATAAGGGTGTTGGTACATACATTACAAGCTTTCTGTCGGGGGGCCCAAAATTTTATGCATACAAATGTAGAAAACCAAACGATGAAGAGGACTGCGTGTGCAAAGTAAAAGGTATTCGTCTGAACTACACGAATAGTCAGCTAGTCAATTTTGACACGATTCGAGCGATGATCACCTCTCCAAACATGGAAATAGTGCTGATGACTAATAGCGCTATACGTAGAACGGTATTTCACGACGTTATTACACAGAATGAGACCAAAACATGCAAGCCTGTATATGGCAAACGAAGATTTGTGAGGTTAGATGAACGTTACCCATACGGCTATAAGAACGAGTCAGCGGCAACTGACGATTTACAATGATATACATCGAAACCCTGTATACAGATGGCATTACGAAAGAAGCTGCTCATTGGCCAAGCATCTTGCTGGTTGAGTGCGACACACCTTCATTAACCTGATTGGTCATGATTCGTAGCCAGCGAGCTGATTGGACATTTGTACTGACGACACTGATGGTGGTGGTAGTGGTGGTGGTGGTAACAACGATGGCGCTAGCAACGGCCTCATCTATATTTAAGCAAGAGCGTCCACTCTAAAAATTATCAGTATTTGACCAGCTACACGACAAAACGCTGAAGGAAATTATTTGCTGTATTAAAAAAGTATGTATATCAAGAATGATTATTACGATCATATGAATAATATAATAATAATATTGTTGTATATTATATTAGATGGATTTAGAACGTCTCAACAAGATTGCTAGCGGTGGGTACCTCCCCACAAAGAAAGTATCCGAGCTGGAGATTGACCGTCATCACATGGTAACGTCACTGAAAGAAGTCAAGACACGTTTTGGTTCGAAGATTGTGGCAGTCCTAGACGAAGAATTCCAAATTTTTCTTCCCTCCCGGGTATCTTCTGCACTGATCAAGGACACTGAACTGTTTAACAGTTTAGGTGCTCAAGCCAATAAACTCCAACTTTTCTTAGATTATAAGGGCAATAATGGCATTGAGTTTACCACAGTTTGAAAATTTTTGTGAAGAAAAAACAATTAATATGAAAAAACGTGTACATTTTCAAGAGAAACCCGTAGTTTATTTAATGCGTACATGGTTATATGCTTATAAAAATGCACGTCGGGGAGAGTGGGAGCAAATAGCCCGTGATCGAGAGCGTTTTCGAATGAGGATTGAGAGAGCTGGTAAAAATATAACGATTGTACTTTTGAAAAAACTTGATAAAATATCTGTAAAAAATAATATTATTCACAATGATGATTTTTCCCAATAAACGTATTTTGTACTCTTCAATGTGTCTATCAAACATTTCTTAAACCTTTATACCAAACCTAATCATTATACAGGCAGACACAAAACATATATTTTTATATTAAGTACTTATTTCAGCTGCTGTGATTATAGATGGCGCCATACTACGTCGAAGGTGATTGGTCGAATATTCCACCGTCGGCAATCTGATTGGTTGTGGTTATGTTAGTATTAGTATAATCGCGCAAGGTTTCATGTGAAGGGTAAAGCGAGGCAATGCACACGTGATTGTCTCAGTAACTATTATGGATACACGATGGAAACATCCGTTTACCTCTATGCTGTGTGGTCCAACGGGATGTGGTAAAACGGTGTTTGTAAAAAAGTTCTTAAAAGATCTCGAGCGCATGTGTGATACCCAAATCGAGCGCATCATTATCTATTACGCAGAGTGGCAGGCAGGTTATAAGGATCTTCAAGGCAAGAACGTGGAATTTCGTGAGGGTCTACCCCAGAGTAGCGACTACGCTAATGATTCTCGTCCTAAACTTATGATCATTGATGATTTAATGCGCGAATCATCGACCAATGGTGGTATAGTCGACATTTTCTCAAAGGCATCCCACAATCACTCGCTCTCAGTGATATTCATCACACAGAACATCTTTCATCAGGGTAGAGGACAACGCGACATATCTCTGAACGCACAATACATTGTAGTTTTTAGAAATTTGCGTGACAAATCACAAATACACCATCTCTCACGTCAACTGAGTCCCGAGGATCCACGATTTTTCAAGAGGCTTACTGGGACGCCACTTCGAGGCCGTATGGATATCTTTTACTGGATTTAAAGCAGAACACCCCAGATAACTGC
>CM053171.1:21672174-21709641 GCA_012977825.3 Pteromalus puparum
AAAATGCATAATAAATTATCAGAGAGCGTTTTTCGCATCAAAGAACTCTTGATTTTGGCAAAAATAAAAAGAAGATATCTCGTTTTTTTAACCATACTTTCAATGTGCTTTGTCCCATCGGCATTATTGGAATCGAAATTACGCACAAAGATATTATTGAGTTTTACCCTTTTGATAGGTAATTACCCAATACTTATTTTGTATATGTTCAGGACGCTATTTACAATAGTTTCCTAGTAATGAACACAGTTTTACTGAGATTTAATGAAGCTTGTTCAGGAGCAAGCACTTTGGAGATACCACTCTAAAATTCATTCATCCTGTCCTGGGCAGTAGACACTTAAAAATGTTTTCAGTCACTCGAGATGGATGACAGTGTCGTCCGCATAAGACTATGATATCCTTTGGCATATCTATCAATAGATCGTTTAACGTATATAGAAAAATAAGGGTCTAAGATAGTTCCTGTGGAACGCCAAATAGATATTCTTTATAATCGACTTTTATAGTTAGAGATTTTAACGCTTTGCTTTCTATCGGATAGATAGCTAGTTAACAAATTTAAGATATTGCCTCTAATTCCATATCTTTCTAACTTATACTAAGCAATATTGCATGGTCCACCGTATCAAAGGCTTTGGCCAGATCCAAAAAGGCTGTTATAGTAGGCTTGCTTTTGTCGAGATTTCTATAGATGATGTTAGATATATAATTCAAGGCATCAGTTGTACCTCTATTTTTCATGAAACCAAATTGTTTATCTGATATAATATTACATGTGATAAAGAAATCAAGCAGTCTATTATGAATTATTTTTTCCAAGAGTTTCGCAATATTTGAAATAAGGGAAATAGGTCTGTAATATTGAGAGAAAAAGGGAGAGAGATCGTGCAGCCAGTCAGTTAGTCGTTTGAAGCTGGTGGAAACGCTTCAATAGCAGTAACAGCAACATGGCGAGCCGGGAGAAGAAAAAAATACTTCAACTGTTGAGCTCTTTATACAGTTTGGACAAGTTTTACGCAACGGAAATTATCGTGGGATTGGAGTACAGCAACTTCAGAGACGAATATTACAAACCTGTGGTGCGTCTATTGGGTGATGACTTTGAAGGAATCATTTTTACCTACGATGCGTGGCTACAATTCACAGATTGTTTCAACGATTTTCACAAGTATCTTTGTGGTCGTGGTGAAGACATGATGGGCCAACAGATTTGCGGTTCAGGATGGACAGTAAAATTCACGCGTAGTCAGAAAGATAGGGTTATCGAAATTGAAGATTATGTCCCTTCTACAACACTTGGAATTGTTACAAAACGGTATCGTTCAACTATTATTATGAAAAAAGATATATTTATCTGTTTAAATGAATATATTGCAAAATGTATTGATGCGGGTAGTGCAAGCTATGTTGCGAGAGGAGACTTTAGGTACTTTAAAAAACTGTCTTGATCTAGACAATATACCACTGATTAAAATGTGGTCTGTATACGTCAACCATTGTTAGCCAATTGATAAAATACTGATTGAATGATGGTTCGATAAATATTAACAGCGGCTGTACAAAACAGTGGCGAGGAATTTGAAGAAGAAGATATCTTTACCGAATGATATTGTCGATTTATTTTTACTCCAGCTTTGCGTCACATCATCTAGTTAGAGTTGTCGATTTATTGAAAGCACAGGCGAATGACAAAATATTGATATATCACCAATAAATAAGTAGACCACAATAAATTGGTGGTTTAATAAATTACAGTAAGTACTATCATGAAAATAAAGTAAAACTCGGAGTCTTCTAATTTTTTTATTATGATCTTACCTTTCCATCGTTTCTTCTTCCACTAGAATTATTATTAAATAAAAGTATATAACGATTGGTATATTTCATAGCACTTTTCTCATTCAGACTTGGAAAAAAAGCAGCCGCGTAAATCAGTTATTAAGGGAGAGTCACGGTGCTCTCTCTCCTCTACCCCACCACATTCTATGTGATCACGTATTTGACCCCATCTGCTCCACCTACACCTTCCCATCAAAATAATTCCCCCACTCCCCCCCCCATCGAAATCACTTCCCCCCACTCCCCGGACTATGGCGCGTCAGACAGACACCTCACCATGGGCAGGTGGTGGGGGTTTGTTTTGGCGCGCCATAGTCCGGGGTATACTACTGACGCCAGCGAACGCACGCGCGCAGCGAACAAAGGCGAGTCCGCACAAAGCGAGGTGAGCGCGCGCGCGCACCAACCGAAAGGCCAGTCCGCACGAGCGCGAGATTCTACTAGTAACTCAGCGGCGACGCGCCAGGCGGCGCGAGCGGCGCGCCGCGAACGCACCTATATAAGGCGGGCCGCGCGGCATAGCGAGGCAGTTCTACTCGAGCTGAACTCCTAGCGGCATCGTGCGCACACGTTACCGAGAGGAACAGCTAGAGCTAGATCGACGCCAACAACGTCGGCTCCTGGGCACACGTGACGACACTGTTGGCGAACCCGAAACTCCGAGTTGCCGTCGTGCGCACACGAGATAACCATGAGTAGCCGAACAGCGCCGAGTCTCGATTACGTGAGCACACGTAGCCAATACTCGACGTTGCCACCTGCTCCTGAACATCCATCCCAAGGGACTGGTTGTTCTCCCGGACACCGTGCCCACACGGGGCTGAGAAAATAACTAAAGCCCCTCCGACGATTCCCCAGGTCGTGCGCACACGTCCTGGTGAAGCACCAGCCAACTCTTGCCTGTACAAAACCGACCACCCGCCGACCGCTCGGGATTCGCCTGGTCACTGTGAGCACACAGGACCAGGAGAAGAACGAGACGAGCGACCTCGATCCGTAGGGCCGTGCGCTCACGACTCCATGGACTCGAGGGAAACCTAACCTCCGAAAACCCGTCGTTAACCCGAACCCGTTTGACCGTCCGAAACTCCGATACCGCGTCCGTAAAACCGATAACCGCACCGAACCCACGTAACTCCGACTACGTCGTGTTAATATACCGTAACCGCTATAGATTAAGCTAAACCGATTGTGAAGGCGAAATATTCTAAACCACCGCGATTTCGATTTCCGTTACAGATGGAGACTCATATTTGAATTATCACCTTGTTAACTTAATTATTAGAATATATCTTTATTATTATTAATTGCATAAACAAGTCTCTTCAATTAACCTTTCCCCTAACCAAATCCTGGCGTCCGGCCGACTACTCAACACACGGGGAAAGTCGAACCGTTACATGGCGCTCGGACAGGGACCGTTTTGGAATATTTCGCCTACTACTCGCGCGCAATTGTAAAAGAGACTCACAGAAGTAGGAAAACCGGGAAAATTTTTTTTTTTTTTTTTCGTGCACGATGAAGGTAAGCTGGGTTTACCGCCTGAATAAGGCGCAACTGATCGCCGAACTAGAAGGAAAGAATCTTGATACCGAGGGAACGGTAGTGGAGCTTCGCCAGCGGCTAGTCCGTTACGTCCGGAAATCCCCACAAGAATTCGACACGAAACAAGAGGACCCCGCTGATTACGACGAAGAAGTAGATTTAAAACAGGATCTAGAGACAGAACGCTCAGAGATTATCCAGCGGACGCTCGAGGAAACTCGCCGAGTAGACACGTCCACCCCAACCGAGGACGCGCCGGAACACCCACCTAGCGAGAACAAGGTCCTCGACCAGATACGCAAATGGAACTGCCACTTCGAGGGGAAAGACGTGTATACATTCCTCGAAAGAGTTCGGGAGCTGCAGGAGTCCTACGGCTTTACGAGCGCACAGCTGCTCCAAGGGGCACCGGAACTTCTCCGAGGTGAAGCGCTCCAATGGCGGAGGAACTACGCAAGCGACTGTGAGACCTGGGAGGCGCTGGAGGAGAGGCTCAGAAATTTTTACCTGTCAAGTGGAGAACGACGAAACTTAACCAGACAAATCGCCGAAAGAATACAAAAACCGAACGAAACTATACGCGCATACTGTAACGCGTTAACGACATTGATGAGAAGAAGAGGAGGATACACACCGGAAGAACACCTCGACAACCTATACTATAACATGAAACCGGAACTACAACTAAGGGTACGTAGGGAAGAGATCAAAGATGTACCGAACTTAATTCAACGAGTCGAGGAATACGAGGAGATCGCGAGTAAGTTACGCGATCAAGAGCGAAAAACGGCTATCAACAGCACAGACACCAGAAAGAATAGCGGAACCAGTGAATACTATGACCGAGCGGAGTGTTGTTGGCGCTGTAAGCAACGCGGCCACACCCGCGTCACATGCAAAAACCAGCCTCGCAAATTCTGTTCTGTATGCGGCAAAGATGGCGTTCTAACCCGTGACTGCCATGGATTCCCGGACCGCTCGGGAAACGCGCGAAGGGACGGCTCCAAGGTGGCGGGAGGCCGTCCCACGACGGCCGATACCTCATAGAGGTACAAATAGATCGAAACACGGTACGAGCCCTGGTCGACCCGGGGGCTGTGAGTTCTTTTGTAACCCCAGAAACAGCCATGATCGGCCTAAACAATTGTTGGCGGCACGGAAAGCAGGAGACTATCGCCACACTAGCGGACGGCTCAACCACCGAACTAACGGACTACGTGGAGGGTGAAGTGACAATCCTCGGCAATAATTTCAGGAACAAGTTTATAATCATGAAGGGACTACGCCACGAAATGCTACTAGGAATGGACGCTTTAAGAAAACTGAACATCCGGCTGTTCATAGCAGGAAGGGAACTCCAACCGAGCCAAACTCAGACTTCAATATTGTCAATAAGCGACACCGGTATCCGAGAAATCACCGAAAAACAACAAACACGGGTGGATGAGCTCATCCGGTACGAGAAGGAGTTATTCAAGGACATACAGGGCCCCACACCACTGATTAAGTACCAGATAAAACTGGTGGATTCAAATCCAATTAAGCAGCGCTACTGGCCACGAAACCCCGCTATGCAGCAAATCATCGACGACGCGGTCGAGGAAATGTTACGAGAAGACATAATTGAGCCATCGGATAGCGCTTGGAGCTCCAATATAGTGCTTGCAAAGAAAAAAGATGGGAAGCGACGCTTCTGCATAAATTTTCAAGGCATCAATAAAGTCAGTATAAAAGACGCACACCCGCTCCCACAGGTCCACGCAACATTGAACAAACTTCGAGGAGCGAAATACCTGACCACCATCGATTTGAAAAATGGGTACTGGCAAATACCTCTAGCGGAAGAGAGCAAACAGTACACCGCCTTTACGGTTCCCGGACGGGGTTTAATGCAGTTCAAAGTATTACCGTTCGGATTACATTCGGCACCAGCAGCCTTCATGCGCTTGATGAACGCGGTTATAACCCCAGATCTAGAACCGAATGTATTCTGCTACCTCGACGACATAGTAATAGTGACAGAAGATTTCGAGCACCACCTGCAACTGATTAGTGAAACATTGCGCCGTCTACGGGAAGCCAAACTGAAACCGAACTGGGAGAAAAGCCATTTCTGCCGAAAGCAACTGAAGTACCTGGGACACGTGGTAAACGAAGACGGGCTGCACACGGATCCAGAGAAAGTAAAAGCAATCACGGAGCTACAACCACCAACGAACCTCAAGGAACTACGTCGATTTTCCGGGTTAATCTCCTGGTACAGGAGATTTATACCACAAGTAGCGAAGAAAACAGCCCCTCTCAATAGGCTCCTGAAAAAGAAAGTAAAATGGGAATGGGGCTCCGACCAGCAAGAAGCGTTCGAAGCACTCAAGGAAGACCTTGTACGCGCTCCAGTGCTGGCATGCCCGGACTTCAATAAAACTTTTATACTGCAGACAGACGCCAGCAACGAAGGACTAGGGGCCGTACTGACGCAGGAAGAGGACGGAAAGGAACGAGTGATTGCCTACGCCAGCCGATCATTGAACCAGGCCGAGCGGAACTACTCAGCAACCGAAAAAGAGTGTCTAGCCATAAAATGGGGAATCTGGAAATTCCGAGAATACCTCGAGGGCTATCATTTCATCGTTCTAACAGATCACCAATCCCTCAAATGGCTGGAGAAAATCGATAACCCGTCCGGCAGACTAGCGCGATGGGCCATGGAACTGGCTCAATGGGACTACGAAGTCAGGTACCGCAGAGGGAAGGACAACACCGTCGCAGATGCCCTCTCCAGACAACCAGTAACCGTGTGCAAGATCGACATTAAAACGAAGTGCACATGGTACACAAAAAAACTGAACGCCGTGCAACAAGACCCAAAGAGTTACCCGGAATACTGCATAAAAAACGGAGTCTTACACCGTCATATCCTTCACACGCTAGATTTTAACGACACCGATGCAACCGAGGATTGGAAAATCTGCATACCCACCGACAAACGAACCATCATTCTAAAAGAATGCCACGATAGCATGACCGCAGGACATTTAGGAGTGGCCAAAACGCTTCAGCGTTTAGCACGAAGCTATTACTGGCCAGGTATGTTGCAAGAGGGCGCTCGATATGTACGTAGCTGCCAGAACTGCCAATCATACAAGGCGCAGCAACAGACGAAAGCGGGGACTATGCACGCAACCAACGTCGAACAACCATGGGAAATGGTCTCGATCGATCTCGTCGGACCACAGCCACGGTCCAGCAAGGGAAACATTTGGCTACTAGTAATGCAGGACAGGTTCACCAAGTGGGTAGAGTTAGCAGCGCTGAAGAAAGCCGATAGCCGAGCCATAATCCGACACGTAAAGGAGAAAATCTTCTTCCGCCATGGCTGTCCAAACGCGCTGGTAAGCGATAATGGTCGACAATTCGTCAGCAAAGAGTTCACAGGATTCCTGAAGGAAAACGGGGTGCAGCACCGGAAAACCCCGCCGTACAGTCCCCAATGTAACCCAGTTGAACGAACCAACAGAGTAGTAAAGACGATGATTGCCCAGTACGTCGGAAAACACCACAAAAAGTGGGATGAGAATTTGTGCGAACTGGAATTCGCTTACAATACCGCCTGTAGCACGGCAACCGGCTACACTCCGGCATATCTAAACACTGGTAGAGAGTTTAGAACGCCAGGAAGCCTTCTCCAGAAAGTAGGCTCCCAACATACAACATCTCTGTCTAGCAGAATCCAGCATATACGAGATGCAATTGAATTAGCAAAGACGCAAATGGCTCGGCAGTTCGAAAAGCAACAGAAACATTACAACCTTCGGCGAAGAGAATGGAGGCCAAAGGTGGGTGACAAGGTAGTCAGGAAATTAGTAACTTTGTCCAGTAAAGCCGACGCACGCAATGCCAAGTTAGCCCCGAAATACTCGAAACCGCTATCTGTCAAGAAACAGGTGTCACCGGTGATCTTCGACCTTCAGGACGACAAAGGGCGCAACATCAAGCATATACACGTCAAGGACCTTAAACCTTTCACCGACGAAGGAGTAAGAAGCAGCATCGAAGAAGACGAAGAAGGTAGCGACATAACTTAGCGTTTAAGAAATCCATAATAGTCATAATAAGAAGTTCGTAGTAGGTATCATTTAACTTTAGGAAATTTGTAGTATTTAAGAGTAGTCTGTAGTATAAGAGAAAATATGTATGCAGGCTGCGACCAAGCAGACATTTATTGTAAGTGTTCCGTTTTCCTTTCGTTAATGTTTTTTTTTTTTTTTTATCTGTAATAGCATAAAATTTGCTATCCGCGAAATTTCACGCTCCGAAGAGAGGGGGAGATGTGACGAGACATAAGTCTCGCACACGAGATCAACAAACACGGCGCCGAGTAAATCAGCTGACGCCAGCGAGCGCGCGCGCGCAGCGAACAAAGGCGAGTCCGCACGAAGCGAGGTGAGCGCGCGCGCGCACCAACCGAAAGGCCAGTCCGCACGAGCGCGAGATTCTACTAGTAACTCAGCGGCGACGCGCCAGGCGGCGCGAGCGGCGCGCCGCGAACGTACCTATATAAGGCGGGCCGCGCGGCATAACGAGGCAGTTCTACTCGAGCTGAACTCCTAGCGGCATCGTGCGCACACGTTACCGAGAGGAACAGCTAGAGCTAGATCGACGCCAACAACGTCGGCTCGTGAGCACACGTGACGACACTGTTGGCGAACCCGAAACTCCGAGTTGCCGTCGTGCGCACACGAGACAACCAGGAGTAGCCGAACAGCGCCGAGTCTCGATTACGTGAGCACACGTAGCCGATACTCGACGTTGCCACCTGCTCCTGAACATCCATCCCAAGGGACTGGTTGTTCTCCCGGCCACCGTGCGCACACGGGGCTGAGAAAATAACTAAAGCCCCGCCGACGATTCCCCAGGTCGTGCGCACACGTCCTGGTGAAGCACCGGCCAACTCCTGCCTGTACAAAACCGACCACCCGCCGACCGCTCGGGATTCGCCTGGTCACTGTGAGCACACAGGACCAGGAGAAGAACGAGACGAGCGACCTCGATCCGTAGGGCCGTGCGCTCACGACTCCATGGACTCGAGGGAAACCTAACCTCCGAAAACCCGTCGTTAACCCGAACCCGTTTGACCGTCCGAAACTCCGATACCGCGTCCGTAAAACCGATAACCGCACCGAACCCACGTAACTCCGACTACGTCGTGTTAATGTACCGTAAACCGCTATAGATTAAGCTAAACCGATTGTGAAGGCGAAATATTCTAAACCACCGCGACTTCGATTTCCGTTACAGATGGAGACTCATATTTGAATTATCACCTTGTTAACTTAATTATTAGAATATATCTTTATTATTATTAATTGCATAAACAAGTCTCTTTAATTAACCTTTCCCCTAACCAAATCCTGGCGTCCGGCCGACTACTCAACACACGGGGAAAGTCGAACCGTTACACGGTCTATTCATTTTCTCCACTTTGCATATCTCGCAATCTTTCAAACACACACCGTGGTCGTTTTCTCGAAATTCTTTAATATCCGGGTATAATCTTTTTAGGACTTTTACTTTATTCAGAGACGTATGTCCTAATCTAATGTGCCATAAATTCATAGTATTTATTACAATGTTAGATTCATCAACTTTTTCTTTCCTTTGACTTATTGAATCTATGATTGACTTTTTATCAGCAAATGTCACCTTTTTCTTAACAATTCTTTCATTGTTTTCATGAGCGATCAGAGCATTTGTGGGTATCGTTCGTTTATTATCTAATTTTGGCTTTAAATCAATTATCCAGAACGGATTTTCGAACTTTCCTTCTAGGATTTGTTCTCTCGTATTTGGTTCGTAAACATGTATCGTTTTATTATCTAGATACACACACAGGCCCTGATCTGTAAAGCGTTTGAGTGACAGCAGATTTTTACTTAAATTTTCCGCGTAAACAACTTTATCTAGCTTTATTACTTTGCCGTTAGGTAACTCAAATTTAACTTGGCCTTGATTAGTTGCAATTATGTTCAATCGTTTGTCTTAATTAGCGCAACCTATTACGCGCTCAGTCTTTTCGTGCAATTGAGTTAAGATGAGTTTAGAATTTGTCACGTGATCTGTCGCGCCTGAATCTACGATAAACCTTTGGGTCGCGTTGTCCCATTCATTCAGGCTCACATACATGCATACTGAATCGTATCAGTTACCTTTTGCGGGTGTGCCAGATCGTCTGTAGGGTGACTTTGATCGAGATCTGCTATGTTCCCTCCTCTGCTTTCGCATCGGAGAGATGCTCTTGTTCCTGTCAGACCCTCTCTTTCGTAGTGGCCCTTTTCGTGGCTCGCTGCAGTCCGTGGCTATATGGCCAAACTTGTTACAGTTAAAGCACTTTGGCTCGTCGTGCTTGCATTCCTTGGTCACATGTGCCGCACTTCCACATCTCTCACACCGTTTGTTGGACCTGTCATTGCTTCTAGGGCGTCTGTCCGAGGAGTGACTTCTTTCCTCGGCGTATCCGAAAAGGGCTGACTTCTCTGGTGTTCTTGGCTTAGAGTTATTAATCTGTAAAATTAAGTCTTTTAGTTCGTTGTACGTGTATTTCCTACCCGTACCACGGCTTGCAATGTTTTCTGTCGTGATGATCTCTGAATAGGCTTGCTCTACTGCATTATACAGCAAACTTTTCTTTGCAGCATCGCTCATTTTGTCTATACCGTCGTTACTTTCATACTTTCTTACGAGGTCCTCAAACGTCAAGCAAAAATTAAAAGAAGTTTCTCTTTCTTTGTTTCTCTTTCTTTATCTTTGTTGAACTTCAGATTAAAGAGTCGTTTCTGTGCTGTATGGGCGTTAATTCTTAGTTCATTCCTTTTAATATCTTTAATCTTTTCCAGTAATTCAACTGGATCTTTGACATTCATCGTGTACAGATGATATTTGTCGTCGATTCTATTTAGATTTATCTCACGTACAATGTTCTTATCGTGACCGAGTTCATCTGGACAGATTAGGCTTTGATTGTTCTTTTCGAAAATATAGAAAAGCTTTCTCGACTTCAACTCAGAAAATAAAAAATCTTCAAAAGGAGCGTACTCGGAATCTAATTTTAACTTGTACGTTCGCGTGATGTTGAACTGTTTCAACTTTGCGTCGTTTATACTCGTATTACTTAAATTCATTGACTTGGACAGATTTGGTATATTAAATCGCATTAAGTCATGTTCAGAAAATCGTCTACTTACGTTCAAATCGTCGGACAATCTTACGTCTTTGAACGTTGTTCCGAAGCGTTCAGCGGATTCGATTCGCCAGTCTTTATACGGCGACACTTCCTTCCGGGCCCGTACGTATGGGTCATCGTTCCACTCGTACGAGTCATGCTCTCGTGTTTCACCCATTAGCGTGAACGATCCTTTAAGATCGGCAGGTTTGAACTCCTTTGGTCCTGGAGTCGAAAGTATGAGCGGGTTGCGGTCGACTGGGCGAAAACCGCGTCCGCGTCCTTGTCCTCGTGGAGGCAGATTGAACGGCTCATCCGGACGTGTGCAGCTGATGATTTTCGGCTTGTTGGAGTCTGGCAAAGTCGGCCCATCCTGCCAACCTTTCATTGCCTGTTCGTTTTGGTCTTTGAGTTTCAAAGTCTCGACAGACTCCATCAAGTCGTGCATGTCCTGTCTGATCGTGGATGTGAGCTTTTCGATGTTGCTGTTCACCTTGGTGTTCTCCTTCACGAGTGACGTCATACCATCTACCAGTTTTCCGCTGAGTGTCAATTGAGCCTGAGTGCTTTCTCGTAGTAGTCTGGCGAGTTCGTCCAGGTTGGACCTTGCGTGAGTCTGATCATTATTCATGGGCGTGGACGTAGTGGCTCCCACTCTCTCTACGTCGCTGTAGTGGCTCATGGGTCCTCTCAACCCTACCACTCTATCCTCAGTAGCTTTCAATACTCCAAGGAGCCTGGCTGCTTCTTCCAAACTGAGGATGTTCGTGTCTGTAAATATACAAAAGACATTAGTCTGCGGTTGAGAGGATACCCTTGCAAGGCTCCCTATACTTTGTACACAAGTATTGGGCTACCTTGCGGTCAGTCGAGTCCCTTTTCAAGAAAGTTCCCCAACCGACCTAGTCTCTTGTTGCGGAATGTGTGCCTGAGCACGGCTCCCGCCGCCCGAGACCTACTAAGCACGAGAGCAGGTTTGGCAGATCTGTGTGAGGGTCTAGTTTTTATTGGGCGTGTGACACTGACTAAGTGTCTGTACGTGCGCACGTACCAAGTCAAATTCGTATGTTCGTGTTAAACCTTTTACAGATTCGCGCAGACTTCGTGCCATACTTTCCTTTGGCTTTAAGCCCGTCAGACTTCTCGTACGTGAATAAATGTATGAATAAATATTATTATGTAACTTGACTTCATTACCCAATTGGAGTGATTCATCCTTGGAGTTCATCAGCCAAACGTTTCCGCCGTAGAGTTGTAGCCACAGACTTTCATCCGGTTGTTGTTCATTCAGATCGTAATGATCCAGGATCTTAACACGTATGTCGCTCCAGTCGGTGCTCGTTTTCCGAACTGTCGAAAGATTTTGTAATTAATATTCATGCTTCATTTATTTCTGAACGCAAGCTTGTAAACGAACAAGGTCGTTACGATAAATTAATTGTTTGTTTAATTTATTGCAGAGTAAACTCACGCATCAGCAGCCCCACCCGCACGGTGTCTGTAAACAGTGCAGCACGCAGGCAGACTTGCACTAGATGCGAGAGCCATCGTTCACGTGTATCGCGTCAAATTCAAAAGTTGCCGCGCAAGAAGTGAGCGGTCACGTGACTTTGTGCTGCTGTGTACAGCCTTCATAGTAGCATTCCCTTTATGGTGTGTGTCGACTCAGCATGGGCCTTCCGTGCATGTATATATGTGTATATCGACGCCTGAGTGGAATATGGGCGTATCTCGGAACCCGCTCCGAGAAGGGCGTATCTCAGAAACCGCTCCGAGAAGGGCGTATCTTGGAAACCGGTCCGAGAAGGGCGCATCTCTGAACCCGCTCCGAGAAGGGCGCATCTCGGAACCCGCTCCGAGAAGGGCGCATCTTGGAAACCGATCCGAGAAGGGCGTATCTCGGAACCCGCTTCGAGAAGGGCGCATCTTGGAAACCGATCCGAGAAAGGCGCATCTCGGAAACCGCTCCGAGAAAGGCGTATCTCGGGATCCGCTTCGAGACGGGCGTATTTCGGGAGCGGTTTTCTTTCCTCAAATTTTGTAGTGGCAGCCCTGCAAATATTTATAATGCGTTTTCTGCCAAATCAACGCAGTTAAAAATTCCGAAAAAATTTGGAGTCGACTCCAAGCTGTCACGCGTCGTATATATTGAGTAACTATAATAAATGTCAAACAATACTCAATAGACCGACAGTTATTTTATATATTATTTAAAACGATATTTTTGTAATATAAAACTCACCTGTACCTGTTTGGGCGATGGCTCTCCCTAGGCTCGACCTGTTACGCCGGAATCCACACTGATAATCTCCTATTATATCTTCCGCTAAGGGTGTGAGTCTGGCCTGTATTACGTTTGACAGAACTTTGTAGCAGGTAGCTAAAAGTGAGATTCCCCGATAGTTATTGCAGTCTGTCTTATCTCCCTTTTTAAAAATCGGTATGATGATGGATTCTTTCCAGTTTTCCGGCATTGTTTCATTTTTCCAAATAGAGCGTACTAGTTCAAAAATTTTCGATGTCAGCGCAGTGCCCCCATATTTAAGTAGTTCAGCTGGTATAGAATCGTTTCCCGCGGCCTTATTGTTTTTTAGTTTTTTGATCGCGGCTTCTACTTCTTTATAGGTCGGTTCTTCCATATGGAGTTCAGCAGTGTGGATTTCATCTCCCGTTTCCTCGCAGTTTTCATGTACGTTTAGCAGCTTATCAAAATAGCCCTTCCACAGCTTTAACAGTTCACCTTCGCTTGTGACGAGATTCCCGCCCTCATCTTTCATTAATTGTGATCTACTCTGGAAACCCTTCCTAATAGCGTTAATTCCTTTGTACATCTCGCGCGGGTTATTTTCCTTACTATTAGTTTCTATTTTTCTAATCTGATTCTTTTGATACTCGCGTTTTTTGTTCCTGTAAATCGCCCCCACTTGCCTTCTTATTTCGTGGTACTCTTCTACGGCCCTATCGCCTCCATTGTGTACGCTGTCTAATTTGTCCTTTTTACGCCTTTCAAGCCAGAGTTCGCATTCTTCGTCAAACCATGGTTTACTCTTTGGCTTTTTCTTTCTACCTAGCACTTTATTCGCGGCCTCTTTTACCGTTTTTTTCGACTTATCCACCAAGGACTGTTCGGATTCGTCATCTACCTCCGTGGGCGGTGCATCCGTTTCTTTCGCACGCCTACCTTGAAACCTATTTCTTTTTAAACTTTGACTAGCTTAATTCGTGTCTAATCCCGTTCCGTAGCTTTTCCAATATGGAACGTTTTCTACTTTTGTTCGCCCGTCTTGCCCGTTACTAATTTGCTCTTACTTTGGCCAAACTACTAGAAAATATCCGAGTTCGCAATCGCCCCCTATAGCACGTTCTTAACGTCAGATACTTCGTGTGGCGCCTCTTATCGATAAGAAAAGTAGAAATCATATTTGATTTTTCGTGGCTCCGTCCGCGAGTACAACGCTTACTTAATGTGTATAGATATTGTATATAGTTTCTTGCTATAGCTTACTAAAGTCAATAAGATTGTACCCGTACAGCCTTCTTTTATTTCCCGGTACGCGCATGCTCTGTAAAACTCGCACACATCCACGTTCCTACCTTTAAGTCCCTAAGTTGCATTTTTGGTTTTGGTTTTTTTGAGCCATGATAGTAAGTGAAACCCACGCGCTTTGGATCCTGTTTCCGATCGCAGGTGAATCATCCGTTCTAGAGGTGATAACTCCCATACCTCTCTAGAATTAAGTATGAGAGCTTTCTNGAGGTGATAACTCCCATACCTCTCTAGAACTAAGTATGAGAGCTTTCCGACTTTGATAAGGACGGAGTCAGCTCATCGTCGGACACACTACGGAATCACGCTCGTATCCTAACGCCCCCCTGCAAGGCAGCGCGCCTTCGCTGGCTTCGTTGCCGTGTAAGACCAGGTGGCGAATCATTCTACACATTCCCTTTCGAGGCAGTTGTCATCGCTCCCGCATTCTCCACGACAGCAGGATTTTTGTAATATGTGCTAGGAGAGATAGATTATAGACATAGTTAGGTATGAAGAGAAAGTGAAATAAGAAATATTGTTGAGTGTTCGTTGTTGTGGTGCTTGCGTAGTGTTTCTAGATGAATGCGTTCGATCGCCAGTGCGGGCTCATTACACCCACGCCCGGGCCTATCGGGTGTCCGCGGCTGCTTATTCGATTTATTCGCAGCTAACCTCTTTCTCAGGGGCCGTTCCTCTATCCGCAACCTGAGGACGCGCTGTGTAGTGGTGATAGGCACCCACCTGTCCGCTCTGGACGCACAGTTTGGACCGAGACTTTATCATGAAAAACTCTGATTGAACTAAACAAAACCGCGTTTTTCTTTGTCCTGCGTGTTACGCCATTCTTTAGATATGCTTTATATGTACTTACACGTGGTTTGTGGATTTTCCCACTTATACAGTCTTCCTGTCATCGTGAGTCCTGGATTCACCGGTGGCCTTTGTTGTTTTTTATAGACTTCCGCTTCTCTTTGTGCGGTGTTTGCGTATCAGAAGCAGGCTTGAACTCGTCTTTGTCCTTTCAGCTTAGGTCTTTTCGTGGCGTCGTCCAGGAGTCGAGTCGTCCTGGCTTCCGTTGGTCTTTCTTTATTTCACTAAACACTGAACCGATTGCGCGGTGGAAGCGTGCCTGGGCGCATAACCTGTCGTTATAATATTGTTTTGGACGCGATAGGGTACCGTGAAAGAATGCAACACAAACAATGATGATTAAAGAAGGAAACGCAGCGTGACTTTATTTAAATGTAAACTGAATTAAAAAAACCTTTTTAAAAGGTAAAATATTGGCTAGTAAAAGTTTCTTTACAAAATTCGTGATATCCCAAAAACAAACATAACTGATGTCAAGTAATTGTTTTTCATATTTTTCAGGTATACGTATGCGGACACATTATTTTATAAAACTAGGAAAATCGACCGCGCTTCGCGCGGGTAATATCGTTACGCACTTCTTTCTTTTTATTCTAAATAGAATCCAAACGTTAATATTTTCCTTACTCTATAATAATTATAATACGTTTGTATACATGTATCTTCTCTCACCCATCATATATCACCCAATATAATGTAGGTTATGTGCTTTTCAATTTTTGAGGTTAGATATTCGTTATTTATTTTATAGATAAATAATTAATTGTTACAAACCTAATCTCAGAATTTAAATTAATAAAATACGATCGTTTTTTATTAAACTCGTTACCATTCAAATTCAAATATTGAATTTTAAATGTTGGCGCCATCTAAACCGGATATACATTGTAGACCAATCACGTTCAGCGCTAACTGCATTTATAGGCTTCACAACATCCGATCATTACTTTTTTAAGAGAGGATAAAATATTTTTTACTTAAATTCTTACTATATAGTAGTTTGGATTCATAAGTAAAATTTCAAATTACTCTTCTTCCTTGGCATTTCCAAAAATATATTTAATCATATCCTTTTAATCCATAGTTCAGAAGCTATTTAAATAATTAAAACCAATATTACATTGGAAATACGACTCAAGATTTTAATATTTTTAAAAAAATTTTTCTAATAACTACTGAACTATGGATTAAAAGTATATGATTAAATATATTTTTGGAAATGCCAAGGAAGAAGAGTAATTTGAAATTTTACTTATGAATCCAAACTACTATATAGTAAGAATTTAAGTAAAAAATATTTTATTTTATAAAATAATGTGTCCGCATGCGTATACCTGAAAAATATGAAAAACAATTACTTGACATCAGTTATGTTTGTTTTTGGGATATCACGAATTTTGCAAAAGAAACTTTTACTCGCTGTGACGTGCTGCACGTCGGCGCACGTCGATTCCCACGATGGGGAACCGCACGTGCAGTGCTGACGGTGCAAGCGTCGCACTGCTCGGCGCAAAAGACGTCGGCTCCGGCTCGTGGATTCGGAGAATCCCAAGCCCTCGCCGCGGGCTTGCGTTATCGCTTTGCGATAAGGTACGTCCGGTGCAGCGCAGCTTCTTGCGAGCTGCGGTGCACAAAGGCAGTTGCCACGGACCTGTCGAGCGAGTCACACCTCGCTCTCGCTGCTCTCTCTCGTGCTCACCGCAATAAAGAGCACGCAGCAAGTACAACATTAGTGTTTTTCCTTGCGCCCGAACCCGTGACCACGTACACACACAAGTATACGTAACAGTGGCATCCATTGTAGTTGTGTACACTTCTCGTGTAAGGAACGCTAGTACGTCGCGAGCGCTTTTCCTCGCGATCTCGGCACTTTTCAGCAGTGACAGCAGTGAAGGGCAGATAATTACCAGGCCTTATACAAAAGCAGGAAAGTTTTTTTTTTTGAAGGAAGGAAGCCCCAGGCCTTATACAAAAAGCAGGAAAAGATCGATTTTTGAGAGAAGGAAGTTCCAAGCCTTAATCACATAACAGAGCAAATTTTTGAAAAAAAAACCTTACGATCTAAAATAGAAAATACAGTGGAATCAGAGACACAATGCACACAATATATATAGTAATTATCCACTTCATCGCAGCCACATCAAGGTAAGAGTTTATTATATCTAATATACATATTCTATTGTTTATCTCCCGTGGGTTGGGGATCGCTTATTTCCACCGGTTCCATGCGGCAATTTTCTTGCATAATTTTTCAATCAAAATTAGCATCAAAATCAAAATCAAATCAAATCTTAAATCAAATCTTAATCAAAATCTTATAAAAAGTGTAAAAAAAATAGACTCTGTGCAAATTCTAATCGAAATTCAACTATTTTAAATCAAAATCAACATAAAATCTTATAAAAAGTGTAAAAAATAGACTCAGTGCAAATTCTAATCGAAATTCAACTATTTTAAATTAAAATCAGTATAGATTTTTTGCGAAATATGTTGAAAATAGATTCAGTGCAAATTCTAATTGAAATTCAACTATTTTAAATTAAAATCAGTATAGATTTTTGCGGAATATGTTGAAAATAAGTTCAGTGAAAGTTTTAATTGAAATTTCAAAGTCTTGAGATAAAATCAACTTAGATTTTTACGAAAAGCGCAGAAAATAAACTCAGTGTAAATTTCATCGAATTTCACAGTTTTGAGATAAAATCGGCGAAGTTTTTTTTGCAATACACATTAAAATTAAATTCAGTGTAAATCTTAAATGGAATGCTACAGTTTTGAAATAATATAAGCTTAGATTTTTGCAGAAATATTAAAAATAAATTCAGTGTGAGTTTTAGTTGAAATTCTACGATGTTGAATTGAAGTCAGTGTAAACTTTGTCATAAATATTAAGGTTAATTCAGTTTAATTTTCAATTCAAATTGAGATCTCACTTTTTAAGTAAATCCGGCATGAGTTTGACGTAAATTCAAGGCCATTTTTGCCAACATAATCAAAGTTAGCAAATTACACCAGATTACAACCCTTTTTTTGCGAATCAATCCACCTCTCGAAATTTGTAGGCGTAATTTCCAAAAACACAGTGTGCGCAAAACAGTCCGATCGACTCGAAGTTTGCCGTCGCATCATGCGCCACTACCAATAGCCTTTTTCTTTCCGTTTCAAGCAACCAGCTTTTGTTCAAATAAATAAAAAGGAGGACTTATCGAAAGTGATACCTTTGCCGTCGGACGGCGCAATATGTAGTTCATACACGCTTTTTCAATCCGTTCATTATCATTTTTGTCTTTTACGAGACACAGTGCAACACGTTTGCCGTCGGACGGCGCAGCGCATAATTTAGCGTACTCTTTTCAACCTGTTTATATTTTGTTCATTAACTGAAAAACGCAATACCACGTTAACACGTCGGCCGTCGGACCGCGTGGTGAACAAGTAAGCGCTCTTTATCAACTTTTTGTTTTCTTTTTAGTTTTTCTCAATCGTACAGTAGAACATAGCATTCATATGTTTGCCGTCGGACGGCGTAATTGATAATTATACGTTTTTTTTTCTTTTTCCCTTTCAATGTGACACTAAGGCTTTTGAAGTTTCAGCCTAAAATAACACAACATTTGGTCCCAATTAGTAGTCTTCAATGCATAATATTTCTGAAACTGAACACTACGTTATTTTTCATCAGGATAATTTTAAAATTGCATAAGTTTTGCCGTCGTCACATTTCGACACGCCAAATTTTCTTTTTCACAGCAAACGATAATTTACATTACTCGTTTCTGAAACCCATTTTCTGAGTAATTAGGCATTTTAGTGTCACCGTCTTTATTTATGGTCCACTTCAACACATGACAGGATACAAATACATTTTTTTTTCTCTCTTTTTCCTTTTTTTTCAAGCACAAGCACGCCGGCCCCTATAAGTATTTTGTTTTCTCTCTAAACAGAATCTTTTCTTTTGGACCCGAAATCATTGACTTTCAGTGCACATTTTGCGTAAATTCGCGTAACACAACATACTTAAAATTTTTGGAACCCTAACGGAGAATAGTCGGAGACACTGAGATTCCCTTTTATAGAATCACACAGGTGTCTCACGTCAAAACGTAAATCACTGTGTGAATTTATTACGATACGACAGGTACATTTTGATTTAATTTTATACATATACATATATATACAACAACATATTTTTTTCCCTATATTACTAATTGCACATAATTTTGGACCTCTATATTCAACGATATAAATCTTTGGCCATAATAAAGGAGTTTTACGTTCTCCTGGACTTTTTGCTCGCTGCGCAAATCGTCCGAACAAAATTAAAAAAGTGTACAACAGGCTTTACGTGATCGGGTATACCTACATTAGCATCCATCGTTATTACATGTTCACAAAGGCGCAGCATCGACAGGTGTAAATTTCATAAAATTTTTTTATATATTAAGACTCAGTAATATAACTTTTCGCACAATCTAGGAGTTTTCCGTTCTCCTGTACTTTTTGCTCAACGCAAAATCGTACGAACAAAAACCATTTCAAATAAAAAAAACATTATAACAGGTACATTTTCAATTATATTTTTATAATTACATACATATATAAATATACATGCATATTTCA
The DNA here is from genome assembly GCA_012977825.3 of Pteromalus puparum. Classification (NCBI taxonomy): domain Eukaryota; kingdom Metazoa; phylum Arthropoda; class Insecta; order Hymenoptera; family Pteromalidae; genus Pteromalus; species Pteromalus puparum. The sequence goes on from CM053171.1 coordinate 21,691,800, forward strand.
TTGTCCACTTCAACATGCTGAGAATAAGCGCACATTTTCGGTGATTTCTTGTCACGTTTAGGACTGCCCTCCTTGTTTTTGCAAAATAACCCACGGTTTTCAGTAAATTGTATACAGGCATGAAACACATAACTGCGCGATTCCCTAGTGATAGCTAAAATCATCGCTTCTCTTTCGCGTCGCTTTCACAGGTGTTTCTCCCCTTTTTTTCCGAATTCAATGATGATTGCGGAGGCTTCGAGAATTTTTCCCCTTACTTTAATGGTATTGATCTTAGCAGCTTCGACATTTATCATTATAACTGTGGTTCGCCTGTTTGAAATTTTGAAAGAAAATGTATAATAGATCGTAATTTGTAACCCTTTTTCCCTTTTTTTTTCCACAAGCAAGCAGCGAGAAGCAACGACGCATCATATTCTCTTTCTCTCGATCCACTTATCGCGCGGGTGTCGCATTATAACGGTGTGTAAACGAACCGAATATAAACGATCAGTGGCGCATCCACTGATCGACAAGTAAGCGAGAGGAAAAGAATGTAGCAGCTAGTTGCAGGCTTCTTGTAGGCTGTACGAAGCCAGGCCCGTAGCGCAGTTTGCTATACGTGCACGTCCTCGTGCACGTGAGCCCGCGGAGGCGTCGTGGATAATTTGGCTACGTAGCTAGTTCGCGAGATAGATTATGAGTGAATCGCACGGGAGTAGGCGGAGTCAGGAACAGAGTGACACAAGCCGAGTAATAGTAAAGTTTCTCTTTATATAAAGACTCAAAGATCAGTACAAGAACAGCGCGGAGTAAGAGAGACGGAGCAGAGCGATTAATGCCGAGAGAGAGAGTATTGCGATCGGGCAGGTACTTACAGTGGTGCTTCGTGAAGCTGGACACAGGCCTCGTGGCTTGGACCGGAACGGCGCAGGACGGAAGACCGGGGCTCGATGCTGGAGAGCAGGACGGGAGCCTCAAAGCCTCGTGTGTGGCCGGATGCAGCAGGAAGTCGAACGGCAAACCAAAGACACGCGACGCTGAACAGCCACAGGATAATTCCAGCGACACACGGGGATTCCGGTCACGGACGCAGCAGCAGTCCTCTAAACTATCAACGCACGCACGGACCTATTAAGCACGGAATCGAGGAGGCAGTACCGGCACGACTGTACTGTATGACGATCAACTCCTAAGTGTCGCGGCGCGAGACGCGACCGCGTGAACAGTCTAGTTTTTCTCTCTCTCTCTCTCTCTCTCTCTCGCTCTCTCAGACGGCGCCACACACACATACACACAGCGCGCGGCTCTCTCTCTGTGTGTGTTATGGCTGTCTGCTCCGCTCACTTACCTGTTGCTGAAAAGGAATGTTATACACAAGAATATTTACATAGATAATGTTTATTATATCGTGATCATATAATATAGGGGAGAGAGGGACGTAACGAGTGCACACAAGGCAACTCGTTATATTCCCCACCCCCAGACGCTGGTAGCACGGGGTACCAGCTCGATCAACTGTCTCTCTCGACTATAAGGAATGAAGGATGAAAATTAGAATGTGGCAAAATATTTAAATTCATTTAGTAGAAAAATACCTAGATTTATTCAATGAGAAAAATAATAAACGATTAATATAAGAGCGATATTAGTAACTATCAGTCTCTTCGTCTCTCTTACGGTTACATAAGGTAGTATCAAAAATAAACAAAAATCGAGGGCGTCGGTGCCAGATACTAAGTAAAATAATACGCTTCTATACAGCGAAATTAAATAAAAGGAAAAGAAAATCGCTTGATCTCTTCTGATGATCTTAAATGCTGCGAAGCTTGATGAGAGGCGAAGATCTCTGTGTAGATATGCTCAGTAGCGGTAGCGTGGAAAATCGCCGCTCTGGAACTTGCTGTGGAGGTAGTAGTTGGGGCAGTTCTTGGTCCTCGCAACTCCTGTCAAGTTACAGACCTGGCAGTACCTGACATACCGCAGATCGGTGCGAGGGCCTTCCAAAGGGCCGCAGGGCTTCTTAGCGTCCTTGTAAGCCATAGCCGTTGGTCCAGGCTCCCTTGGGGGCATCTCGCTGGTTTTGGAAGTGCTAGCTTTGCTTGCGTGAGCCACTTCCAGGTGGTGTAGTTGCTCGCGTATCTCCTCGAGCTCTTGAAGCTTTTTTAACTGCTCCAGCTTCAAAGCTTTCCTTTTCTCCTCCTGCTTTTGGTTCTCGTTCCATTGGGCCTCTGCTCGGTCGAGATGCTCCTGTAGGTCGACCGCCTTCTGCACTTTATCTACAAAATCCAGTAAGGGCTTACCCCTGATGTCCTCGCGTTCGGCGAAAGCGAGCACCTCCTTGTAGGCTGCTTTCTCCCTGAGGGCGGCCGCCTTGCGATCTCGGCGGCAGGCCCGAGCGTTGGCCTCGATCCGGGTCCACTGCTCTTGGACTGTTGCCGTGCCTGGTGGAGTGGGCGTAGCGCCTGGAGGCGGAGACGGAGCAGCCTTCTTGTCGAGCGGTTGTGGCTGCGGAGCTTTTATGCCGCGTGGCTTTTCGGTCGACGGTCCTGGCTGAGCCTCGTGTGGTGTTACTTGTCGGTCCGGAGCTGGCAGAATGGCTGCTCGTGGAGCTGGTGAGGGTTCCGCAGTGGCCCTTGCGGCCTCTCCTAAGGACCGCAGGAGGTCCGACAGCGTGGTTGGATCACCTGGGGACGGTGGTATCTCGCTGGACTGTCCCGTAATCAGCTGACTCACCAGCTGGCTGAGTCTCCTTAACAGTTCTGGCGAGATCTCGATGACCGTCGTGGACTCCTTAGTAGACAGCATATTTCTAAAATAGAGATCATGGAACTGGTTAGATCGGGGCTCCTGGCCATAAGCAGCAAGGAAGAGATTAAGCAGAAGGAAGATCTACAAGATTCGAGGAAGATGCAAGCAGGCAAGGGCGCCGGAAGAAATTCTAATTATTTTCCGTTTCTGGGGCGCAAACGGCGAGGCGAAGTTTCAGCTGGGACCGTCACTGTTTTCTTGGAACCTCGCGGTCTACCCCTGCGCTTCGGTACTATAATTTGCGCTGGATGGACGTCAGTTACTCCTGTCACCGGTGCGGGGAGCACAATTGGTGAAGGCTCGCTGTTTCTCCTAGGTGGAGTCGGTGGCCCTTGTGTCGTGCTATCCACCCCTTGGTCTTCTTGCTCCTCTACTGGGAACTGGTCTCCATCATGACATGGTTTCAAGTCACATACGGCTACTTTTCCTATGCTAACTCCTTGTTCTGTCTCAAGCTCATAGGAGTTCATCCCTATGCGAGCCGTAACGATAAATGGCCCAGCGTATTTCGGGCTTAGCTTGGCTGCGATAGCTTGAGCTGCAGAGGAAAGTATACGGTTCTTCGCCCATACCTTATCACCCACCTGATATTCGACATCGCGGTGCTTTGCATCGTAGTACTTGGCTTGCCGATCTTGAGCGATTTTAGTATTTTCTTGAGCAGTTGCTCGGAAGTCGTCTAATTTTTCCATGCGAGCATGCCAATCTTCTTGCGCAGCTTGTTCTAAGCTTTGCTTGGCAGATTGCTCTACTTCTCTTCGAGTAGTACCTGGCGGCTCTGGATTTCTTCCATAGTTTAGAAACGCCGGACTAGAGCGTGTTGCTTCGTGGATAGCAGTGTTGTATGCAAAAGCGAATTCCGGAATGTGCTCATCCCAAGTAGTATGCTTGGTCTCAATGAAAGCAGCAATCATTGTCTTGATAGTGCGATTGACTCGCTCGGTCGGATTCGATTTAGGTGAATAAGGGGCAATGGTGCCGTGATAAACTCCGTGTGCTTCTAAAAAGTTATCGACAAGTTTATTTTTAAAAGGAGTACCATTGTCTGATAAGAACCGATCGGGAGTACCAAATCTTAAGAAAATTCGCAGATTCAGTTCCCGCTTGATAGTTTTTGCATTGGCCTTCCTTATAGGGATGCATTCGATCCATCTTGTAAATAAGTCGATAAAAATAAGAAGATGTTCGTGTCCCTGGGTTGACCTCGGAAAAGGTCCCATAGTGTCGCCAGCGACTATCTCCCAAGGTCGCGTGACCACGTGTTTGCCCATAAGCCCTGCAGGAGCGAGTTGCTCTGCTTTGACTTGCTGACAAATGTGGCAATTTCTTACGAAGTGGGCTGTATCCTTATACATATTGGGCCAGTAGTAACGGAGCGCTATTCTCTGATGGGTCTTGAACCTTCCTTGATGTCCAGAGACTGGCTCGTCGTGACACTCGGCGAGAATTTGTTCTCGCTGTTCGTGGGGTACTACTAGCTTCCAAGCGTCGTCGTCTCGTCCGAGTAGATAGTCTACCGTCGGATCTGGGCGGTAGTGGTAGAGTTGGCCACCCACAATCTTCCAGAAGGGATGTGCCTTAGGATCTTCTACGACCTGCTTCGCCTTTTTCAGATACCAAGGATCCTTGATCGACTCGTCCACTGAAAGCGAGGCTACTACAGCTGTTTCGTCTTCGTCAGTCTCGTACATACGAGAGAGTGCATCGGGTACAACGTTGTCTTTACCTTTTCGGTGAACGATCTCAAAGTCGTACGACTGGAGGCGCAGAGACCAACGACCCAATTTTCCATTCGGATGTTTCAAGTTTTGTAGCCACACAAGGCTGTGGTGGTCTGTTACTACAGTGAAATGGTAGCCTTCGATGTAAGGTCTAAATTTTTCTATGGACCAAATAACACTGAGGCATTCCCTCTCAGTCACCGACAGCCTGCGCTCCGTAGCAGATAAGACGCGGCTCGCGAAGCAGAGCACACGGTCTTCTCCCTCAATGCGTTGTAGAAGGACGCTTCCAAGTCCTGTATCGCTGGCATCACATTCTACTATGAATGGAGCGCTGAAGTCAGGCCTTGCTAGAACTGGAGCTGTTGCAATCAGAGCTTTTACTTGCTCAAAAGCTACTTGTTGTTCGTCCTTCCACTCGTATTTTACATTTTTGCGAGTGAGTGCGGTGAGCGGTTCGCATAGTGTAGCAAAGTCCTCTAAAAATTTACGGTACCACGAAGCCATTCCAATGAATCTGCGCAGTTGCTTTAAGTTCTTGGGGGCCGGGTACTCTACTATAGGCCGAACTCGTTCTGGATCGGGGCGACAGCCCTCGCGATTCACAAGTACGCCTAGGTAACGCACTTCAGACATGCATATTTTCGACTTCTTCCTGTTTATGGTGAGTCCAGCTTCGTTTATCCTTTTCAAGATTAACGTTAGCCATTTGACATGGTCTGAGAACGTGTCTGTTGCAATTATAATGTCGTCTAGGTACGCGAAAGCATACGGTTCCATTTCTGACGTGATCAGCTGATCAGCGAGCATTTGAAATGTCGCCGGCCCTCCTGCGAGGCCGTATGGCATCCTGACGAATTCAAATAATCCAAGTCCAGGTACAGTGAAGGCGGTGATCGGGATGGATCGCTCTGTAAGGGGTATTTGCAAAAATGCTCCTGAGCAATCCAGCGCCGATATATATCTAGCATGCTGTATTTTCCGCAATATCATATCCATGTAGGGTAGCGGGTACGCAGCTATCTTCGATACAGCGTTCACTTTTCGGTAATCGACGCAGAAACGAAAACTGCCGTCAGATTTTCGCACCATAACTACTGGACTAGACCAATTACTTTTGGATCTTCTAATTATGCCGGCACGGAGCATCTTATGCACTTGCTCGTGCATTTCGTCCTCTAAAATTTTCGAAACAGGGTAATACCGCTGTTTGATAGGACGAGCACTGCCAACGTCGATATCGTGGTGTATCCATCCCGTGCAGCCCAACTGTTCACAGGCAGGATCGGGTAGCAGTTCTTTCATCAGATTGTCGATTTCTAAGCGCTGCTCATCGGTAATTGATTCAATCCCGAGAGAGGCGAGCGATAAAAGCTCCTCAGCACGCATTGATGAGAGGACGGCCGGAACCTCCACATCAGTGCCTTTGAGCTGTAGCTTATTGGCTACTGGATCAAGCATCGCCGAAAATGCGCGAACGAAGTCGGCACCTAAAGTGCACTCAGTGTCGGCTTCGTTCAAAATAAGAACGTCAATTGAATGTGTTACTCCTCCAATGGTGAAGGGCAACTTAACACTACCCATAATAGGTACCAGATGACCATCGACTGCTCTAGCCCCTGGGCCCACATGTGGTCTCACGCGCTTATTTAATGAGGCAGCGAGAGATATGCCGACGGGGCCGAGAACGGTGCGTGAAGCTCCAGTGTCGTAGAGTCCTCTTAATTTAAATTGACCGACCTCCACGGCCAGCCACCAACGTGGAAACTTCTCAACTAAAGCGCTGGCAACAGTACCTCCATCGCAGAACGCCTCCACATCGGTCGAGCTACTCGTTGCTAGCGGTGAGTCGCTCGCCGTGCCGTGGAGTGTTTGCGCTACTCCTGTTACGCTTTCAGCGTTGAAGGTCCGCGGTTGTTCTAGAGCGGTAGGGACCTTATCTACTCGCTCTCTTTCCCGTTTTTTGATTGATCTGGGGCACATTCTGGGCAGGTGAGCTTAGTGTAACCAGGCCAGCTGCAATTCCAGCACAGAACGTTCTCACCGTCTGGACCTGCCGGTTTGCCCTTGTTCTTGTCCGACTTGGGAGTAATTTCGTCGGTACGATCCCCTCTACGGCGCCAGCCTCCTTTTCCTCGTTTATCTCCTCGACCACGCTTGCCACTGCGAGTCGGCGTCTGGTCGTCGTCGGACTGTTCCTTCTTCGGCGATGTTTCTGCTTCTTTTGAAGCTGACTTCTTCGCGGGGGAGTTTTTTCCTGAACCAGACTTCGCGAGCTTGGGAGAGTCGAGGCCTATAGACCTCTTCTGGAGGAACTTCTCAAAATATCCCTCCAATTCCGTCTCTGACATGGACGTATTCGAATTCACCGAGGAGATGCTGATCTGCTTACTCTTGGGTCTTTTGACAGGCCTATATGCCGTTTCCGGTAGCACCGTTTGATCTACTGGAGGCGGTGGCCTCCACTGGCCATCTTCATCGTCTTCCACTTCTTGGGCTCTATCGAGGAGTTCTTGAGTATTCGTTAAATTCCCATAGTATTTCTTCATCCTCTTCTTAAGCTTCGGAAGCATGTTGTCGATGACCAGATTAAATTGTTCTTGCTGGCTCCATGGGTTCTCGAAGCGATTCAATATCATGAGGAGGGAGACGATGTAGTCTATTACAGGCTCGTCAGCTCCTTGGGTGCGTAGATGAGCCTCGACTATCAGACTCCGTTTATTCCTTCTAGACTTGCTGTAATTATTGAGAGCTGCCCTCTTGAAGTCTTGGTACGTTTGCCACGAGGGCCTCAAAGCACGATACCAAAACAGCGCAGGTTTCTCTAGCATGGGAAACAAGGAGTCAAGGAGTTCATCGTCGGATATATCCTCTAATCGCTGATTTGCCTCGATTTGCGCTAAGAATTCTTCAATGCTGGTGCCCTTGTCGCCAGAGAATTTTAATTTCCACTCTCCGACTGTCCTCCCGAGATGCTTTGTTCTCGGACGAGAGANTAATCGCTGATTTGCCTCGATTTGCGCTAAGAATTCTTCAATGCTGGTGCCCTTGTCGCCAGAGAATTTTAATTTCCACTCTCTGACTGTCCTCCCGAGATGCTTTGTTCTCGGACGAGAGTTGTCCAGAGTGTTCCCTGTGCTACTTGGCGCAACTCCTGCCATTTGATTTGTCACTTGAGGACTCGGTTGCGAGAGCGAATTCATAGCTGTTTGAGGCCAAATCCCCCCGTCGCAGCTCGAGCATACGGGCTGATTGTAGACTGTCACGCCCGGGCAGTAGAGGTTAGGATGCTGCGGGGCGTCTGCACTCCAAGAACTCGGCACAGTAGCCGGCTTTCCTGTAAAAGTATTCGGCTGACTAGGTTTAGCCGTGGAGTGAAATATCGGAGCTTGTGCATTTAAAATTTTCCTCTCGTTGGAATGCAGGTTATTGTGTTGATTCGACGTATCGTAATAATTTAAGTCGAACGTATCCTGAAATTGAACACTTTTTGTGCTGCGGTTAATTTTCTGACGTGCGTCTTCTGCTGCTTGTTGTTGTGAGTATAATATTACATCACTCAGTTGTACTCGGAGGTCTTTAACGATATTTTCTAATTCGGCGATTTTCGACGATAAATTCTGGTTTTCTTCGGTTTTTCCTGCGAAGTGTCCATGTAAGTCGCGCATCGCTGTCCAGCCTCTTTCTAATTCTGCAGCCACTGATGCCGGGACTAACTCAATCTCTCCACTGGGCATAACCGTGTGCACCATAGGCCTATTCCACCTCTGGTTTACTGCTGGTATGGTGTGCGGCGTTGTTGTTGTTGTTGTGGCTTGCGCGCTTGGTGATCTGATCAGATGCACGCAAGTCGGTGATGAGACTGTAGTAGTCGTTACTATTACAGTAGCAACAAGCGGTGCCGCGAGGCTGTATGTGCTCGTCGTGTGGAGCGACGGTTGTTGTGGTGCGTTACAGTTTACGCTATTTTGAGAGTCGCGTATTTCTTGTCTCGAGTCCACTGGCATCGTGAGTGACATATCCTCGAGATTTTGATGATCGTGTGGAGAGCTGGACGGTAGTTTCACGTCAGCGTGCATGCCGTCATCAAGCGCTTCTTCAGCCTCTATCACCGTTAGGACGTCTTTTTTTAAGTCTGCTGGAAAAGCGGGTGACTGCACGAAAGTTAAGCATAGTTCGTCTCGCCTTTCGATATCTTCCTCCGTATTACTATCTTGTACGAAGTCTTCGGCGGTATAGTTGCCATGTAATCTTCGTAATAATCTGTTCGCTCGCTCGAATAGAGTGCCATTCGTTTGTAGTTCTAATTGATTTAACGCATCGTTGACTTCTACGCTCGACAAATTTTTAATCCAGTTTCTTAGTCTAGCATTTACGCCTTCTTTAAAAATTGTAAGATCGGCTATAGACCAATTGGTTGCCATTTTTAATTATTTTTAATTTATTTTATAATGTCAAAAAAAAACAAGACTGAATTTATTTGTCGAACGTATACTTACGCAGTCAAGAACGCAACGCACAAAAAAAAAAAATTTTTCAAAATTCGGGAAGAAATAAAATTATAATCAAATAAATATACGAAATAAATTATTACAATAAATTAAATATACGAGAAAAAAAAAATTATAATATCAGAGCAATAATGCTCTGTAGCACGCTTCGATTGACTTAGAAGTATATCGCATACGACGGCAATATAGTATATAGTCTCTCGCAGAATATTCCGTGACGTAATCAGCGTCGAAAATTCGAGTCGAAATATTCTAGAATTCTAACGCGTAAATCGTCTCAATGATAAAATTTTAGAGCGCTAGAAAGTGTGCACTGTGTTTACGTTTCGCCGCTGCCTGACTCTTTCAAGGGTAAAAACGGTAGGTCGCGCGCACACGTCTATAGTACTGCGGGCGCTTGGAATTCGAACCTTGTAAACACACGCGTTCGCTCGGAAAATTCTCTCGAGCTCGCGAAAAATACCGTAGCTTATAGCGTTTAAATTGTTAAGGAGCTTTAAATAATTAACCCGTAACGTGCGGGCTTAGGGGCGGCCGTAGAGTTACGGTGGTTGGTAAACGAACGAATATAAGACGATCAGTGGCGCACCAGTGATCGACAAGTAAGCGAGAGGAAAAAGAACGTAGACTAGGTTGAGGCTTCTGTTAGGCTTACGAAGCCACGGCCCCGTAGCGCACGGTTTGTTACGTGCAGTCCTCGCTGCACGTGGAGCCGGCAGGCGTCTTAGCTGTGATTATTTGTTACGTAGGCTAGTCGCGAGATAGATTATGAGGGAATCGCACCGGGAGGTAGGCGGAGTCAGAACAGAGTGACACAATGCGCTGATAATAGTAAGTTCTCTTTATTTAAAGGACTCAAAGGATCAGTACAATGAACGCGCGGAGTAGAGAGAGGAATGCCATGAGCGTATTAATGCCGACGAGAGAGAAGCTATTGCGATCGGGCACGGTACTTGACAGTGTGGCTTCTGAGCGGACACAGGCTCGTGGCTTGGACCGAACGGGCTAGGGACGATAAGACCGGGGTCGATGCTGATGGAGAGCAGGACGGGAGCCTCAAAGCCTGAGTGTTGGTTATTCTGTTCACTGTGGTTGTCCGGTAGCACAGCTATAAGGAACCGGCAAACGAAGGAGACACGCCGACGGCTGAACAGACAAGGATAATCCAGCGAGACACGGATAAACTCGCGCGCTCACGGCACGGCTAGCAGCAGTCCTTAAACTATCAACGCACGCCGGACCTGATTGCACGGGAATTCGAGGAGCATCGGTAGTACCGGCCGGACTGTACTGTATGACGATCATACTCCTCAGCATACGGTGTCCGCGCGGCGAGACGCGAACCGCGGTGAATCAGTCTAGTTTTCTATCTCTCTCTCTCTCTCTCTCGCTCTCTCAGACGGCGCCACACACACATACACACAGCGCGCGGCTCTCTCTCTGTGTGTGTTATGGCTGTCTGCTCCGCTCACTTACCTGTTGCTGAAAAGGAATGTTATACACAAGAATATTTACATAGATAATGTTTATTATATCGTGATCATATAATATAGGGGAGAGAGGGACGTAACGAGTGCACACAAGGCAACTCGTTATAGCATTACGCTAGACGCAGCATCCGGCGTAGCTCAAGTCGTACTTGCGAGAACGCAACCGACACCTACTGCGATAAATCACTACTCACATTATTTTTCTTGGACAAAATCAGCGTCGCCTTTTTTCCATCGACTCAGCATACAATGAAGGCACTGTAATCTAACTTACGGAATATTCTTTTACAATCGCGTTGCTACTCGAAACACACTCGCCACATCAGCGCAAACATAAGATCTCTTTCTCAGTACGACTCGGTGCAAGTATTATATTTTTCCCATCGACACTGTATACCGCGGATGTGATAAACTCTTGGCACTCGTGCTCCCTTTTCTCCACCTCAGCAAAACATTGGACCCTTAGCTTTTATAAATAATAGCGTAGTTTAATTAATAATTGATACTCTCAGCAAATACACATACTTCTTGTATTTTAATAATTCACTGACATTAGATATTCAATATTATTGCACTTCAGTAAATTATTAATATTCTACATATGCTTAACAAATACGCGTAATCTCTTTACATCTTGGTTATTCACCGATATTAGACTCGCTGAATATTCTTGATTAATAGATTTTATAATTCAATTAATTGTCGATATCTCACACTTGGAATTTTCTCAGCTTAGATACTCCCTTTAGCATTTCAATATTTTTTTTTTTTTTTTTTGACACTTCACATTCTTAATAAACAATTTTTATGCTTCGATTAACTAGGGGCATTTTGCGCTCTGTAAACTATTACTAGCACATTAATTTCGGATTTTACATTATTGATTGTATCATTGTATATGGACTCTCTTAGATTCAGTATCTTGAATATTTTAGATAAACAATTATAAGACCCTCTTTAAGTTCAATTCAATTCGTCGATTCTTTGACATTGGCTTATCAGGATTGCACGCCCTTAGACGTCAATCACAATCACATTATTCTACCTAGACAATCCTACTACATGCATTTTGAAAACTTTCAACTAGTTTATTATGACATTTTAGAGATTCGCTCACATCTCACGCTTAGAGTGTCCTCAACACTCAGCATAATTTTTAATAGCTTAAATAACTTCAGTTAACATATTCTAAGAGTTCATTTATACTTAGCAACTTTAAGTAAAAGATAAATTTAAACATAAATAACATAGATTTACTATTGCCTTCAATGAACTTATTGTTGCCTTTCAACAGTTCATTGATGTTTTACATTTAAAATATTCCCAATTAGGATATTATCGACCTTCTTCTACACTTTAAATATACTTTACACATTGAAACCTTCTATAAATAACTCACTTACATCTAGCACTCCAAATATTCCCAATATTAACTTTTACTTTCAGTAACGCTTTTAAATTTTGCATTTCATATGTTCTTAATAAATTAAACATATTTTCATTGTAATCATTCTCATATATTTGGCACTTCAAATATTTCTAGTAAATTCTTTATTACACCTCAAGAGCCCATTCATGCTTTTCACTTCATAGAGTAATAAGTGAATTTTGATAGTTCGTTGACATTTAAAATTTCAAGGACTCCGATTAGCTTATAGTTTATTTCACAGATTTCCCCCTAATTCTTCATTACTCTTTGATTAGCTCTTACATATCGCACGGTGCATGTTCCTGTAAAGTTCATCACCACTTTTTAAGCATTCAGCTACAAATTACACAGCTAATTTTTAGGTGGCTCAACTATCAACTTATTATACCCTTATCTGTTTAACATACACATATCGACATTTTGGAACAAGTGTCAATAGCCCATGACACCTGTTTTTGCACCACTGAATTTTCCCTGACCGGGGGAAGATCTTACAAATACTCCGGAGGTCCCCATTGTCACGATAGATGAGCGCATAGACTATCTCACTAAAAATCAGGAGGACTTGCAGGAAGTTATTTGCTCTATTGAACAGCGAATCCTGGTAAGCGACATAAAAATCGAAGCATTGCAAGACATCAATAGGGCAATCCTTAGAGCTCTAGATAAGTCAGTCAAAAAATTAGAGGATTTGGAAGCACGTCTTGCCTCAGAAAAAGCGGAAGTACTCACACGCATTTCAGAGATAGAAAGTCAAGTCATTGATATAACTTTTAAAATGGCGTCCCTCAGTCTTGAATGAGAAGACCAGGATAACCATGTTAGAATTCAACTGCGATTTGAATTAAATCCTCACAATTGTTAAGATTAGACACATAATTGTCATACTCAAAGCAGTTACCTTTCTCGCTACTCTGAGTAGATATATGAAAAGGACTGCGTTACATTGGGAAGTGTAATTCTTGAAAGTCATGCGCTTCTGAATCTTCTTAGACTCTGAATTATGCAGTTTGGGAATTTTTAGGAGGCTAGCACCTTCGTAATCGTGAATTACACTATCCTCGCGAATCGGTCGCCGGGTGACCTTCGTTTTTGTTCTTTTCCTTTCTCTTTTGGAGTTATTGTAGATGAAACTGACTTCACCGAGGTTAACGTAAATGTTTGTAGACTCTTTGTTTTTCTTTTCTGAAGTCGTAATTCTTCAGCAACATAAATACTATTTAAGTAAAAACGTTTATCCATAAATTCATTATCTTTCTTTCCTTTTTGAGTTAAAAATATTTTTTTATAATTAAACCTTACAAAACTTAGCACGACTAAGGCTTACACAATTATTCATAAGCTCTCAAGTAGTCTTTTGAGTGATCCATCATGTCTCTCTCAAATTTATGGGGCAAGAGTAAGAAGAGCAAGGAGAAGGCCGATGGCGCAGGTAGTAGGAGCGTCAGTGCTACTGATTACTCCTTTAATAGGGAACAGGACGAGCAACACTCTGCTCGGGAACTCGCACAGCTGAATGTGGCAACTACCAGCGCTGCTTCTTTTCTATCAGACAATATCTCGAATCAGAGAACAGCTCTAGCGCTGGGATCTTCGCTCTCATTAAGTGGCAGCCGCAATTCGCTAGATGGACTGGGCGCGACAGGAGGCATAGGTGGAGGACTACCTGTCACATCGAGTTCCTTCATACCAATACGGTCTTCATTGCATAACGCCAGTATGACACAATCCTCTACTGCGCACACTATGACACACATGGGGGCCATACCGAAAACGGTCATGTCCACGTCGACCAGTATAAATCCTCACCAACACCCGCTGCTTGAGAAAAACAGACCGTTAACACCCACATTCATGGATCTGTTAGATATGCGGAGTAAAATTAATCGAGCCTTGGCTCAGAAAACTGGGCTGAACCCGGAATTGATGGACTCTGCATTCAATACCACATCTGCATACAAGGACGTCTCTGCTCATGCGCCGACAGTTACAGCAAGATCCCCATCAAACAACATGTCGAACAGCTATAGTCTCTTTGGCCAATCGACCACCAGCTTGCACGCTCAGCGGGACCCAGGAGTATTCAGCACAACTTCTCTCCATCGACCTGATCCACTCGTTGGTAGCCATTTGCAGAAGCAAATGATCAACCAAAGCTCAAGCATTCTTCAACAGTAATGACGGCAGGTTGCAGACGGTACATAATAAGAATTTTGAAATCCAAGAACCAACAAGAGAAACAGGCACGTCCGGAATAACGACAGCGCACTATGCAAGCAATAACTTCCAGACAGCCAACGGCAACTCAAGGCCACCTTCGAACGCGAGAGTGTCATGGGACACGCGACAGGCTCCGCCGATATTCTACACTCCGGAAAACTCACCGAAAAATGTGAACGGCGCACCCGATCCTCGCACAGTTGGGTACAACACCAGTTTGGATCAGAGCAACGGGTCTCGCCAACACAACAACTCCAAGACATACTCCAACCCATCGTTGGACACACCTAACGTTCCGTACAGATTCCTTAATCAAATAGAATATGACATGCACAAGCGATCGAACTTGTCACTGTCACAAGCCTTAAACCTTATTCCCACGTTCGATGGAAATCCAGAACGTTTAAATCTCTTCTGTTCGGCAATCAGACGCATTATTAACACATATGGCTCGCAAGCTGAATAATACGCATTGCTAGCCATAGCCAACAAGCTAACAGGTAGAGCTGCTGATGGATTCTCAGCTAGCATCTTGCAATATACGTCAATCGAGAAATTTTTGAGTGACATAATTCTCCAGTACAGCAATATTGGTCTGGCTGATGAGATTTTATGTTAGCTCAAACTTATCACGCAGCAGCCATACGAACAGACAGGTGACTATGGTCTACGTGTACAAAACTTGCTCAATAGATTGCTGACAATTTACGAGTCAGCACCTGACATGGAATCCGCAGACCGTGAGTGTAGAAAGAGAGGAGCGCAAAACGATGCTCTTCAGCACTTCATGTTTGGCTTATGTGACCCGCTCAATCACCAAGTCAGGAGCGAGAAGCCAAACACACTAAATGATGCTATACGTCTGGCCATTGAATTTGAGTGCAAACAAAGCGCCAGACTATCACTTCACCAGATGATACGTCAACCACCGTATGCACAGGTGAATTATTTGGATACTCAACCGGCTGCGAACAAACAAGTGCCTGAGGCCACCAAAGCCATTGGTGTATTACCAGAAATTCAAGAAGCGAAATGTAAAAACTGTAACAGCACGGATCATGTCGCTGAGAATTGTACCAAGAAGAAAGCTATCAGACTGTACTGTCATTATTGTGAAAAAGTAGGTCACATTTTCAAAGACTGTTACAAACTAGAAAAGGACATCAGTGCCAGACGCGTCAATGCTCAAATGGTGCAGAATTCAGATAGCAGCAACAATAACAACAACCAAAATAACAGAAATTCCAGTAATACTCAGGGCAGTTTTGGTAACCGAGAAGCCGGTAATACTCCTCGCAATTACTCCAACAACAACAACAACGATACTGACAACAGGAACCAGGGGAACGTTAGCAACAATCGAGGTAACCCTCAATATGGTTACAACAATCAGGGTAACAGCCGCAGGGACCAGGACTACAATAATGACAGCAATCATTACAATCGGAGAAATCACAACAGGGGATATAGCAATCACCGCGGATATAGTAACAACAATCGTGGAGGCTACAACAGCAACAGCAACCGCGGAGGCTACGGCAACACTCGTGGCAGGTCCAACAACGACAACGGCTACGGGCGTAGCAATCGCAACTGGGACAATATGGGATATTTAAATGAAAATAGACAGGACAACAATGAAAGATACCAGCACATCAGGGAAGTACAAAACTTCTTTGACAGAAATCGAGATGTGCGTGGTAATCATAGCAACAACGCGAATTCCGGACCCAGAAATAACCCCAACAACAATCCTTTAAACTCGTAGACTGCTCGACTCGATCCTCAGAGGACGAGCAGCCCAGTCTAAACAAAATAGAAGCCAAAATCCACAATATCAAAGAGGTCAACATCAAATTGGCGAAAGTAGGGCGTTCACCTCCCGTCATAACCCTAAAAAGTCATAGTCTGGCAAACAATCAGGCTGACTTTTTCATTGACACAGGCTCGGACATCTCTGTAATTAAAGAGAGCATTATAGACGAGCTTTTTACAAAAATTGATAGATCTGTTGTTCTAGCAATTAAAGGCGTTGTTCCTGGAACATGTTTCACTTTAGGGAAGGTATGTGTGAAGGCCGATAATGGCGTATGTTGTATGTTGCACATAGTCCCCGACAGCTTCCCCATCAAAGTAGAGGGCCTGATCGGTTGGGACTTTATTGACGCTCACAAGGCACGTATCGATGCCGCGCATAAGAGTCTAGAATTGAGCAACAATATGTTTATTCCCTTTAAACATGAGGAATCTTTTCATATAAAAGGTAGAACAAGACAGATAATCTTTGCGGAAGTTAGGAACGTCAATGAAAAAGAAGGCTGGGTACCCTTACAAAACCTAGGACCAGACCTAACTTTTTGGGTAAAAACAATGATGGGTATGTATATGCGCAGATCCTGAACATAGGGACAACTCCGGTTACGATACCAGTACCCCAGGTGAATCTAATACCTTGTTACACTGTTGCACCTACTGGTGACGCAGACCTCGATGAGGACGATGTCGATAGTGTCACGAGCAGAGTCAACATTCTAAATCTAATCTCGGACAACAAGGTGAATACGCCTATTGATGTTGCGGTGCGTAATAGGCACATGCTAGAAAACCCACATTTACTGAAGGAAAGGGTTGATAAAATCATGAAGTTAGTCGACACTAGCAGTTGTAATGCGGCAGAAATAGAGCATGTGCGAGATTTGATTTCGGATTTTTCTGGGGCTTTCGGTCTGGATGGGGAACCTTTACCCGCGACTAACATTATACAACATGTAATTAAGTTAAAGACGGATAAACCAATTCGCTCCAAAAGACACCGCTATGCGAGAGTCATTCGCGAGAACATTCTAAAGGAAGTAGATAAATTATACGAACAAGGAGTAATTGTTCCATCTAATTCGAATTTTAGCAGCAATCTGTGGATTGTTCCTAAAAGTCCGGGCCCGATGGGGAGCAAAGATGGAGATTGGTTACAGATTTCAGTGATATCAATAAAGAAACGGAAGGCAGTGCGTGGCCAATCCCGTTCACCAGCGATATCCTGCAACAGCTTGCCAGTGCACAGATTATAACAGTCATGGATCTGAAGCAAGGTTTCCATCAGATTCCGATTCATCCTGACTCAGCTAAATATACGGCATTCAGCACTCCTGTTGGTCCGAATGGCTGCCAGCACTTTGAATATACACGCATGGCCATGGGGCTTAAGGAGGCGACAAACACCTTCTCGAGAGCCATGTCCCTGGCTATGGCAGGTCTCCAATCTCAGGAGGTAGCCATATATTTAGACGATCTGATGGTCTTTGGAAGTAACCTCCAAGAGCACGAGACCAGATTCAGGAGAGTCATGCAACGACTCATTGATGCTAATTTAACTGTAGAGCCCAAGAAATGTCAATTCCTAAAGCGAGAAGCTAAGGTTCTGGGTCACATTGTTGAAGGAGGCAACATACGTGTTGACCCGAACAAGCTTAAAGCCGTAAGAGAGTATCCCACTCCAACCACCACCAAAAAGGTTAGGCAACTTCTGGGATTGTGGAATTACTATAAAATGTACATTCCTAACGCGGCGGAGATTGCCCTACCTCTCACGCGACTTTTACACAAAGGTGTGAAGTTCCATTGGAGAGAAGAACACCAAGCTGCTTTTGACAAAATGAAGGATATTCTGTGCTCGGAACCAGT
>CM053171.1:21711591-21725299 GCA_012977825.3 Pteromalus puparum
GGACAAACGCGAAGCAGCTGACCCCAAGGCAGGTCATCCCACGTTTGATATGCTGGGCAAGTTCCTCTTAGAAGAGACTGTCGTAATAAATCTCTCGGTTTCCGGACGCTGGCGGCTAACTGTCCTTCAACAGTCGGATCGATCTTCCACAGAAAAAACCACGGAACTCATTCGGTGTCTGCCATCCGTACTGGAGCCTCGACAGTTGTCGCTCGCTACGAAACCACCCAACGGTTACATTTGCAGACGCTATGCCAATGGCGATCATTACACTGGCCGTCTGCTTTGACAAATTCAAGAGCCTTATGAGCCAGGGGAACGTCGGAAAACTCGATGCCCAGGAGAACCTGTGCTACAACGGTTTACAGAAAAACAACACTCGGCGGAGGAACTGCCCATCTCTGTAATTCCATGCCGAGATTGCTGCCAGCTCACCACACCTCCTTTCTCCACGATGGTGCTGGGAAAAGAGATGGAGCTCCCCTAAATGCGCTCGACAATACCTGCCCAAACCCTTGAGAGTCGGAGAAAGCGTGGTCGTCCCAGCGGTACAGCGACTCGCGACGAACCGAACTGTCCATGACCATCTTGCTGCCGAGGCTGCTCGCGAAGTGTGGTTGGGCAATTCCAGATGGATCAAACTACAGGTCCGGCGCTCCTGGACCTCTGCTCGGAGGTCCCCATTGGTCACCCGTTCAACTGCTGCCCGAAAAATTTGGGACGTCTTGGACGCACGTAAGGTCGGTAGTCTCTGGGTCTCGTCGCGGGCCAAGGGACCATCGACTCACGTTCGGTGCCCGATTCACACACCTTTACGTCTACTCCAACAACTCGCCCGAGCCCCCTCGAGTTGAACAGCGTAGCGGACTCAGGATCTTCAGACGCTCTACACCCGCCGAGTTCCTGGCCTCTCTCCCAGAACGTTTCGTAAGCCTATTTGAAGACCTCCGAGTGCTGAGCCCTGAGCATTTGATGCCCCCCCAGGCCGGCATGTGAGCGCGTGTTGGGTGCCGAACGTCTCCATGCTAGCTTTACCCAAGAGAAACTCATTCGTTAATTACATTGAGTTTACCACAGCTTATTTGACCCTCACACCCTCATACATCGGCCATTCTTGGTACGCAGCAGACTATATCTCCGGGCTTGGACCGGTCACCGGGGCCCATTGGGTGATCACAACTAAAACACACGCAACGAGGCAAACCGTGCGGCTTGTAACCCAAAGGGCTTGCATACTGCACCACACTCCGAGCATGTTAGTCGGCGGCAATACAGCGATCTTTGTGGGCCATGGAGAGAAGTGCCCCAAGTAATCCGGAGCACCCAGCAGGACACGGATTAGCGAGCATCTTCCGCACCAAAACACTATTCGGACTGCTAGAGCCGGAGCAGAATATGTGTCGTAGCCGCTTTTGACAGAAGCCCGGAGCGGAGTCGATCTACGCTGGGCCACAGCCTTGGAGTGGTATAGGCTCCATGCTCTACCTCGGCTCACCCGAGAAATATTTGCGGCAGAGACCAGCCGTGGTTTTAACGGACTGGAGTATGTCATAATTTATTGCTAGAATGTGACCCCTGCAAGATAGGCGAACATATGCGGGCTTCTCACTCCAGACAGAGCTCAACGACCACGATACTCCTCGCGCCATTTTTCCTTGCCTCACCATCGATGCTTGGCAGAGCGAAGCGACGAGGAGAGCCAGATCCCGGGTCGTGTTCAACGGGTCTCGCCGGACTTCCTCAGGAAAGTGTCTCAATAACGTGCTCTACACAGGGCCAAAACTCCAGCAGCAGCTCTCATTCGTCATCACTCGCTGGAGACGACATCTGGTCGCATTCTGCGCGGACATCAAAAAAATGTTTCGCCAGATACTAGTCCGCCCAGACGATATCCATCTGCAGAGGATTCTTTGGACTCCCTCGGAACACACACCTGCCGCCCACTACGTGTTGCAGACAGTTACGTATGGAGAAGCTTGTGCGCCTTACCTCGCGCTACGGACGTTAGAGCAATTGTGTAAGGACGAGGGTGGCCCCTATCCCGGAGCCGTCGAAGCTGTCAAGAAGGAGTTGTACGTCGACGATTTTCTCAGCGGTGCTGACGACTTGGAGACCGCTCGCAGACACCAAGATCAACTCATCGGACTACTCAAGGCGGGTAGGTTCGAACTCAAGAAGTGGGTTACCAATACCCCTAGCCTGCTGGACGATATTCCCGTTGATGCCCGCCTTCGCCCAGACTGGATGCGTTTTGCCACCGAGGGACCTGTCACCGAATTGGGGCTTGTTTGGGACCCGGTGGGCGACAACCTTCGCTTTGCCGCTCCCGTCTTCGATGACACTGTGCCTGATACGAAACGCCGAGTGTCAGGGGACATAGCTCGTCTCTTTGACCCGGTTGGCTGGCTGAGCCCGATTGTGGTAATCGCCAAGATGTTCCTGCAAGACCTCTGGCGCTTAAAAATCGACTGGGATGTCCCGCTTCCCGCTCCCACATCTCATCGATGGACCTCCTTCAAGAAGAGTCTTGAAGCCCTTCCGGAGATCACTTTGCCTCGCTGGCTTCAATGTCATTCAACGAGCGAGATCCAGCTGCACGCGTTTGCCGACGCCAGTCGCCGTGCTCTCGCCGCCACGGTTTACATCCGCGTCATTTCTTCACCTGGGACGGCCAAGATCAGCCTTCTCACAGCCAAAACGAAGCTGACTCCGATCAAAGGATTAATTCCCCCTGAGAAACCCCCTCCAAGATCGACGATCCCACGATTGGAGCTCCGCGCAACCTTGCTCACCGCTCGCCTGCTTCAGTCCGTGGCCACTTGTCTCGAAGTGCCTCTCGAACATTGCTACGCATGGAGTGACTCACAAGTCGTTCTCCACTGGCTTGGCAGTGATCAACCGGTCGGCAATCACTTAGTCGACAACTATGTCAGCCACATTCAAGAAGTCCTTCCCGGGGTCCGATGGCGGTATGTTTCCACCAAAGAGAACCCTGCTGATGTGGCCACTCGCGGTGCCGAGCCAGCGAGCCTTGCTCAAAATCAACTCTGGTGGAGCGGTCCGACGTGGCTTACGCTTTCATCAGAATCTTGGCCCCGTCATCAACCCGCTCAAGCCGTTGATGCTCCAGAGACGACCGACTCAACCCCAATCAGTTGTTTAGCTACAACTGTCACTCCCATGGAGCCCACGTACTGCGAGCATTTCTCGTGGCTCCCTCGACTCTTGCGAATCACCGTTCGGTGCCGCCGATTGTTTCGCCATCGGAGAGACCCTCAGACTCCAGCGCCACTTACATCTCTCTCAACCGTCGAACTGGAACAGGCGTTCTTTACCTGCTCACGGCTAGCGCAGCGCCAGGATTATGCGTCGGAGATCGCAGATTTGGAGCAAGGAAGACCTATTTGACGTGACAGCCCCCTGAAACGACTGGATCCCTTTCTCGACGAAGACAAGGTGCTCCGAGTCGGCGGGCGGCTCCAGCGATCCTCACTTCCCTACGAAGAACGCCATCCTGTAATTTTGCACGGAGGTTATCATCTTGCACGGCTCGTGATCAACTGGGCGCATCATCGGGCGCTTCACGGTGGCTACCAGCTCACTTACGCTCACGCCATCCGTCGCGCATGGATTGTCGGAGGGAAGAACAGGGTCAAAGCCCAGGTTCATTCATGCATTGTTTGTGCCAGATCAGCCAACCGGCCCATGACCCAGCTTATGGCTGCTCTGCCTGCCGCTCGAGTCACCCCGTCAAGACCATTCAGCCGATGTGGGGTTGACTATGCCGGACCCTTCTCCATTCGTCGCTCCAAGGGACGAGGGATGGTCTCGACAAAAGGCTACGTCGCGGTGTTCGTCTGCTTCACGACCAAGGCCCTCCATTTGGAGCTAGCAGGCGACCTCACCACCGAAAGTTTCCTTGGGGCCTTGACACGCTTCATTGCGCGGCGAGGTCGACCCTCAGAGATTTGGAGCGACAACGGTACCAATTTCCGCGGTGCAGATGCTGAGCTTAGACGCCTTCTCCGTAACGCTGAACTAAACTGGCAATTGGTGGCTGGAACGCTAGCTGATGAAGGCGTCACTTGGAGGTTCGTACCCCCCTCAGCTCCGCATTTTGAAGGACTTTGGGAGGCCGGCGTCAAATCAGCCAAAACCCACCTCCGGCGAGTGGCTGGACCCACGAAACTCACCTACGAAGAGTTTTCTACGCTACTCACTGAAGTTGAGATGGTCCTGAACTGCCGCCCGATCTCCCCTTTCTCAGGCGACGTCGACGACTTGGACGTTCTCACGCCCGGTCACTTCCTGGTCGGCGGCCCACTAAACGCCATACCTCGGCCGAACATCGACGAAGCTGACCTTCCCAGACTAACCCACTGGGATCTGGTTCGAGGACTCCGCGACAGCTTCTGGGCTCGCTGGAGCCGAGAGTACCTCAACACCTTGCAACAGCGCACTAAGTGGACTAAGGCCCGAGCCAACTTGTCTGTAGGGGATCTTGTCGTCATCGTCGATGCCTCGCTTCTGCGACCGAGCGGCAAGTGGCCACTGGCCCGCGTTATCGACGTTCATCCCGGCCAGGACGGACGAGTCCGAGTCGCCACCGTAAAAACGGCTGATAGTCAATACACCCGGCCGATCGCCAAGCTCATTCGCCTACCCGTCATCTCGTCACCGGGAGCCTTCGCCGCTGATTAATCTGCGGACCATCGCTCAGTTTGCCCCGTCATGGCGGGCGGCTTTTCAAGCATCTTCATCGGGTTTATCGTTCCCGGAACGAGGCGGGCGGATTGTAAGAGAGTTAGCGAAAGTTCCGCTGAGCGCCAAGAGTTTTGTGGAAGTTCCGCCGCTCGTCAAGAGATGGCGCTCGCTCCGCGCGCTCCTCTATCTCTCCATCTCCCGAGCGCCGCCAGTTATCATCCAGCCGCTTCCGAAATCAGTCGCTCTCAGAGCGTACAACTTGTATACGTGATTCAGAATAAAGAAAAGAGTGCAACCAAAACGCTGTAGATTCCTGCCCCTGCCTACCTAGACCGCCAACCTCTGCAACACCAGTATTGGCCAATCCAAACTTAGACGAACCGTTTATAATAACAACGGATGCCTCCGATTACAGTCTGGGTGCAGTGCTTAGCCAAGGGAAACTAGGTCAGGACAGGCCGTGCGCCTATGCCTCGAGACCTCTCAAAGGCAGCGAACTTCGCTACCCGACCTATGATAAAGAACTACTAGCTGTAGTATTTGCCAAAGAGCAATTCTGGCACTACATCTACGGGAAACGCTTTACAGTGGTCACTGACCATGAGCCATTGAAACACTTTCACACTACCAAGAAACCGGACCTCAGGTTCAATAGACTGAAAGCCGCGCTAAGGGGATATGATTTTGACATCATTTACAAACCTGTAAAGCACAATGTTAACGCAGATGCCTTATCGCGTAACCCGGTCATTGATGAAGGAGAAGATAATCCTGAACTCCCCCGTGCACAGTTATATGCGCTGGCGGACAAGCAAGAGAAGGAGGATAGTAACCTCAATGAAATGTGGCCACCAGCACGCATGTTCAAAGCTCATGCAGTGAAACAAAAACAAACAAAGAAGAGTGTCAGAAACAACCATCATGACTCTGAGTCTGAGTCAACAAATCTTGACACCTCAGAGGATGAAGGAATCTCTGACAAATCTATAGCCTACAAAAAAGGGGAAATTATAGCTGTCAGAAATTCCTGCAATGGTTTCTATCTATGTAAGGCCTAGGTCAATATCCGGTCAAATGAGAGAGATATTCCCATAATGTGGCTTTCACTGAAAGAGAATTCCAAGCATGAATATTTTCTGGATTACAAAGATCACATTCACTTTGCTTGTATCCTCACCAACGTTCATTTGGTCAAAGTGCGCAAAAATGAATTTAAGTTGAGCCCAAATGAACGATCGCGCATCAAAGCTATACTCAAAGAATCCATTCTATACAGTAAAATGGTGAAGGATTTGGAGGAGCAAAAAGCAGCAGTCACTGATGGCAAGGTACCTCAGCTGGACATAGATTTTAATGCGGATATCACAAGAGATCCGTGGCTCAGCAACAGAAAGAAACGTAAGAGGACTCGGACTAAACTCGTCCCGAGCTCTTCAGGCGTGCATCAAGCCCCTATACCATCGGGTGACTCTCTGGGTGAACCCGCGGCGAAGAAAGAAGGCTGATAAGATTCAAAAGTCCAGGAAAACCACGCAACCAAGGAAATGCTCTATTCCCTTGTCTGGACTGAACAGGAGAACAAGTGGGAAACCAAGTTCTCTAAAAACTAACACGGTGAATAGGATTCCTGCCAAATTCCTCACAACTCCAGAGAAGCACGGACATCCGACTACTGGCATTCCACCTTTAGAAATCGTCACTATCACTCCTAATGTGGTTGCGCCGCCACAACTGGATCATAGGAGTCGGAGCGTCTTGGTGAATGACCAATCTGTGGTGGAACCTGTTCACCCATCACCTCAGAAACCGCATTCGCTACAGCCACCTCCACATGTACCTCCAAGTTCACCTCTAATCATCGCTGGAAGGTCTAGTCATCCCCAGTCATCATTGGACATTGCAAATCAAGAGGTATCAGCTCAACAAATACCAGCCAGCCACGAGAAAATCTCTCCTGCCGCGGTAATCGGCGCATTAGGTGGCAAATTTGGCGCCAGACTAAGGGTGAATTTAGTTGAGCAGCAAATCAAAGGCAGAAATGGGGTACACATCGACGTGTGGGAAGCCTCGACTTCCAAATTAGACACTAAAAGCAGAAGAGCGGTTGATCCGGATGTTCCTCGCGCTCCTGTTCGCAGTAGAAGCGCAAGGGGCAGGAACAATCGCAGATCTCTTCTAATGTCCGATAAGTCGGCCAGCGAGTTATCAGATGATGCGTCTCAGTCGCACAGTCTGACAACAGTTAGCGATTTTCTTGCTAATGAACTCGCTGGTAGGACAAAAACGAATACACAACTGTAGTAGAAGTAGACCTTGCGGATGACCAGGATTTACCACTAGTTAATGAACCTGCCTTCATTGAGAATCCTGCAGCAGATGACCCACTCTCGGATCACAACAACCCCACACCACCGATAGAACACTTCGATAATTTCGAGTATGTCCCTCGGAATGCAGACAGAAGGGCGAATCATAGGGCAAATCCGACTCCCTCTGAAAATTCACACATGGACAGGTTCAGAATAATGGACCACAGCATTGAGTGTGCCAATCCTGACCTGAATCTCGAGCGCTATACAGACATCTCCTCTCATCCTCCTGGCAACTGTTTATTTTACTCACTCATCAAGTGTATGGAGTTGAGACTCTCGGCACTGGAGTTGAGAGCGCGGCTAGCAAGCTCACCCGCGCTCAAAGATTGTGGATGCCCGGATGAAACACTGCAAATATTATCGTCACCCACGGAATTCGGGGACGCGGATTGTGCTTTTGTCTTCTCCAGAGAATTTAACCAAAATATCTGTGTGCATTATTACCAGGACAATGGAGAGTTGGACTTTTGGCGTATCACCGCTAATGTGTCCCCTAATCACATACATCTGCGTTTGACAGGCAATCATTTCACACCGTTGTTGGTTGCGCAAATTTATGACAACAATGGGCTCACACCCACACCGGCAGGAGCAAGGGGAGACATCAGCCCCAACAGTCCTCCTATCGATAACGCACAGAAGCATGCGCGATCGGATCTTTCAGATAACAACTCACCCCAGTCACCCGGGGCAGATAATTCAGTAGCGGACCTTGGTGCCGACGCACCAAGCACGCCATCTCTGAGCATACGAGATGCACTCATCAGGGCCAAGGCACACACTGCATCCTTGGAGCGGTGCCTGGTCATGAGGGCCCGCCCTCCGAGAGAAAAGCCTCCTTGGGCTATACCAGAAGGGGAGGAACCTCCCGGGCTGATCAAATTAATATCAGTTCAGGAGCACCCCTTTCGCTACAAAGAAAATCTCGTATACTTCATGACCACGGATTTCTTCTTTGATACAGAAATTCTTGAGGCCATGATCGAGAGACAATACATCAACACAGAGGTACTCCGCAGTCAACAGAGGAAGCTGGGAGATATCGACACCTCTACGTGCAAGGACATGAAACTGCTCGGATTGTTCATAAAGAGTAATATCCATGAGCGACCCCTCAAGACAGATTTGAGGAAATGCTTGAAGAGGCTAAAAAGAGAAATCACAAGTCAGAATATTTCCTCTTTTGCCATCATCAGGGATTTGGCTTTCCTGACACTCAATGAGTACCAAACATTCATTGAATTGTTTGAGTCCGTATTTGCGGGAGTAAACGCTGTTGGGGTTCTCTACCTCAACAACTTGCCCATACCTCCAGTAGAGCATAGGTACGAACTCTTAAGGGAATATCACGAGGCACCCTTAGGAGGCCATCGTGGCATAAACAAAACCTACAGCAAAATAGCAAGTGACTATTACTGGCGCAACATGCGACCTGATGTACGTCAGTTTGTAATGGGTTGCTCACAATGCCAGACTAATAAACTCATTAGAGTGAAAACCCGCTTACCATTGAATATAACGGATACACCATCAAAACCCTTCCAAAAATTATCAATGGACTTCTATGTACCCCTACAGGAAACGGAAGGAGGATTTAAATATATCCTAACTGTACAAGACTGGCTCACGAAATACTGCATCCTTATCCCAGTAAAGAGAGCGACAGCAGAAGAAGTAGCCAGGGCATTCACGGACAAAGTGATCTGCTACTTTGGACCTCCTGCCGCTCTGGTCACGGACCAAGGCACTCACTTCCAGAACAGACTATTGGAGGAGTTTGCGAAAATCTTCAGGATCGACAAATACTTTTCAACAGCATATCACCCCCAATCTAATGGTGGAATTGAGAGGATGCACCACACGCTCACTGAATATTTAAAGAAATACATAGACAACAAAAGTGACTGGGCAGGTGGGTGGCTGTTTGCCAACATGCCTATAACTGCACGGAACACGAGTCCTCGGATTTCACTCGGATAGAATTGACGTGGTTTCTATTTGGGAGCGAGCGAGAGAGGCAGAAGCTCACTTTAAACTCAGATGTGCTGGATAATTCTGAATCCAGATCAACAGTGAGTGACCTCTCACCTTGCGGAATACTTCTATCTCCGTACCCTATCTCCTCTGCCCGCTGCTCTTGGGCGCATGCTTCCAAGGCACGGGAAGGGAGATACTCTGCGGCTAGTCTCGATACAGTGATGTTTTTGAATTTCATTTGGGACCCCCCTCCTCTATAGTAAGTCTCTGCATCATTCTCTCCCGCCTAGTCTCCTTTGCCCGCTGCTTTTGGGCGTAAACTCCCAAAACGCGTGCACACTAATGATCTTGATAAAGTAGCATATTTTTTTTCTTTTCTTTTCAAAATTTCAACCTAGCTCACCTGGAAATTCCAATTTCACAGTACACTGGCGCAGCACTATTCTGTTCCCATTACAGCACTCCCCTTTTTCTCGACACTACTTGGAGTGGCACCCGTTCCTCATCCCGGGACAGCGGCCACCTTCCCACCCTTTTCTGAACTCTGTGCACAGTGGAATGAAGTGATCACCACACACATTTAAAAAAAAAAAACAAATCCAGTTCACCTCTTCACAGGAGAACCCTTATTCTTGCACTATATCGTCTAGTTCTCGCACTTTGACAGTTTCCAACACCTCACGTCATGCGAGCTTCGTTATTAACACAAGCACGTCAGCTGGGGTTCCACACTTCCACACTTCTCAACACCTTGATGTGAACAATCAAGTAACTGCGAGTATAAAGTGACTCTCTTTCCATGAAGGTACAAATTTCCTTCAATCTGTGTTAAACCCACAATATTTGCACCTTACAATCAAGTAACTGCGAGTATAAAGTGACTCTCTTTCCATGAAGGTACAAATTTCCCTCAATCTGTGTTAAACCCACAACATTTGCTCCTTACAATCAAGTAACTGCGAGTATGAAATGACTCTCTGTCCATGAAGATGCAAATTTCCTACAACATGTGCTAAGCCCACAACATCTGCTTGACGCAGGTCGTCTCCCACACTAGGGAAAGGTATGTGTCGCTGGCATTGCGACACACCAGCTCTATCTCTCTTGTTTATCTGCGTCCTTTTGGTGAGAGCCTGCATACAGGTTGTATTTGCACATCCCCGGACATAAAATCTAAGTGATTTCATCATAAAAATCTAGCTCACATAATTATTATGATGAATAATCCAGTCTCCAAAACTTTGGAAGCACTTGTGGCATGGATCCGACACGTGACAGCTGCCGGTCGGCAACAAACACGTCATTAACACTCCACATTGGATCAGTTGTGGTGCTCCTCTTTCCAGGAAACCGATTTTACCCTTATTCCACGATGATACAGAATACTTGAAAGCAGCCAACCGCTCTCATTGATAGTAAAAAGACGTTTATCTTCACACAGGGGTAGAGATATGGGGTACCTTCCTGTTCACACCCCGCACTCAGTCATAAACACAACCTAGAGATTCAAATTAACAATTCGTTCAAGAAAATTGATCACGCACCTAATTCTGCTTCATGCACCACCACTTACAGTGATTCTTAATCTTGTGCGGGACAGTTAATATATTATTTGATAATTGATAAAATCATGTTGATACATTCAGTGATGGGGTCGCGTAATACCGCGTAAAGCATTGCTGGTATAGCTTCATCGCATGCACACTCTAGTGCAATCAATTCCTATTTTAATCGTCATGTTAAATCTGATACATAGCTTGCTATCTACTCGCAACGAGTTTTAATCTCATGATAAATACACATCAATTCGCGATGAAATCACATCAACTATAGATGATGCAGATTTAACGTCACAATCAACTCATTTGATCACTACATGTATATCTGCGGTTCAATCAGAACAAATCGTCGCTAGTTAAGGAAGTCCTTTGCGCGGTATAAAAGACTCCATGCTTGGGAATCCGCACATATATCCAACACAAGAATTATAATACTTTGGTCTTGGCACATACGCCAATCAATGATAATTATCCTCGTGTAAATAACAATCCCTGTACTCATAATTTCTCCACATGAGAATTAAAATGCTCACAGGCACCCCCTTTTTGT
Source organism: Pteromalus puparum (assembly GCA_012977825.3). Lineage (NCBI taxonomy): Eukaryota > Metazoa > Arthropoda > Insecta > Hymenoptera > Pteromalidae > Pteromalus > Pteromalus puparum. The sequence goes on from CM053171.1 coordinate 21,722,754, forward strand.
GTTTTCAGAGTTGTTCTTTGTGAGGAATTCAGAAACTCTCACACCCTAACACAACTCAACAACAATCCTGGGATGATCTCGGAATTAATCTCTCCTCTGGCTAGCTCGAGCACGGACTGGAAAATCATTCAAAAAGTTGAATTGGACTCCTACTTTGGCACAGGTGCTATCTTAGCCGAGCAATGGGAGAAACTGTTTTATTACTGCGATGAGTTATTCTCCCCGTGCACTCACAAAGGTTTATTAGACGCCACACATAAGCAACTAGATGATTCCATCAACCAGGCGAATAGGATCGCACAACTCTTATCAGGCCTGGGGGTCTCTAAAGATGTTCGTGACAAACGCTTAGCATTACCTTTCATAGGCCAGATCAGCAAAATCTTATTCGGAACGTTAGATGAAAGCACGGAAGCGAGTCTACGTAACCTAATTCAAATCACATCTAACGACACTAAAGAAGTGGCCAGACTCTTAGCTGAACAAACAGCATTAGTTGAAGCAAAGTTCACTAAGATAGATGAGAAAATAGAGGTCCTGAATGTTGCCTTGTACAACATTTCCCAGTCCACTGACTGGTATTTTAAATCTGACACTATATTGAATGCCATCCAATTTCTAAACAATGGTGTCACCCAGTACAAACTCGACACTGAGATTGTTACAGATGCCATAATGCTTGCTTCTCAAGGAGCAATGCATCCCCACTTTGTACCTCCTACTCTGTTCGATAAGTCCGCCAAATTAGTTGCGGACAGCATCGGCAGTGCAATTTTCCCAGGAGATGAAAACACATCTCTCTTAAAAATCGCGAAGATATCTGATATAACGATATTCTTTGCAAACAACAAGCTAATTTACCATGTCGCGATTCCTCTTCTCGACTTACAAAAGTTCAACCTCTACAAAGCATCTGCTCTTCCTGTCAAGCAGAATAGCTTTTTATCAAATCAAACCTTTGCCTATATCTGGCCTGAATTTCACTACTTCGCTATTAGTGAGAGTAATAGTACATACATTCCTTTTCCATTTGAGAAATTAAACAAATATAAAACTCTAAACAGTCTCTTAATATGTAAAGACACTGAACCGGTCCGCGAAATTAGAAGCAATGCCGGATGTGAGATCAAATTTACAACTGGTCGCAACACGCTTAATTTAATTGATTGCAACATAAAAATTATCCAATTACAAGACACATACTGGGTCAGACTACACGAAATTAATTCGTGGGCTTTCTCTGCCGCGCGTACGGAAACCCTTTTCATACAATGCCAGTAGATAAGCTATAGGCTTACCAGATCACACGGATTCTAGATCACCCCCTCTCCTCCAAAAGTGATCTAGAATCCGAAAGTGAGATTCCCCCTCTCCATCTCACGTGATCTAGTTGCCTATAGCGTTTTCTACTTTTTCTTTTTTTTCTCTTTTTTCTGTTTTATTTATTTATTTAATTTTTTTTTATTACAAATGTTTGCATGGCTGATAGAATAATTTTATAAGTTTGACGGTGTGAAGTGCACAGGCAGTCTTGTAGATTGGATTATGGTTTGTGCAAACTGTGACGCACTTGAAAGATGGTTTCGATGGATAGCCATACTGTTGGATGTTGTAGACGGGAAATTTGAATCGTTGAAGCCATTTCTGTTTCAATGCGTCTATGACAAAAATTTTTGTTGCATCGTGTAAAGCGTCACGAAGCAAGTTTCCAATTTGGCAGTAGTCATGTCCATCGGTTTTCCACTTCATGCCATGATAATTATGTTTAAGCCAGTTGTTTTCCCTTTGCATTTTGTCAGAGAGTTTTTTCCATGAGAAGGGATTTTTGAATATTAGAACAACAGGATCACTACTACTACTATCGTTGAGAGGAATGATTGCAATTTCCTTTAGAATATAATCTCCTTCGGTTTGCTTGAAACCAGTCATGTCTACTGCATACTCCATATTTTTATGCAGCCTAGACGAGTTTCTTGACATCCCCACTGATGGGATTGTACTGAACGATACGATCGTGTAAGATCATGCAGTAGGCTGAAGTGTTGGCAGGAAAATCTTTTTTAGCCTCAAACTCTAGACGTACATCGACAGGAGCGCTCTTGAGAGATTCGTTTTGTCGTGAACAGTCAATAACAATGAGTGGTTCATTCTCGATGAACATAGGCTTTGACAGCATCGGCTGTGGATCTCTTCCATAGTATGATTTTTGAAAATTAGCATACATATCATAGAGAATCGCATACTGATTGTTATATATGTCGAGATTCATATTGTTGTATGGATAATATTGTGAATTTAAGAAAAGTTTCACATTACTTATCTCACAATGATCAAATCTACTGGCATTTGCAGTTCTTACAGCTTTTCTCTTTGTTTGTAGCCCGATAATTACAAAACGAGGTTTCTCCAGTTGATTTGAAGTTTTCACTGTCCAGTCGTGTTTATTCGTGCTTGGGAGAAGAGGATATTCAAATATCTCCCAAGAACGAAAACACATAGAGATGTGATTATCTTTACCAATGAAATTCAATAGCTGAATTTTTTGT
>CM053171.1:21736187-21767165 GCA_012977825.3 Pteromalus puparum
TTGGTATAAGTGTATGTTATGTTTGATTAAATGATGTCCGACTTGGTAGAATGAGGAGAACTGTTGAGATTTTAGATATCTACGTTATTTGATAGTTATGGATGATATATTCATCATTTTTACATGGTTGTTTTGGCTTCGAATTGTGCTCGATATTTGTCTCATATAGATCATTGCTGCGATCGGTGATATTATTGAGCCCATGTCCCGTGTACACCGTATCATTTTCTGGCCCTTGTTCCATAAAGCCTTCTTGTAATATTTATCCTTTCTCGCTGTGCCCTGTTTCCAGAAGTAGAGGCATTCCAAATGAATAGGTATCGCTAAGCAGTCGTTGCATTTATAACTCCCCCATTCACATCTATATTTCATCTCTGTGTATTGTGTTTCCATCTTTTCATATTTTTGGCCTATTAGAATTTGTCATTCCCGACTCATGGCTTTCACTATGTCATTGGTTTTCTGTCATTCCCTCTCTCGTCAGTTTCCATTCACGCTCTTACCTTCTATTTGGATTATTTCCATACGCCCCCTGGCTTATCATCTTCTCTATGCTCTCTTTTTCATGCTCTGTGTCTGCTTCCCCCTCTGCTTTGAAATGTCTGCTTGTCGCTCATCTTGTTCCCTTCAATAAGTTCTATAATGACCCCAAGGCAAAGTTCCAGTACTTATGGGCTAATAAGAATCTTTTATTAGTGTGTGGACTTAGGAGCTATTTATTCGTTTTGGTCATATCACTAGTGCAATTTTAGATCGAATTGTTGTGTGGCATCTGTTCTCGCGTTTATAATAACTATGAATCCTCTTAGACAATCTCGATTATATGCCCTCAAGGGTAATTTCGATTTCTCATTACGCTGGATTTAAAGTCCTCTTGCTTTTTTATTGTTCTCGACTCCATCAACTAAAATACTATATTCGATTCTAACTTCCGTTAAACCTATTGAATTTCAGTCATCATTTTGCAACAGCATTTCCGTCTCTTCTATCAATCAAGAACTTTTTGTAAGATAACCTCGTTTGAATTCCAAACTGATTATTCAGTACATAATCAGAAGTAATCTAAACTCTGTGGAAATTTCTTCTTCATAATGGTTATACATATCAATACTTCAAACTTCAATAATTAATGGCTATCATATCCGTATAGAGAGTTTACATTTATCTCCTACTCGCTGTTTCAAGTATAGTTAGTGTGAAATGTAAACTATGGTCTTAGAGCCAAAAGCAAGATAATCAAGACAATAACATAAGATTGGTTGCTGATGTGTGAAGCTTTCCGTCAGCTAATAGCTACCATATTCATACCAAAGATAGCGCAAGTCTATGAAAATTTCGAAGACTATGGCGTGGCTTATCTGCTGCCATATCTCCAGTGAATCTTATTTACTAAACTGTACGTCTTACACTGAGACTCGCGTCTCGTTCGAGTCACATTACCATAGACTAGCGTGAGTAATAATTTGTGTAGAGGAGAGTTTGTTCGAACTCCATTGTTTGCGCTGCTTTCTCTTTCTCTGTTATAAGTTCGATCATAAGAGGTTTTGAGTCAGGCCCCTTCTGCTCAAAAATACTGTCCAGAATGCCTTTGCACTTTTTTTAATCGGAGGCCATTATCTAAGCCTGTTTAAGTGATCGATTAATAGAATGACATACCTATTGGTGGTCGTTCTCAAATTAGTAGAAGTTCTTCGCGCTTGATCGCGGGTGTGCACGGTGCCTTGCACAAAAAGGAAACTTGATGTTCATCGTGTACTCTTCAGATATTCCAAGTCCCCTACAGGCATCAGCAAAGTAACCTGTATCTGAATCTGGTGCTGCATTGAAAAAATATGGATTTGTCTCATATTTAATCCATTTAAATTTTCCAACTGGTAAATCCTGTACCATTGCCCAGCCATAAAGGTTATTAATATCATAATATAAGAGTGTCTTCATTTTTTCTTTCTCATTGTATGAAGAACCCATGTACGGATTGTTGGCTTTAGCATACCGATTAGAACACTGACTTATTCCTCCCCGAATGCCTGCTTCAATAAACATAAGCATGTCAATATCCGTAAGAAGTTCCAATTCTACCTTGGTCATTTTAAGAGCAGCTGAAAATGTCAACCCAGGGGTAGTGTAAAAGTGTGCAGGACACAAATCATATGCTTTGAGAGATGTTTCTCGAAAACTTTCAAAGACATCAGCTAATAGTAGAACGTCAGTTTTTAAATATAGATCAGAGTACTCTCCCAGCGTTTTTGTATTGAACTTATCCCATACTTGAATAGCATGCTTGTAATCTTCTTCAGCAATATGAGAGTCAGTTAGTTTATTGTAAAACTCATTCTTTTCTGGCAGCTTTGTCGATTCTAGCTTATCTAATCCATCTACGAAATCATATGGAAATACGCCTTTCCTTCGAAGAAGACCAATCTTCTCATCTGTGAATCCATCTAATTGAAACTCCTTCGTTGCTATTGGCACATTTTCTAGGTATGAAGCAAGTTTCTCTAAAGATGATGGGAGAAAACGCCAAGAATCAATGAATCTAAAGTTAATGTCACACCCATCTACGTATTTTGTGAAAGAAATATATTTCTCTTTATTATGTGGTAGTAGAGTGACTCGACCTTTCATTAATGTAGAAGTGGCTATCTCTTTTAAAATAAAGTGTGTGTCATAATTGAGATTATGAAAAACCACTGGAATAAATCTTGAATCCTTATAATTCAAATTACATGAATTATGAGCTGCACCTCTGAAACTGAAGAGAAAAGAAGACTTTCATAGAATCACCAAAAGAAATTGATTATCTTAATTAAAAAATATATAAACAAACTGATAGCATACCGTCCTGTAAGATGACAATGATCTCGGACTGCAAGTTCTTCGGTACGAATTGCTTTTCGACAAATATGACAGACTGTACTTCTTCGGAAAGATAATTCTTCTAAATCTGTAAGTTTCATTAGTTTCGGATTTGTGTACAGATGATTAATCTTCTCTCCTATCAATTTCAATTCTTGAACAAACCATTCTGCAGGCGTCCCTCCATCTCCAATATTTTTTCTATAAGATTTGTAGCCAGATAATCTATCATCAAAGCTACATTTCATATAGTATCCTATGCTGTATGCTTCATGAAGTTGAAAAGCATTCTCATTCTCAGTAGGTTTTAATAAACATTCAAAATCAGCATAAATAACAAAAGGAACTTTTTAATTCTTATGATAATCTTCGAATTTGAGAATGTTATTCTTAGAATCAGGTAGATTGATTCGACAATTATTCCAATGTTTACAATCATTTTCATGAATTTCCAATCTTTTTTCACTATAAAATATTTGCACAATTATTTTCTTCACGCTCGTCTATGTAAAAATCTTGAATAAGAAGTAGGTTTACATGTTTCCTTCTTTTCAGATGAAATGTGACAAGGTGATACTTCAAACTTCGCTCCGTACTTTCTAAGCATGTATACATTTACTGAAATATTGTTCAGTTTTTCAAATTTCGGTATACTTTTTAGTTTTACTGGAAATTCTATACCATCAAAGTTCAATACATTCTCGTGCAATCGATATTGATTAACCCTATTAGCATTTGATTCACTAGGATATAATGCTGAAAGTATAGCATACTTAAAACACTGATTGTCATTGTTACGAACATTTAGACATGCTTTTTTCTTCTCTATAAACTTTGGTAGAGGAATGTAAGAAGTGCCCTTGATTGGGGAATATTTTTTCATATTTATGCACAAACTTATGATACTCTTGAGAGTCCAGCCAGAGTCCTTTTCTTGAAATTCTTCTAATTGTGTGAGAATAGACTCTTTTATGTTATTTTTGAACCATTCTTCTAAGTCTGTTGATAAGTATGCAGCAGTACTTTCAGTCGTAAAATATTTTATATCTGTTGTTTCTTCTCCATTTTTTTGCATTGAGAATTCTGCGATGAAATCAGAATTAACTTTTAAAGCATTATACTCATTCAGACATGTTTTTGCCTTATCTTTGAAGAGCAGTTGTGCATCATTTAAGAAACTTAAAACGTCCACATGTTTTAAGTTCACTACTACACCAGTGCGTATTCGGTTTTCAAAAGCCGACTGTACATCTCGCCACTCAACTCTAGCATCTGTTTCCTCGGATTGTAGACTGCCTCCCTGGTGTAGATGGTGTTCAAAATCAACTTGAATGCATGACAGATGTGTCATACAAGTTTGGAACTTTTGCTTCTCTCCTCTCGTAAGATTGGATTTGATGATTTTTTCATTCAATTCTTTGATTGTAGAATTACAAACTTCTAGCCAATAATTAATATCCTCATTTTGCATATCATGTATGGATAGTAATGCATCACGAAGAAGATTTACAAGTCGTTCAAAAATACTGATTGAAGACATTTTACTTTAAAATATCACTGTCACTGAAGTTAAGACTGAATTTCGATAACTATGATTTATAAAGTGTGCTCGACTAAGAAAAAATTCTCTCTTATAAAGGAGAAATCAGCGTAAGAGAGGTGGAATATTTCAATGACTGACCAATAGTAAAAATGGAAAGTTGGTTGATATGAAGAGGGGGAAGATTTTCTAGGAGAAGGGATGATTTTTATCCAACCAAATATCATCTTTTCAGACCAACCAATGAGAGCTGTGCTTTTCTGGAAACATCCAATCCTAGACGAGCACGATCGATTTTGATTCAACTGAAAATCTCTATTCAGTATAGCCACGAGCACGAGGCGGAGTTTCGTATTATAAATAAGCAGTGCAAACTTTTCCGAGATCACTTCTTACTTGAACTAGCTACAGAGCTGCAAGATGACTAGAACACGTGAATACGATTTAATGTTTAAAAATACTATTTTGCAATGTGAAGAAGAAAAAGTTTATATTTGCGACATACAAGGATTTCAAAGAATTGCAGAAGACACTTTTATTTTTAAAGAAATTAGTTTTCTCAATCTGAAAAAATCTGCTTTACCGACTGCTTATCTGTTCAAACCTCCCATGGCCTGGGAAGAATTATCTGAGGAAGAAAAATGCATGACAGGATGGCTAGAGAAAACATATCATGGAATAGCGTGGAGTTCTGGAGATATTCCATATCACCGTCTCAATAATATTTTAAAAATCTGTACGCAAGGAGTTGAGAAAATATTTATCAAGGGAGAACAGAAAGCCCAATGGATGAGAAATATTTTACCAAACATGTAAGTTTAACTTAAATTTTCTTTTATCAAAAGTATCTAAAATTATCAAAAAAGTATCAAAAAGTATTGAAAAGTATCAGAAAGTATTAAAAAGTATCAACTGTGTTCTTACATTATTTGCAGATCAATATCAAATGTGGAAGACTATGGATGTCCACCACTCGAAGAAATACGAAGTCAAATCCAATACTTCTGCTTCAATCATGACCTCTGCATTCGTCGAAAACCCATGTGCGCCATTTATAACGTCGTTGGAATACGGACTTGGCTACTAGAATACTTACATGATTCATTTGGCCAAGATGAAGTAGATAGCAGTAATGTTGAGAGACCGAATATATGCTCATGCTTATATTGGAAATAAATTTTTTTAAATAAGAATAAAAAATATATATTAAAAAAAAATCATGTGTTCTTTATATTTTCCTTCTATTTATTGCAATATGGACTTTGTAACGAGATAATATATCAGTCCTCACCAGTAATCGACGCAGGGAAGCGAGTTACGAAAAAGGGGCGGTAGCACGCGCGCCTAAATCGAATACTTGTCCTGACGTTCCTTTGCGATATTCTCCTCTCTTCGATTTTTAATTCATTAGATTTTACTTATTTTTTGTTCTACCAAGACGAAGTAAATAATAGTCCATTTTTTTTTAAAGAAGAAAATCCATTAGATCTTACTTATTTTTTGTTCTACCAAGACGAAGTAAATAATAGTCATTTTTTTAGAGAAAATAATATATTTTTTATAAGATACTTTTATTCATTAATTGCATTTTTATTTTTTTTTCCTATCAAGATGAAGTAAATAATAGTCATTTTTTTAGAGAAGAAAATCCATTAGATCTTACTTATTTTTTGTTCTACCAAGACGAAGTAAATAATAGTCATTTTTTAGAGAAAATAATATATTTTTTTCCTATCAAGATGAAGTAAACAATAGTAATTTTTTAGAGATAATAATATATTCAGTTTTAAAGATACTTTTATTTATTAATTGTATTTTTTTTTATTGAAGATATATATTTATCTACAGTAAAAAACAGAATTTATTTAATATCTACTAGGAAAATCGACCGCGCTTCGCGCGAATAATATCGTTACGCAATTCTTTCTTTACATTCTAAACAGAATCCAAATGTTAACATTTTCCTCACTATAATATAATACATTTGTATATATGTATCTTGTCTCACCAATCATGTCACCCAATATAATGTAGGTTATGTGCTTTTTAATTTTTGAAGTCAGATATTCGTTATTTATTTTATAGCTAAATAATTAATTGTTACAAACCTAATCTCAAAATTTAAACTAATAAAACACGATCATTTATTATTAAACTCGTTACCATTCAAATTCAAATATTGAATTTTAAATGTTGGCGCCATCTAAACCGGATACACATCTGTCGACCAATCACGGCCATCGTCCATCTTTTATAGGCTTCACAACATCCGGCCATCACTTTTTTTAGAGAGGATTACACCATTATTAAAATATTAGTCGAGAAACGTGGTGGCCTCTATTATGCGAGGCAGGATTTTTGGTTGGGATGGACCTGCCTCTGTTTTGTGATGAGATGACAATGCAGCTCTCTGTCGAGATGGTGTTGCTACTGCTGCTTTCGGTGGAGCAGGTGCATTCTCCTTCCCCTTACTGCGATCTAGCCTCAGCAAGCCTCGCTTTGAAGAATGGGCATGATCCTTATTGACCTGAAGAGGCGCTTTTATATCCTTATTGGCATCTAAAACAAACAGAAAATAAAAATATGATTAGTTTTATAATTTTAATATTAAAATTGGTATTGAAAAAAAAACCATTTATTTAATATCTACCTGTATCAAAAAGCATGGAAAGCGGAAGAGGAACTCTTACATCCTTCTTGACTTCTGTAAGCAATAACATTTTTTTTGCAAAAACTATATATTAATAGTATATTTTATGTGCTTAAGCGGATGGTAAGTGTTATTTTCTCATCCGCTGCGCGGATGAGAAAATGACACTTACAAGACAATGACACGTAAAATTGATATTTAAAAGGTATTTTTTTTTGACTCACCTGTATGAGAATGCGTTGAAGGCTTTTCTGATTTTTTCACCTCATCGCAAGGCTTTTTTATTTGACCTTCAGCTTTATCCTCAGCTTTCCTTTTTCTGCCATTCTCGATACTGCTGCTGTTGTTGCTGTTGCCGTTGCCGTTGATGATGCTGTTGCTGTTGCTGATGCTCATTTGCTCTAGTTTAGGCAAACTCGCACGGACCAACGATTTTTCCGGCCAAACCGTGCTACTCGATCTGCGTTTCTTTGACTTTGCACTTGAACTCGAGCTCGAACTCGAGCTTGAACTCGAACGTAAGCGAGAGCCCCTTCTCGGACTCGCACTGGAAGTGGGATTGCGAGGATTGCCTGTTGGATACAAATTTTGCATCGCAGCCATTGGAGGTATCGGTGGCACTGCAAAAAGAATAAAATAAGTCTATAAAAATAGGACTACATAAAAAAAAAACATAAATGTATCATATAAGCATTATATAATATCTCAATTTTTAATTAAGGAAAATCTACTTACATGAGTCTATGGCGTCTAGCGCCCATGCTGCGTGGTCATGGCTATTGTCATCGATCTATGTATACCTGTGCATGGATCTTCTACGCACAGTCAATGGGGGGCTACTTCTTTTGTAATCTATACACATCCACCTGCATACTTTCGTATACGATCATCCATTGTATCGATGCGTGCAATTTTTTTTTTTCCTATGAAAAGAGCGCGAGACGTGCCTCTACGCGAGACGTGCCTCTGAACTTATTTATTTTCTTGAAAGGATATAACTTTTCTTGCAGCAAAAGGCGATTTCCGCATATACCTGCAGTGCAAGGGTACTATTGCACAAAGTCATCTATTGACCAGCATTGGCTTCTATACCTATACACATCTCTCACTCAGTCGAATCTTAAGAAAAAAATATTACTGTGAGGGTGTGAGAATTTTTCCCCGTATAGAAAATAAAACAGAGAGAAAATCTCCTCACATCTTTCAATGCATTGACCGCTGAAAAAGACTGTTTCTCGTGTGGGTGCATAAGAATCTTCGGTCAGTGCGTCTACTAATATAAGCATCAGTTCACACGCGCATACCCACCTATGTTTTCATAGTCATTGGTGTGACTATTGTCCAGCATCACGCTTTGTACATGCATACGCAATTTCGTTGAAATTAATGATGCACCTTACTGCGAGGATTCGAAATTTTATTTTTTTTTTCCCATACACATCCCGATCTTTTCACTTTCATGTGAAAACTGCACCTTTCTTTAAAAAAGTAGTGGGACGCATACATAGGATTTCCACCACGCATCTTAGAATAATATAGCAGGATAGCTCCTCCTTTCCCTCTCTTCTCAAGCACCAGAAAAAAAAACTGACCAATAGATTTTCCGATCAGATGAAAAAAAGAGGTGGGAGTCGAACGGATGGGGCCTACAGATTCAGGAGTGGGGACTATATGACGCTTATACACACTACGGATTCTAAATCAATTCGAGAGGGGGGCATCCAGGGGAGAGGCTTAAAACATCTTGGAAAAATTGAAGAAGGGGACAACACAGGGATAGGGCTTATACACACCTCGGATTCTAAATCACTTTGAGAGGGGGTCATCCTAAGGAGGGGCTCGCATATGATTGGACAGGAGGGGGGATTCAAAAAACTCTCCATCTAAAATACACACGTCGGATTCTAGATCACTTTTGGAGGAGAGGGGGTGATCTAGAATCCGTGTGATCTGGTAAGCCTATAGCTTATCTACTAATGCCCTAAATCAGCATATGAGGTAGTTGAAATAGGGGGGCAGGCACATTGCGACTCAAACCCGGGTGCACTGCCCACACAAATAATGCTAGACTAACTGCTTCCCGAGAGTTTCGGATGCACTCTTCCGAAATTGCCTTTATCCAGCAAAATCTAAACTTAACTTTAATAATTTCTAACTATGCGAGTGTTCGAAATTTTTCTAGCTTGATACAACGCGTGATACAATCTGAAATTTCGCAGAAGGCAAGAAATTTACACGGTGTACATGTAGATTCTCTTAAAACGGGCACTAGTTTTCAGGAGATTATAGACAAAGCCAAAAGATTATCAGAGTATAGAGATATCAACAAGAATTTCGACTCGTTCAAAGATAACACATACACAAGCATTTACTCGGTAATCGGGATTATTATTGCCGCCTTGGTAACCTGGAAATTCGTAATCCCCGGGGGGTCCCGTCTACTAATCTGTCTAAGAAAGATTTCAGGTCCTTCTGACGACTCAACAGCTGAGACGCAGCGGGTACAGGCCGTGCAATACTCCGCACGACCGCACCGTGAACCCATGGTTGGCATAACTTGGGGTCAGCCACCTGTCCTGCAACCCAGACAGTATGCTCGGACAGCAGGCATTCTGGAACTACCGGCCTCACAGCAAGCATGGCTTAGGGCCATCGAACCAACCACATAAGATCTTCACTCTTGAACATTCGAGATAAAAAAGGAGTTACTTCGAATTTTATCTGCATCTGTGCAAGTGCTGGCACGCCGGCTTGCACAGATCAAAATTTATTGGTCCACACGCGTGCTGGCACGCTGGCGCGCAATACAGTCGAACCTCCAAGCGAAGCAACCGATAACTACAGCATTCATGTGCGTGCAGGCACGCCGGCGCACATGGGGAATCTCCAAAACGGCAGGTCCAGAACCTAACAGTATCTGTGCGAGTGCTGGCACGCCGGCTCACACAGATTACAGCTCATAGAGAGTCAATCCTTAAAAAGCAAACCAAAAAGGGACCTCAACATTCATGTACGTACAGGCACGCCGGCGTACATGAACCTCTAACCACAATCCCACACGTGTGCAGGCACGCCGGCACGTGTTGGACAATACAACTTCTACAACTGGACATCTCGACTTCCCACAGCGCATGGTTCCCATCCGTGGCAGTCAACAATGAAGACATCGAGATCATCCACTTCGCCTCTTAATTTTTCTTTAAATAGCTCGTAAATTAGAGACATGAGTATATCGATTAAAATAACTCTCTTTTGTAACTTTATATATATAATTGATACATTACTATAGTAATTTAAATAATTTTCTTTTAATATAATTCATGTAACTGACACACTTTCAAGATCTTATATGTAGTCGTCACATAACTATAACTATCAAAATAATTCCCTTTCGTACTTTTATACATATATATAATTAATACACCACTATGTTAATCGAATCAAAATAATCTTTCTTTATAGCAGCGAATGTAGGTTATACATTACTGTATAAATTAGAATAGTCATTGCACCTTTCCACATAATATCTTGGTATACTCTATGTAATAATTATATCATATCATCATACATGCAACTACATCAAGTAATTTAACCAGTTAATGAAAATTTTTGTAAGAGAGAGAGAGAGAGCACGTACACAAACAATGACTGTATAACACAGTGTTCGAGAGGAACACACACACACACAACATTACTCACTCACACACACATTTGTAATCATATTTCAGGGCATTTTCTAAAATTGGGATTCGCGAATTCACAACACCGAAATCGGCGTTGACCGCTGCTTTGGGCGTGTGACGTGCTGCACGTCGGCGCACGTCGATTCCCACGATGGGGAACCGCACGTGCAGTGCTGACGGTGCAAGCGTCGCACTGCTCGGCGCAAAAGACGTCGGCTCCGGCTCGTGGATTCGGAGAATCCCAAGCCCTCGCCGCGGACTTGCGTTATTGCTTTGCGATAAGGTACGTCCGGTGCAGCGCAGCTTCTTGCGAGCTGCGGTGCACAAAGGCAGTTGCCACGGACCTGTCGAGCGAGTCACACCTCGCTCTCGCTGCTCTCTCCCGTGCACACCGCAATAAAGAGCACGCAGCAAGTACAACATTAGTGTTTTTCCTTGTGCCCGAACCCGCGACCACGTACACACACAAGTATACGTAACATCGCCAATATTTTACCTTTTAAAAAGGTTTTTTTATAGAAGATTTAATTACTTTTATAGATGAGACTATACATGTATTACATTGTACGGTATCAACAGTAAAATTATGTAATACTCAAGATAATTCACCGTACACCGTGGGCACCAGGTACCACGGAGACCGTTGCCATCGCAATATTCGTGTTCGGTGACACGTAAAACCCCCGAGTAACGACTTTCGACTAATTATGTTAAAAATTTCCATAAAACTCTAGAAAACGACGTTGGTATTGTCTACCCTGGGTACCAGGTACCTTAAAGACCGTTGCCGTCACGATATTCGTGTTTCGCGACCTCGAAAACCCCCGAGTAACAAGTTTCAACTAATTTTGTTACAAATTTCCGTAAAACTCGAGGAGACGACGTTAGTACTGTCCACCCTGAGCACCAGGTATCTCGAAGACCGTTGCCGTCGCGATATTCGTCTTCAGCGACCCCGAAAACACCCGAGTGACAATACTGGACTCATTTCCATCAATATTTACCGAGTTGTAAATATTTATTTATTTATTGTCTTTTCGAAATGCACTTCCAAAATGCATATTTTTTATGCAAAAATGCAATTTTTAAAATAATTGATGAATTTAGTTTACAATGTTTGTAAATGCTCTCACGAATCGAACGCAAATAACCGAATTAACATATAGGTGATGCTTAAAACATCGATGGTTCATTGCTTTATTTTCTCGACTATTCAAATTTTTGCGCCGTGAATGACCGAAGCCACGTGACCGGAAGAATGAAAAATCTCAGGAGAGGAAGACCGTCCCAACGAAAAGAAAATTACTGAGCTAAATTTCAGCATGCAATATTTCGCCAATAAAGTAATCTTTTCGAATAAATCGTTTTCCTCGAGAAAGATTAGGTAAATAGATGTCCAGTCGATAGCCATACAACGGGCATAGGTGCAATAGTAATGTTATAAATGCGTTTGGAAAATTATTTTGAGGTTAGAGAACCCAATATCAAAGTATATAAGGGCCGCGACCCGCGCCGTCATCGTGTCGTATACTTCGTATACTTTACCGCGAAAATCTAGCGAGGATGAACTATTTATGCTATAAAAACGCTGTAAATTAATTAGTATAAAACTAGAACGAAACGTTTGCAATTTCGTTACAAATTCTAAAAAAGTCTTTGGCCATGCGGAATTCCTAGTAATAGTGTAAAGTAATGTCAGTTTATGATTTGCGAATAACTTTTTTGCCCTTTGCACTAAATAATTGAGTTTACGGACACAGCAGCACAGCTATATGCATTCTGCCCTCTGATAATTTTGTATTTAAAGTATTTTTCTAACTATAATCAATCTTTAATAATTTTATTGAAATACTATGTGGAAATTCAGTACATGTAGAGTTTTACCAGTATATCGGTATTTTCACCAGTATACCCTGGTAAAAAACTTTCTACTGAAAAATTAAGGCTGAATGCATGATCTCATATAACGAATTGCTCATCAAACTTGCAAAAAACCCTGTCGTTTTATGACATATTATTTCCAAAAGAGTTATTGACTTATAAGGTATGCATAAAATATGCTTGCAGGTAAGATAAAAGATATATTAATTAGATCAACGTGATCTGCTCATAAGAAAACTTTTTTGCCACCTTAGCGAATTTATTTAGTAGTTCTTTACGAATTTTTAAGGGCACACCCACCCTACCAAGTTTTTTTTGGTTCGTCAGGGCATAGAAAATGTAAAAAAGGGCAGCCAGTCGAAACCAGATGCCAGCAAGAAGTTACGGGTCAATTACACGTTGCCAAAAATTAGCCTATATTGCGTTCTAGGTAATTTATTACCTGGCTGAGCAACCATTCTTTCTCCAGCTTTAATCGACAGCTTAAACCCGAGATCTTCAATTTAAAAATATCGTTAAAAATGTCCGTCTGTAATAAAACTTATGAGCAATTTAAAATTTGGTAAAATTCATCGAAAATACGGAAATTTTACACAAAAATATTTTTTACATTTTATAAGCCCTAACGAATCAAAAACCGCTGCCAAGTCATTGGCACTTAGCTTCCTCCTATTCTGCTAGTGGAAGATAATTACATGGGACAATCAACTCATTCTTTGATTTAAATATTCGCTACTATTCGATACTAAAAGGATAGGTTAACTCGAATTCAAAATCAGAAAACATATATGCACGTCCAATCTTATTACGATCGATCACGTAGTTCCACAATTATAACAGTATACGTACGCACGCACGCACGCACGCACACACACAGACAAAACAATCTGCACGGATATTTTATAAAACCATGAAAACTCTCAAAATATACTAAGCTTTAATTATCAAATTATATGGTTTAACAAAAATAATAATGTTCAGTCACACAGAGTATACAGGGTGAGAGTTGAAGAATTTGAATCTTAATATCTTTTAAACTAAAAGGTTTCATAAGCTACAAAAAGAACCTAGCCGAAGTGATCAAAAGATCAATCTTTTCCTAAAATTTCAACTCAATTTAAACCTTTTTACTCCCGTAATCGTACGACATAAAAAAAACATTTTTTTTAGTTTTTGATTTTTATCTCAAAAACTAGTCGTTAAAATTGCTTAAAATTTTTACAACTAGTAGATATCGTTGTTTTTTATTGTCATGAATTTTTTCAAAACATTTAACTATTTATTTTTTGAGTTATATATGTTTATCGAAAAATTACCTTTTATATCATAAAAAATGAACAGATCAGTCAATCTAGAAAATCTTGCGGGAAAAAGTAGACAAATTTATGTTCTTTTAGATACACTATTGTTGAATATATTGTATAAATCATATCATTATAAAAAAGCAAAAATATTTTTTTAAAAATAGAAAAATAGCTATAAGATGGCCATAAAATGGTCAGAATCATAAAAAAAAGAATGACCTAAATTCAGAATTAGAAAAAATATATGCATGTCAAATTTTATTACGATCCGTCGCATGGTTCCAAAATTATGGCGGTATACGTACATACACACACACACACACACACACACACACACACACACACAGCCATCCGCACGGACATTTTCTAAAAACGTATGATTCGTACTCCAAACACCTCCAAATGCGTTTCCACGAAGTATTAGCAAAACTGAAAATTTTACTATTACAAAGCTTCCTCTTGAGGAGGAAGCAAAATTTAGTCTAGTGAGTATGCCCTCAAAAATAAACGAGCTCAATTTTTAGACCGAAAAGTGTTCGACTTTTGAAGAATCGCATGTATGTTATATATGCATATGAAAACCATCAAATAATGTTTATATTTGCCATATACCAGGTACAACAGTAATCGAATTTTTTCTAAGGAAATAATCAGGTATATACTCAGTGATTTGCTTTTATCAACTCTTTCAATTAGTACAAAAAACTGAAATTCCTAAATTAATCGCTATAAAACAAAAATGCGTCAATAAAATGAAAAAACGTCTTATTGTCCAATATTTCACAGTAGAAACAAAGAGAATGGACCCTAATAAATTGAAATCCACTTAGTAGAAGCTGAGATACAGGCGTATTATACGAACCCTCGCGCTATATTACATATCCATATGTATATTTCTTTTAAACGATATTTTTGATTCAACATACATTTGTAAGATGTTTGCACAAAAATTCAAAAAATCACTATTACAAAGCTTCCTTTGCAAGGAAGCAATTGCAGCATTATTGAATATACGGTTAGGATGAATTTGAGAATATGTCACATAATTGTATTTAATAATCTATAATATATGAAGTTTTTTAATTTTCTGACTAAAACTCTTTATAATTTTATATTTTGACATCCAAAAGAAAACCGAAATTAATTTCAGTTAATAATTATTATTTAATTTCTGGTATATTTAAAAATGAACAATAAAAGAAATTAAGCAACATTTTGTTTTTAGTTACTTTACTTTACTACTAAAAAAGATAGAAATTTAGCTTGAAAATTAATTTACATTAATACAATATTTAACAATATAAATAGATAAAAAAAATGCTTGAATATAAAAATATGAGAATATATTTGCTCTTGAATAATATTAAATCAATTCCATGAATTGAAGGTTCCAACAATACCAGGGACGAAAATTATAAGGCTTGAAGCAAATGAGAAAGAAACGAGCGAAAGAATGGTGCCCGGGAATCAAGGCACACACAGTTTGCGCAAGCGCGACTTACGTTGTCTCATGCTGATTTCCACGAGGCCGCAAGAAAGAGATAGCTACGATGATCAGCAGTAAAACAGCTACACTTTAAGAAAGACAGCTAGATGCATAGACTGTTAAACAAAGAGAACCTGAAATAGAATAGAAAATGGTAGCATAAGAAAGATTTATAGACGACAGATATTTAACAAACTTTGAGGAGTGAGAAGGATAGAATTTCAGTATCCATCTGTAAGCGCAAAAGCTGTCCTAGTAAAATAGTGCGTCCTGGGACGGCAAAATTGTGATCATCTTTTTCAGAACCTTATCACAAAACACTTGTGTTTCATTAAATACAAAAGTGATTTAAATGAAACTGCATAAAGGTTTCACAAAATCATAGGCTCAATTATAATTTTTTTATTATAATTATAATTTTATACAATTATAATTTTTTAGCCTCAACTGTTTTATGCAAAAATATTTTAGATATATGCTAGTATTATTTATAACTGAATTCAACTTTAAAAAATAATTTTCGAATATTAAATTGTGAATATACTTTCAAGACGATTGATTATGATACTTATTATTGGGATATTAAAAGATATTAATTTGAATTTGATAATTAAATATATTTTAACTCGATGATTATGGATACAAATAAATTATCTTCAAAAGTTGCTGCATTTTTAACTGATTTTGGCTTCGTCTTTTTATTACTTTTGCAGATTACAATATTTATAAAAATAACTAGCGTGCGCGCCAATACGGATGAAGGTAAGAAACAAGACAAATATTTAAAATTTATCATTAATACTCATTATCTAAATAAAATATTTTCTTAATAAATTATTATTATCATCATTATAATTATAATCATTAAATAATTATAGTAATAATCATAATAATAGTAATAATTATAATAATAAGAACAATAAAAAGAATAGAAGTTATACATGTAAAATTAATATAATACTATTATTAATTGAAAAAAATAAAATTAATAAATTAAATTCCAAACAGCAATTATTAGTATAACATTGAAATACTATTTTGGATATAGCGGAATAAGACTAAATGTATTTCATGCTACTTATCCGTCATTACTAAAGCTCAGTAAAAATATCTTATTGTATAATATGAAAACACGTGGTCAAGAAGTAGATTTCAAAAAAGGCGCAGGCGCACTATTACAAATGTAAGTTAATGCTAGAAAACTATACTCTGAATAAACGATAACGTTCTATTTGAGTATTTAAATTTACGTACTGCAAAATTATAAACAGCAATATTATAAAATGCCTAATCGATTGAATTTATATTAAATACTGTACTGACAAGTTACATCAATAGGTTAATCCTCTTAAAATATACAAAATTAACTTTTTATATATCACAGCTTGAAGTTTAAGGATGGGGACTACTCGAAAATCGACACTTTTTGGATTAATAATTGAATTTAATTGATTTGATGTTAAGCACTCTATTGTAAATGGCATAACGTTATAAGATTACAGTTTGATAAGTTATATACGTTATGAAGTTTAAATCTATAAATATAATATTTTTGATCGAGAAATATCTATTTAAAAAATCCTTGATTTTCGCATCAGAAAACTAACAAATCTATAATTTAAAGTGTTCCTGGCGATGAACCATGCATCGAATCGACTTGAAATTTTGCATAACTATTCTTCAATATACAGCTAACATATTTGTGTAATGGTTTTACTAATGGATGTGTTCTTGAAATTTTATCAAAATAAAAGTATAAAAAGTGACATTAAAAAATGGATATTTTTATAACTTTATTTTTGTAACTTTTTTTTAAATTACCTTAAATAATTCCACAATAATAACACAAATCTCTTTGTTACATACATTAGAAATGGTACCTTCAATGGTAAGTACCGTGATTGAAAGTTTCATCGCCAGGACTGTTTTGAAAATGATCGATCAATTTTGGAGCTTTTTTAAACTTAAAATTCGTTTTTGTTAGCTTCCAAAGGGTCTTGGAAGCTCTACCCGGGCTAATTTTATAAAGTTTATGATGATACATTTTATACACGATTTAATATGAGATATCAAAAAATAAAATATCGAGTAGTCCCTATCCTTAAAGGGTATATTAAAAATTTGCAGAAAGTGGCTAAAAAGTTTTTTTTGGCGTTAAAATTTAATCGGCATAGATATATTGATTACAAACGTTTGATAATAATCTTATAGTTTTACTTTGAGTAAAAAAAAATTAAGTATAGAATTCACACAAGTTAAGAATTAAAAACTGCCTGTTTTCTGAAATACATAACTTTTAATTATCATAAGAAGTTTATGCAATTTTTGAAACGATCTTTGGATAAAAAAAAGTTAAATATTTGAAACCAAAATATTTAAAAAATGAAGACTTGAAATAGCAGTGTATTCTTACTTTGATTATTCAATAGATGATCGGATCATCAATCAATTAAGGTAGGACTGGTGAAAATAAAAAGTTTTGCTTCTTTTCTAAGGAAGCTTTGTAATAGTAGTTTTTGGAGTTTGTGTAAAAATTTGTGGGAAATGTGTTTTGATGTATTGTCAGTTGAAAAATGGTGTTGTTCGAAAATGTTCGTACGTACGTGTGTGTATGTGTGTGTGTGTGTGTGTGTGTGTGTGTGTGTGTGTGTGTGTGTGTGTTCGTTCGTATCGACTCTAGCTCAGCTTCTATTTAGTGGGGTTCAAGTCTCATTTTCTTTGTTTTTACGAATACTCGGCGGGATAATTAGTCCGTTTTTACATTTTCTGAACCCGTGATTTTTATAGCGATTTTTTAGTTTTGAGATTTTAGATTTTTCTGATAAAGTAATTGAAAAAGTTGATAAAAGTCAATTACTTAATGTGTAACTAAAAGAGAATGAAATTACTTATCTTTTTCTCAAAATTTTATATAGTCTCGGGAGACATGTTCATCATCTTCAAGCAGAACTTACACCTACTACGCACAGAAAAGCGCGGTACCTAGATTTTATTTTTTTTTTCTGCCGAACACCTGGACATCGTCTACGAGACTCGCGGGTAACGTGTCCATCATCTTCGAGCAGAACTTACACATCTATACCGAAAGGCACGAAGCGCCCTACTAAGCTTAACATTTTCTCCTTTGATAAACACCTGGACAACATTTTTGATAGTTCCTGTTGACCTGAACATTTACTCACGTTGAACATTCACGCAGACATCGAGAGCTTAGCATATTCTATACATTTATTATAGGTGTATCACAAACCGAAATTATAAATAAATATAATAATATATAGTATTAAAGTTTCATAACCTTTAATTACTACATTTTAAATTTTCAATGTTGGCAAATATTCGTTATAATCGTTGGCCAACATTTTTGGCCAATTGTTAATTCACAGGCCATTTGGGTTGGGTTATTTTCTACGAGGGTTCATATATAGGGAGAGACTTTGACGATATGCAAGGACACCCCTATAAGAGAAACAAAAATTTTTGAGAAAAATCGGACATTTTAGCTTTTTACTTGAGAACTGCTCAACGAAATCGTTTAAGATTTTAACAGCAAATAACTTTGTTTATGGTGAATCACCAAATAAAATTTTGAAGCATTTGACTACATTGTTTTAGAGTTATAAAGAATCAAATCATTTTCAAAAAATAAATTCAAACCCCCTGGTAAAAATTTTCACAATAAGAATGGCCGGTCCGCGGAGTGACGGCCAAATTTTGCTTAGTAGTGGATACTGTGAAAGTTGGCGAAGCGTTGGTCAACGCCGGACGTCTGTTGGCAAAACCGCGGGTGAAAATAGATCGCTATAGTATAATGTATTCAAGTACAAGTCTTGTATAAGCCTATATCTGCAGCTGCCCTGGTAGAAAATTAACGGTTTGAATTTGCTAAGACCTTCAGAAAATAAAAAAAAAAACATGGCTTAGGAACCGCTAAGTTCTCAAGATGTCTGCCGGAGGCTTATTTGGGGTTAAGAAGTTTGGACAATCACCACTTAAATAAATCAGTCTGATTTTATTAATACTTTAATTTGATATATTGAATACAATCTTACTCTACTATCAGTAAAAAGTTGATGTGATACGCATGCACTGCACTTTATTTAATTTGACCGAACAAAGCCATCAACTTTTATTTCATAATATCATGTTCTCTGGTAGACAAATTAATAGATATAATTATTTATATCAGCATGATAATAGTGCAAAATGTCTTGCTTAACAAAAATAAACCTAAAATGAACCCATTCGAACATTCATTGTGGCTTGTACCCTACTGTAAAATCTCACGTGAGATCTCAGGTGAGATCTCATGCCAAAATCTCATCTAAATCAGGAAGGCAAAGTTAGTTATCTATCAAAAAACCTAATAAATCGGCTTAAAGTGTTAATTGACATGCTATATTGGTGCTACCATCTGGATTATACATTAGAAAATGGGGGTACTAAAGTTTGTAGGGCGAATTTTCCCATTTTAAATTTTTTTACAAAATTATACATGAGATTTTACATGAGATCTCACTTGAGATTTTTCAGTAGGGTAGAGTACATTAGATAAAAATTTCACATTTCGCTTGGCATACGGCCATTTTGGTCAAAATGTCAAATCAGTCAATTAAAATGATATCATAATGAATTTTATTTCAACTTGTGTATCAGCTCTTGAAAATTCAAAAAAGATAGTATATCATTGACTTTTAATTTACAGTTTAGAAGTAAGAAGAACATTTGTATCTTCAAAAATTGAACACCACTAGCAAATGCTTTAAATTCTTTTGAATTTTTTAAACATCTTCTAAACTATAAATAAAAGTCAATGACATATACTCTTTCTCAAATTATTAAGAGCTAGTTAAAGTAAAATTAAAATAAGTTAAAATAAAATTCATTATGTTATCATTTTAATTGGCTGATTTGAAATTTTGATCAAAATAACCGTATGCTAAGCGGAATGTGAAATTTTTATCTAATGTACTCTACAAGCCACAATGAATGTTCAAATGGGTTCATTTTAGGTTTATTTTTGTTAAGCAAGACATTTTGCACTATTATCATGCTAATATAAATAATATCTATTAATTTGTCTACCAGATAGCATGATATTATGAAATAAAAGTTGATGGCTTTGTTTGGTCAAGTTAAATGAGTGCAGTGCATGCGTATCATATCAACTTTTTACAGATAGTGGAGTTAGATTGTATTAAATATATCAAATTAATGTATTAATGAAATCAAACTGATTTATTTTGGTGGTGAGCCCGTCCACTCGAGCCATATTCTCTCCTAACCCCAAATTCTAACCTACACAGGATTGCTTAAGTTACTGATTTCATGGTGTAAAGTGTTGATAATGTTTGTTCATCAATAGTACACAGAGAAAAAAAAGTAGCGATTACTGAAGTCAGTTCAGTAACGCCAGTTCGGTAAGAGTTACTGCCGAGTTCAGTATAGATACTACCTAACTTTCCAGTTGCGGTCACAAAAGCAAACTCGTGTAGTGCTAACTGTGTGCACTTCAGTAGCAGCTTCCTTCATGCAAAAGTATGTGTTTGCAAATCGTTATTAAAAAATTATTATTTACGTGTGTGGTGTTTCTTAAAGAACCTAATGGATACTTTTGTACGAGATATGTTGCATAAGCATGGAATTTGGGAGGTTTCATTGAACGATTTGAAAGTAAGTTTTGATCTTAAGCCTATTATAACCTTAAATTTCAACTATGGGTAGATATTGGTATAGAATTTCATGTAGTTTATTTTGAGAAAAATTATTTAGTTAGCATAAGTAAAGTAGCAGTGTAGCTCTTAGAGTATTAAATATTTGTTCTGCATTTACATCACTCCAGCACAGGTTATGTATCAAGCTGGTTTGTGTTATACACATTAGATCTTTGTTATGCCTGAATCATGCAGGCACTTGGGCTTTGAAATGTTGTATATTACATAGTAATAGTCTAATCGAATGTAAAATCAAAACATCTTACTGTAATGAAGGTTACATTGAGACTGGACCAAAAATACTTGATGGGTGCATGGTTTCAGTTTTTGATCATTCGTTGAAGGAGATTTTGATTTTTCATACATTTTAGACGTTTTTTCATAAACCATGAGACTGAGAGCTCTGAAATTTTTTATAGTAGTTTGAAATACCCTAAGCTAATATAAAATCAAAACATTTCACTGTACACAAGGTTAGATTCGGATTTCACCAAAAATACTTGATGCGTGGTTTCAGTTTTAATTGATCATTCGTCGAAGGAGATTTTTATTTTTCATACATTTTAGACTTTTTTACATGAACCATGGGATTGAGAGCTCTGAAATTTTGTATATAGTAGTTTGAAATACCCTAAGCTAATATAAAATCAAAACATTTCACGGTTAGATTAGAATTTTATGAAAAATACTTGATACGCAGTTTCAATTTTTGGTTAACGATAAAGGAGATTGTTATCGTTGATACATTTTTGACTTTTTTACATGAACCATGGCACGGAGTGCTTTGAAATTTTGTATGGTACCTTTAAGTAGCCTAATCTACTAGGATTGCAATGAAATCATAGTTAGATTGGGACTTGACCAATAATACTTGATATTTAGTTTCAGAGATTTTTATTTTTAGTATATTATAACTTTTTGACACAAACTAAAGGACCTAATAAGGCTTTAAAATTATGTATGCTACTGTGAGGTGGTTTGTCCTAATATAGTATTTAGTTAAATTAATGCAATTATATTTATATGTGGATCTTACTAACAAACTTTATTTCCGATTTCAAACTTCTGTTTATAGTGTGGCGGTTGCTCCACCTGGACTGCTGGCACCACCTCGCGGTCGCCGAAAGCAACGACTCCAGCCTCGGGCGATCTTCTAGAGGGCTCCCCTCCCTCGGGCGCTTCCGCCGGAGACGAACACGCCGCTCGCTCTCTTGGACTTCGACAGTGTCACGCAACGCATCGTCCGCGATATTGCATACACCAAACCCTGTCGAATCCGCCACGCGACCTCTTGTAAAGTTTCCACGTTGTAAAATAAAAGTGCTAAAACGAATACGGAGGAGTACAGAATAATTGCGCGCGTAACCTTGTACCTCGATTCCTCGCTAAAATAGGTTGTAACTGAATGTTTAATGTTGTACATTTAAAATGTCCTTCAGCATAATATTAACGTAATTTCGTACAATCCGGTTTATCTAAATAATGCCGAGTAAAACAGTTCATGGTGGTGAAATTATATTAAATTAATATTTGATTATAAATTTAAATTTCAGAGTTTCATAAAATCATTTTCGGTTTAACAATTGCGTATGGTTGTTTGCAGAGGCTGATGTGGACCAGGAAATTTTTGAGATTTATAAACTGTGGAATTTGGACTCTAATAATAGTTTATAACACTTATTAATGTTTGAAAGATTTATTTATATATTTTTTAATTTTAAAAATGTTATAAATCTTGTGGGGGCAGATGTGGAGTGGTTAAGAAATAATAGCGAGCCCAAAGAAGACGTAATTGAAAAGTGGCGAGCCACTTCTTTAAGTCGAGGAAGGTGCAAGAAAATTTCTCATTATTTTGCTCTCTACAAATGTTTAAATACTAATTTTGGTCATTTATTGGTAAAGTTATTTACATTATTATTTATAATTTAAATCAAGTTTGATTTCATCTAATTATTAATAATACATTTTTAGTTATCTATTGATTTTCAACAATTTTATCCTGACATTGGTAGCAAATTTATGAATACTTGGGAGGAAGTATCTAATTCTATACTTACGGTAGCTAGAACTAAAAAAAAATTGACTGAAGTAGATGAGGAACTAATTAACACAGGTACCTTTTAAATACATTATTTTAGTCAGCTTATCATTGAACATTTTTAATTTGTATTTAATTTTTAAATATTTATAATCGTTACAGGAAAAGGTGATATAGTTTCGTTACTTTGCCTTCCCAGATTATTGGGGATGATAATCCATAGGAAAAGAAATAAAAACGGAGAAGTTGTTTCAACATTTGGGAACAGTATTGCAGATGTCACGCAATCTTTCATCATCAATGTTCAGGTGATTGATTTTATTTTAATGTTTAGATGTTGATGTTTGAAATAATTTGTAAAATACTTTAAATACTTTAACAATCATGTTATATTTCAACCATTGATAACAGAACCCAATCATTTAAGAGACGAAGGATTAGTTATAAATGTAAATAATAAAAGTTGCGTGGTCTATTTTCAATTAACAAAAATGTTGGATGATAATCAGGGCCTAAATCAGATACTGGGATTTGTCGACAATTTTAACTATGGAAAATCTTGTCGAATTTGCAATGAAGATATGAATAGTATAAAACAACTGGTGAAAGAAAATGCAGCTTCTTTGAGAACTCGAGAAACTGTTGGATCCTTGGAGTTGGGAAGAGAAAAGACACTCGAGTTGCTTGTGCAAAGAACTGGGTTTTTATTGAAAAATCTTGGTGTGGCTCGAGATGTGCACTCTATTGCGTCACGTCGTGATCTGGCCTGCGCTGCGAAAGACGCTTACAAGAACGAACGGTTGTCTACCGCGAGAGGGCTCTTATTCTCTCCCGCTCGCTTCTTCGCACTAATGCTTACATGCTTGGCTATAGACGAGTTCTAGTATGCAGGATAAGGAAAACTTACTCCAACAGAAACATATTTGAATGATTTGAAAAAAAAGAATCCCCGAGAAACTGGTATAAAAGAAGATTGCGTTTTTAACCAAATAAAAGGATTTCACGTTTGCGAGAACATATCATTAGATGCAATGCATGATGTTTTTGAAGAAACAGCACATTACACGCTTACAAATATTTTGAACGACTTAATTTATAAGCAAAAATTATTTACGTTAGAGTATTTAAATCATAGAGCACAGACGTTTCCGTACGGTCAATTAGAATCTTCGAATAAAATTCCTATTATTGAACGAGACTGTATTGTAAACAATGATAAATTGAGAATGTCAGCGTCAGAAATGCTCTGTTATTAGCGATATTTAAGTTTACTTGTTGGCTTCAGTGTCGAAGAAGATAACCCTACTTGGAAATTATATATAATTTTTAGAAGAATTGTTGCTATTGTAACTTTGCCGCAGGTTGATGAACCGCATATTAGGCAATTGGAGTTAATCGTTAGTGAATTTTTATCATTATATGTAGATTTGTATGGTCCACTGAAATACAAATTTTACAACATGATTCATCTTGGACGATCACTTAGAAAATATGGCCCATTGATATACACATGGTGCATGAGATTCGAGTCCAAGCACACAATTAAAATCGATCTCATCTGTAATTAGCAATACGCAAAATATTCACAAATCAATATGTTTAAAAAATCAATTAAGGACAGCATACTTGAAAAATAGTGAATGCTTTTTGATGTGAAACATCTAATGGCGCGGCTCGGGGGTTCAACCGAATCGTTTTGTCGTGACACTTTCCCCTCTCGTGCCTCTACAGTGCGCTCCCCTCTCCGCCTCTCTCTTGTCTCAGCGCGCTGCTCCTCTATACTGGAGAGAGAGAGAGAGAGAGAGAGAGAGAGAGAGAGAGAGAGAGAGAGAGAGAGAGAGAGAGAGAGAGAGAGAAGAGAGGAAGAGTATGTATGCGTGTGCGTATCTGTGAGTGTGCTATACACAGCGTTGGGACAGGCGTGCGCGCGTCGACCAAAGAGAGAGAGAGAGAGAGGAAGCGTATGTATGCGTGTGTGCGTATCTGTGAGTGCGCTTTAGACAGCGATGGGTCTAGAATATAGTGTGTTTATGCGTGACTGTGCGCTATCGGTGAGTGCTTGCAGTATACGGCGCGCGCTATAGTCGCTTTACTTGTGTATACGGCATCGTCTCCGTGCTGTACATTTGGCGTTCACGACGTAAGCCGAAACTTACAATCGATGCAGTATTTATAAGATACCTTGATGATGTTATGTCTAACACTTTCGTCGCATATTTTAGTTATCATCGGCCAATCGTCACTGTAATACCATCACAAACATTGACTGCTAGTATTACAGAAATAACTGATGATACATCTGACAATATTTATCAGTATTGCAGAAGTGTCAATATTTGTAATATATTTCTAAACAAAAATATTAATACTTGTTACTTTCATTTTACACTTCCTCCAATACAACATCCTTTCCATTACATACCTTCATAAAACTCAGTTTTTATGTTACAAAACAAAAAATATTTATTTACTTTATTTTATATAAACTTCTTTCAATAACCATAAATTTCAATGTTTCACATCTGCCAGGCGTCCCGTGACGGCTCACTTTTTTTTTTCTTAGAACTTTTCTGCGTGGGGATTATTCGGTTCTTTGCTGTGTTGTCTTTTTCTTTAGCAATTTCGCCACTGTTTGAGCTTAGTGTGGAGAGAGATTTAGTCACAGGTCGTTTCAATTGAGTGAAAGCTGGAGGGGGTAAGTGCTCATGGTTGATGGAAGCAGTTGGACCTGTCGAGCTGGCTGTACTTTTGTTCGAATATGTAGTAGTGGGAGGAGGTTGGATGTCTAGTTGAGGATCCGTTGGAGAGTCCATTTTTCGGGAGCTTTCTTGTTGGTGTTGTGCTACAGTATCCAAATGCATGCAGAATTTGACGAGATGGCCTTCCTGTTTGCAAGAATAGCACAGTAATTTTGCAGCGGAGAGATGTACATGGTAGTCTATGTTTTCAAAGTTGATCGTAAGGTAAGGAGGAATCTTTTCCTCGTCTTCCGGGTTGAGATAGAGCTGTCTTCTAAAACTCAGGATATGATTTAATCCTGGTTCAGAGTTTCCTGCTCGGATGTACGAGATTAAGGATACTGGAATGATGTGTAGCTTCCTTAGTTCGTCGAGAATCGTATCATTGGAGATAAAAGGCCAGGCATTTGATAGTATTATACGTTTCGCTCTGGGGACTAAAGGACGGATTGTGAGTTCGTGATTTCTTAGAGTTATTTACTTGTGTGTATCGATGAAGTCATCGGCGGTGTCCTTGTTGTTTACAAAGAGGCAAACTCGGTTATTTGAAATACGGGATACAAATTTTATTTTGGCTGCATCGATTTTGCTTGCTATTGCACGCGTATATTCGTTCACTGGAATACCCTCGGCAGCATCCAGAATAACTGCAGATTCCTTTGTTGGAACAGACTTGTTGAGCGATTTGAGAGTACGAGAGAGAGCCATTTATTGGAACGGGAATTTGAGGTGTCTTTTTTAGGTGTTGCACCTCTGCAGGCAGAAGCACCACAACAATACACACTTGCACCAGTCGGGCAGGGCCCGCAGAAGAACGTGAACACTAAATAGCTGTTAAAGATTTGTATTCTGAAGGCTTAAAAGACCAGTATTTGAAACTCGTAGGCGCTTGAATGTAAACACGTCTAGTCGCGACGGTGGTTCAAATCGAACTCTGATGCAATTTATTTTTGTTTAACGAATTGAATAATTTTATACGACAAATAAATGTTTATGCAAAATCTCATATGATGATGCATGAAATAGAAAAGGAACAATTAAAACGATTAAATAAAATTGTTTGCATGACGAAAAATGTAAGAATTTAGTTAACAAAAAACAAAAATCATTATAAACATCAATATACCAAAGCTAAGTGTAATGAAGTCACCGTAGTATTTTTGATCGTCAACCTCCACGATCATTGAAGCAAAATTTTATTGATTTAATGACAGTTGTTCAAAGGCTTGGTAAACCAGATTTGTTTATTACGATGACATGTAATCGTAAATTAAATGGAAATAAATTTTCGAAAAGTTGTTCACATGAAGATGCAATTGCTAGACCTGATATTGTAGCTAGAGTTTCTCATCATAAAATAAATAAATGTTTAAAATTAATACTTAAAAATGGTATTTTTAGAAAATGTATTGTATATTTATTCGTTATTGAGTTCCAAAAATCTTCTATTGTATTAAGAGGCGTCGTGCTGCAGAGGCGACATGTTTCGATATTTTATCCTGTAAACTACCCCTTCTAAGGGTTAGGGTGGACTAAAAGTTGACTGAAATTAAACCGGAAGTCGACCGGAAGTACACTGGAAGTTGACCGGAAGCAACCAAAGTTGACCAAAAGTTGACAGAAGCAGTACCGGAAGTAAACAGGAAATTTTAAAATTTCGTTCATAAGTCTGTTTCTTCAGGACATACAGCTACCCTACGAATTTCTCACGGCCAGAAGTTATAATGCTTTTCGTCTCAGATCTGTTCTTTAGACTTATAAGTGAGGCATTAAAAATTTTTCCGCTTAACGTTTTGCAATACTTCCCGCGCTTAAGGAGGTGTATCTGATTTTGAAATAACAAACAGAGTTAGGGAAAATAATTTACACACGTAGGTATGTTTGAATAAAAAGTTTATGCAAAATTTTAAGTCATTTGGATACCCTGCCGACGAGATATTAATAGAAGTATTTTTTCCAATTTTACATGGAGTATTATGGAGAATCGCATTTTCTTGGTTCTAATTTGTGAATATTTATTCTATTAACAAACAGTTTCTATCACAAATTTTTGTATGAGAAAATTAATATTTGACAAATTAAAATTGTTTTTGTAAACGATCATTAGGTACCCCTCTGTATAACGTAGGTTTTTCGTACAGCTAGAGACCACATTAGAATGGCCCCGTTTCCTCGAATTCACTGTAAAAACCGGGGCGCCAGGCGCTCACCACAGAGCACAAGAGTCTCGCGACTTCTTATCTATGCATCGAGGAAACGAAGGATTGCTCGGTTAGCTCAGCCCCGCGAACGGTACGGGAGAGAGGGCGGTTCGGGGATAGAATAATCCACACGTTGGCAGCAGTAGTAGGGGCAAGACTGATACTGCGCCAGGTGGCTCCTGCGCCACCAAATACCAACGGATGGTAACTCATATTAATAGGACCCTGTTTTACCGGCAGAGCATTGCATATCGATCGGGCTGCCAGCAGTGGCGCCCCCCAGTGTTGTCGACGGTGGCGCCTCCATTACCGATCCCCCTCCATAGCTCAGAGTGAGCATCGGTAATCTACTTTATCGACCTAGGATGCGATCGGTCCATAGCTCAGAGTGAGCATCGGTAGTCTACTTTATCGACCTGGGATGTGATCGATCGGCTACTACTATTATATCGACAGTGATGGATAATTTGGATTTGTAGGATTAAAGGTTGGGATTAATAAATAAATACACCAAAATATTCATTTTTATTTTAGTTTATTCAAAAAAGATAGGTACATAAAACATTATTTGTAAAGACATTATAAAATCTTTCAGAACTTCTTATAACCTTGATGTTCTGGCATGGACTTTGTGTTAGTGGAATATTTCTCAAAAGTTTTTTTCCACTGTTCACTTTTAGGAGTAGAACAAGGTTCTCCTCGATACGTATTACATTGTTTATCATCTTGTACTCTTCTAGCGCTTTTGTCCTCCTTGAGAGGAGTGTACGAAGCGCTATATCGATTCATTTTTGAGATCTATCTTGACTGATGGTTTATAACAGTACTGACTAATTAATTGTTCATGCAAGCTTTATATAGTTTTATACGAGTTTCTTAACATCACCACTTATAGGATTATACTTAACAATGCGATCATGTAAAATTAGACAATACGCAGTTGTATTTGCAGGCATATTATTCTTACAATCAAATTCAAGACGTACATCGACAGCTGCTTGTTTAAGAGACTCGTTTTGTTTTGAACAATCTATGACTATGAGTGGTGCATGTTGGATAAATTCTTCTTTACTCAAAAGAGGATCTATTACAATTCTATCAGAATAATATACATTTTGGAAATTTGCATACATATCATAGAGTATGGCAAACTGATTGTTTGTAATATCAAGATTGAGATTACCGTATGGGTAACTCTGCGAGTTGAGGAAAAGTTTTACATTACTAATATCGCAGTGATCAAAATAACTAGCATTTTGTCTTCGTACTCCTTTCCTCGCTGTTTGAAAGCCTAGAATGATAAAACCTGGCTTTTCCAATTGATTCGATGTTTTTACTGTCCATACATGTTGTGTGGTTGTTGGAAGTACTGGATACTCATACAATTCCCATGAACGAAAACTCATAGCAATCGGTATATCTTTTTGAATATAATTAAATAGTTGTATTTTTCGTCGGTCTGACAGTACGAGGTAGGGCATAAGCCACTCTATACGAGTGATTTCGATTTTAAAGTCTTCGTATGTAGGTCTTCCATCTACCATTGTAGCCTCTTGTAAAACAGCGTTTAAATCATTTCTCGATCTTGTGAGAATGAGTTCATGCTTAACGTTTACAACGATTTTTCGATAATCCTCAGCGAAACCAAAGATCATTGATAGAGGAACTGTCACATCAAAGTTTCCATTATTATCAGCTATATTTCCCACGTCGGTAATAGGTGTCTAACCAGAATTTGCAAGATACTTTAATTGACTGGGCGAGAAAGAAGTGTAGCCTTTCATCAAGGTTGTTGCAGCAACATTTTTGCATCGATCAATTTCTATGGCATTGATCTCATATCGAATTTCTTCAAAGAGATGACTGATAGCATTGTTCACAAAAAGAGTATGTTGTACAGCAGTACCATCTTGTTTAGTAATCTTGCCACAAATGTGTAGAGAACTTTTAGATGGTAAAACACACAAATCTTGATGCTGAATAGCTATTCGAATTTCATCACTATTGTTGAATGTATGTGAGGTGTAGGGTCGATGGCATGAATCTCATAATGTGAGACAGATTCGTCAAAGACGACTGGAGATTATACGTTAAGAACTGCCTCCATCTTGACAGCAGCAGCAGATAAACGTACAAGTTATTTTTTCAGTATTTTTCTCACTTGTTCTATTTTTCCTCCACCACCACGCTTTACTGTGAGACCGAGACTTTATAGAAATTGACTGTTCTGACGTGTTAATCGTTTGATCACTCGTTGTGGACTGACTGTCTGACGACATACTGAGCTGTTAATATAGCTTCTGTCAGCATTAAATACAATGCCCATTTCAGGTGCTTTTCAGATGCAAACGAATTGTAATAATTTCACCTCGAAGATTAATCAATTCACCATCTTGATCTACTAGAAGTAGTTGTAAATGATCGATCACTTTCACAGATATCGGTAAGTATATTATCTGTCTAGGAACTTCGATGATCTTGTAGCCAGGTGGGACTGCTGATTTATATATGCTCCTGTCGTAATGTTACACTCGACTCGTAGAGCGTTCACTTTGAGAATAGCTACTGGTAAATCAGAGTCATGACTTATGTAGGGTTTCAAGACTCTTGGAGTAAATCCAAGTAGACGAGCAATCGAGTCACTTGGACGAAAATCGATTTCATGACTGCATTCAATAATACTACGCAATGTATTATTATTTGGCTTGATACTAACTTTTATGCCTCGCGTATCGAGGATGCCTTGCAGAGTTCGTTCAATATCCTCAATCTCATAACTGCCTGTAGGAAGTTCAATTATTTCTTGCCCAACGTAAAACTTATTGCATTTTATATCAACGTTTGGTATGGAATTGAAAGTTAGCAGCTCAACAAGTCCAACACTATA
>CM053171.1:21779883-21851740 GCA_012977825.3 Pteromalus puparum
ATATGATATATATATATATATATAGTATTATAGCTAATAATATATGTCGTAGTGCTCAGCGCGGAGAGAGAGAGAGAGATGACAGCAAGTATCACTAGCGGAGGAGGGAGTGAGAGCGTGTGAGAGAGAGAGAGAGAGAGAAGAGAGAGAGAGAGAGAGAGAGATGGTTGTGTAGTGCACTATCGTGTGAGAGAGATATTGTCGCATAAACTAGCAGTAATCGGTTCGAGGGCTGGGAAAACTGAAGAAATGTGAGACTGCGGGTAGAATTCAAAACGCACTGTCGTTTCACATATTTTTTTTCTTAAAATTTTTTAATTTAAAGTAAAGTTAATGTTACTTTATACCGAGTAAAGTCCCCAGCTTTATATTATAAGATGCTTCCTCCAATAAACTAATAAATTATGATAATAATCCGTTGCAGCAAGACAACTTTAGACAACTGAAATGCATATCGTCTGCAATTGGTTTAAATAGCATAATAGCTGAAAAAGTGGGGGGTAATTTTCATTATATATAACAAATATTTGGTCCTGCAAAGAATCTCTAGATGCACCGCACGCTGTAGGAAATCGGTGCAGCGAAAATATGGTAGAGTGGGGACTATGAGAAACGCATTTAAAAGTACGAGAGAGAGGGTAGCTGCACGTGCTCAAAAAAAACTCAAGGATCTAGCTGTTTTGGCTGCACCGCGCGGGCTGTAGAAAATCGACGCAATACACTAGAGTGGGGACTATGGGAAACGCATTTAAAAGTACGAGAGAGAGGGTAGAGGAAAAATCCGAGGATCTAGCTGCTGCTGCGTGTGGGCTGTAGAGAATCGATGCAACATACCAGAGTGGGGACTATGGGAAATGCATTTAAAAGTACAAGAGAGAGGGTAGTTAAAAAAATCGAAGCATCTAGCGGCTGCACCGCGCGTGGTGCGCTTTGAACGAAAATACGTCTGCAGACGCCTGAGTGGGGACTATGGGAAACGCATTTAAAGGTATGAGAGAGAGGGTAGCTGATATCGTCCAAAGAAACATGAAAAGAGACGTCGCAAGCGTGAATGAATCGAGCTTGAGAAGCTTTTTTAGTGGAAGGGGTACAAATTTCGAGTATATTTAAGCAGCCCTCTGCTCCGTATTTGTATACACATTTTCGAGTATACGCAAGCAGTATACTGTGCTCTACATTAGTTGAGAAAGCTTGCTACAGCATTTGTAAGTATATTTTAAATATTTTATTATTTCATATATAAATTTATGCTTAATAATAAGTAATATTTTCATAGATAAAATGGATTTGATTGTTGATATCCAGGGATTCAAGGGACAAAACGGCCAATTTATAATCAAGGAGTTGGCCTACATTGATCCCAACGAGCCAGCAGCAGTAGCTCAACTAGCAACGTTTCAACCACCGCACTCTTTGCACGATTTGCTGAGCAATATCCAGTGTGCTAATCTGTGGTTTAAATATTCTTTCCACGGGTTAAAGTGGAACGATGGTGACCTTCCATATGTGAAGGTAGCTGAAGTTTGCTCCAGCCTTCTCGACTTATCACCGACAAGAAACGTGATTGTTTGGGTTAAAGGTGCGCAGAAAATCGAGTGGCTGCAGTCATATTTCCCGGACGTCCGTAACATAGAAGATCTCGGCTGTCCATCGTTAAAGACACCAGGACTTCGACCTCCGCTGGTGTGTACGCATCATCTTCCTGACTGGCAGCAGAATTGCGCTGTTCAAAACGTTTGCGCAATAAACAAGTGGCTCCGTGCAGTACGGCGAGATTTTATCTTCCCACTGCATTTCTTTGAGGAATATTATTTCTCATCTGATTCTGATACAACAACGTCAACATTGGAAGAATAATTTATTATGTGAGTATAATATATTCTTATAATTAATACATAAAAAATATAATAAGCATATATATATTGTTTCATTATTTTTTCAGAATGGAGTCACTAAACGCTGTGGCAAAAGCTCCACCATTCCTGCCTACGAAAAAAAACGTGTGAGCTGTCGTGGGACAGCCGGTTGGAACGAAGTTCCTCTCGCTATATACTGCGTATTAAATAAGAGGCACAATTAAATAAATTAAGAACGTGTAAGAATAATTAAATGAAAAATGAAATATATGAAAGAATGGTCATAAAATTGTACAAATGTGTTGAAAGTAATACAAAAATCATTTTTTATTAATAATTATTATACAAATATATATTAATGATATAGTTAATCAGTACAGTCAATCGTAGTAATGATTGGTTTATGATAACTGAAATAGGACACGTATGTTTGTGATTGAATTTTATCTAAGTTTCTCGAAAATACTGCATCGATAATGCATTAGTTGTACGTATTTGAATTTGTTCTTCTGATGTTTTCTCAAGTTGTTTGTTTTTGAATGCTAGATATGCTTGTGCTTTTGTTTGTTTTGTTTTTTTAATTACTTTATGTAATTTCTGTTTCTCACGATATTCTTGACATTTTTCGCATTTGTTTTTTTTTTTAATTGCTTTATGTAATTTTTGTTTATCACGATATTCTTTACATTTCTGAGCATTTGTCTTTATTGATTTTTGTATTATATCTTGTATCTGAGTAGTCGATGATGTAGTTGAATTGCTATTGAAAAAAATATACATCTATATATAACACGGCTTGGTAAACACATACGTTTTAGGTTATGACGCGCACGGCTTGGCATTGCAAACGCATTTCTTATGAAAAACGTAGTAAAATACCTGTATAACAGTGGTACTTACCTGACTCCACCATTGGTATCCTCAATTTCTGCTGAATCACTTTCACAATTCATTGTTTATTAATAAGAAAACAGTAAGAACAAATAACAACGTGATACACACAGAGAGAAATACAGCTGACGCTCACGCTGCACTGTTTACAGTTTGAGAGAGAGAAAGCAAGCGCTGCACGGCTTGCAGATAGAGAGAGACAGAGAAGTATCTGGAGAGAGGCATAGTATAGCTGTACGCTATACTTTCTGACGCCGTATGCCCCCTCTCCGAGCGAGTAGGAGAGAGAGAGAGAGAGAGAGAGAGAGAGAGAGA
Organism: Pteromalus puparum; assembly: GCA_012977825.3. Lineage (NCBI taxonomy): Eukaryota > Metazoa > Arthropoda > Insecta > Hymenoptera > Pteromalidae > Pteromalus > Pteromalus puparum. The sequence goes on from CM053171.1 coordinate 21,782,946, forward strand.
CACAGTATAGTCGTACAGTGGGAGAGAGAGAGCGAGCGCTGCGGCCTGCCCCCACCCCGAAGGCTGAGAGAGAGAGAGAGAGAGCGCATACGCTTGGAGAGAGAGAGAGAGAGCGCGCGCGCGCACTATAGCAAACGCGCACTATAGCCAAAAAGTGTCCGTTTTAGTGTCGGTTTTTGAACTAGGTCGTTTTTTTCCGCCTAGCCCCCATGCGCCGAACGCGCGATAAGGAACTTCGTTCCAAAATTAAGGATTTGGAGATCAACAAGAAGTATAAAATATCCAAATGTAAGAAAGTTCAGACAAAATTTGGCGTGAAGACGGTGCTGGAGTTGGATGCAAGTTTCGACGTTTTCCTCCCCACCAAAGTGAACGCCTTCCTCATGAAAAACGTTGCCGTCGAGGAGAAGTTGAAGCGGGAGATAGAAACTAGAGATGTCTATCTCCAACACCTTGGTAACAACATTGTTGAATTTATTTAATAACAATTTATCTCCATTACGTATAATATTAAGGATTTTTTCGAAATTATCAGAGTGTTTATGCTAAATTCTTTTTTACTGTGCAAAGGGGGATTATCGCTAGGCTTAGTAAGTTTTTTTCCTAATATTAAGGATTTTTATAACATCTTACATAGACAGTATTATTCAATTTATAAATCACAATTTAATAACTATTGGATTCACTTAAGTTTATAATGTACTCTAACACGGCTCTAACGCTATTTATAACTTTTAGTTTAAGATTGCGTATTATTCAATTTATAAATCACAATTTAATTACTATTAGATTCACATAAGTTTATAATGTACTCTAACGGTTCTAACGCTATTTTATATATATATATATATATAGATATATATATATATATATATAGGCGATAACTTTTAGCTTAAGACTATGTATTAACTTTAAGGATTTTTGATATGATATAATTACAAAAAATGTATTTACATAGAAAATTTAACAACAATGGATTGATGGATGAGTATAGAGTTTTTGTAGTCGATAAATAATGGCACACATTTATACTTTGTTTAGCTGCGTACTTATAATGGCATTGTAATAGTCACATCAGCGTATAGGTTAAGTAACTATATATATGTATACACACGGTATTTCACATTTCCTTAGACAGATTGGAGTTGTATGTGTATGTGAAGAATTTATTTTAAGGTTTTTTTCATACGTATGTTTTAGTAATAAGAATATATATTCATGCGATTTAGTTATAAGAATATAATAAAAGTTTTTATATATGTTTTAGTTATAATACAATATGTATACTCATATAATAAATAAGGATTTTAATAAATAAAACAAAAAATATATAATGAATAATGGATTTCTATTTTGTACTTATTCCTAGTAGCATCAATAACTGATGAAGAATTCGTGTATGTCAATGAATATTATTAGAAGGTTGGCAAGCACTCGGGATGGTCAGATGCTTGTTATCCAGCTAGTGTACTGACTCTTGAACCAATCAGCCATGTTGAAATTTTAACCAATCACGTTTGATAAAACAGGTTGGGAGCGTGTCAGTACCGGTACCAATTTCGATAAAGTAGATTCTACCGATGCTCACTCTGAGCTATGGACCGATCGCATCCTAGGTCGATAAAGTAGATTACCGATGCTCACTCTGAGCTATGGAGGGGGATCGGTAATGGAGGCGCCACCGTCTAAAACACTGGGGGGTGCCACTGCTGGCAGCCCGATCGATATGCAATGCTCTGCCGGTAAAACAGGGACCTACTAATATGAGTACCCATCCGTTGGTATTTGGTGGCGCAGGAGCCACCTGGTGCAGTATCAGTCTTACCCCTACTACTGGCAGCAATAGGATTTATTTTACACACCCATTAATCAATACACTCGCAACTATTACTTCACATCACTGTTCACGCTAAACTCTTGATTTAAACTACGCGGATAGTCGGCAGATAGCCAAGAAAGCCAGAACACGCAAAGATAGCCTACAACAAAGGTAGCCGCGGGACAAGGCCCAAGATATCCCGTCTAACGCCGGACGCGACTCTCGCGCGTCCCAAGGTCCGGTCGTAACCGGCACACACACGCTCACTTCAGCGTTTTGTCACCCTATATAACCCGATGCAAAACAACTCAAACACACCACTTATTTAACTAATCGAGCACGAATAATGCAGATGCGTCCCGATGATTAACCTACTAGAGCTCTCTCTGCATCCAACGACTAACTGGGAGACTCACGATTATGCGCCGAATGAAATCGAACGACACAATCCCCTTAAAATTAGCCTTTTTATCCCCTAGATATCCGGTCCAAACTTAACCAAGAAAACAGATAGCCACAGCAAGAAAACCGCACAAAAGATAGCCTTGATCGAACAAAGATAACCGCGTTCGTGACCCGAAATCGTGGAGCTGCACGCTCGCGAAAAAACCTTAGGCAAATTCGGAAGCGAATCTACTAACCTTTGTTCCTCAGAACTTCCACACTTGTTAAGCACTAAGAAGATCCACCGGGAGCTGCTCAAGACACGCTCGTTTGGGTTCAGCCAGGGCAGGAGAGTGACAAACTTGGCGCTCAGTATGAGCGGCCGAGGCCGAATTCTCCCGAGCTGCGGCGGCAGTGCGCTCGCCTATTGGTCGCCGCGGAGCGGGACTACCGTCTCGCTCGCTCTCGCTTACCGTATAGATATGCGCGCACTACTCTCGCTCGCCATGCGGCGGCGCATGCGCTCTCGCTCTCTCTCTCTCTCTCTCTCTCTCTCTCTCTCTCTCTCTCTCTCTCTCTCTCCGACCTGCGACCCAACCCTGGCAAAACTAAGTCCATCTTTTTTGGTTCTATGAGGAATGTTGATGACATTAAGTCATGGAACCTGCCAAGAGTTCCGTTGCCGGGCGGAGTGATCGTCCCTTTCAGCGAGTCAGTCGTGAGTCTCGGTGTTGTACTTGACAGTAAACTTATTTGGAAACCGCAAGTCGATTCGATCACGAAAAAAGTCAACAAAGCCCTGTATAGCTTGCGGTTCATTAGGGGCTGTACCACCGAGACTCTCCGCAGAAGGCTAGTCGAGTCTCTTATTCAACCGCACCTTGACTACTGTACTGTGACCATCCTGGACGCGTCAAATGAAAAACGGATACGGATACAGATACTGAGCAATTCATGCGTGAGATACATTTTCGGGGCCAGAAGGGATGAGCATATCAGTCCCTACCGGAGACGTCTAGAATGGCTGCGCACCGATACCAGAAGACTCTATTTTGAAGCTATTCTTTTGTATAAGGTAATTCGGGTCGGTGAACCAACTTATCTGGCTTCATTTTTTAGTAAACATAAGCCGGGACCCTCCAGTAGGGGAGTTCCTCAGGAACTGAGCATACCTGCAGTGAGTACTGATACCGGGGCTAGGGCCTTCCAGGTCCAGGGTGCTCGTTTCTAGAACTCTCTCCCTTCTACTCTGCGCAATCTCCCATCACTCGCTTCGTTTAGGAGGGCACTGCGAGGACACTTGCTGCAAGTGGAATCGTGGCTGCTCCGCGCTGGCGCTGCGTATATTAATTATTCTAGTCTGACTTGGCCTCTAGGCCGCATCATCTTCTTAATGTGCAATTAAGGCTGTAAAATGCAATGTAGATAGTTCTTTGACCAAACCACATGTAACTAGCGCGCCACGCGCGGCCTTACGGCCGCGGTGACTTACCGCCTTGTTGTGCCTTCGCGAAGCGATGCAAGGCACGCAAAACGCTCGCGCTTCGCGTTTTGCGCATAAGGCACGACGCTTACGCTTGCGCTTCGCGCTCGCTGTCTGACCTTACTACTTAATCTAATTGTTAGAAAAAAAATCAATGAAAAAACATTGATTATTAATCTCTTTTTCGTATACAATTAAAAAATGTGTCGGCCATACATAGGTTCAAAGTTTTTACAAATATTTTAGTTTTTGACTTATGATTTTAAATATTGTTGATTTTCGAATAGACATTCATATAAATTTTAACATGCATTCTCTTATTGCAACAAAATAATTAAAAACCCTTTTTTATTCAGTAAGATTAGAAAAAATTATCTTTTTATAGTACTTGAATTCAAATTATACACGCGAAATTTCATAAGGTGGCCAAATTCGGAACTATCCTATTGGTGGAAAATACATTGATTTATATGTAAGCTGTGACTGTGACGTCACGCTTAACTAACCGAATTCCATCCCGTTCCTAAAGTCGTGAATTTTGTGCAAAGATAGTTTATTACATAATTTGAACAGAAAAAGTATTAGTTTTATTATCAGCTAAGCAAAGCCGAACAGCTGTTCGTTGGCTCTGTCGAAGCGAGGCAGCGAGCTCGACCACTGCGTATACATTGTGCGCATCGATCTGGCGACCGGTTGGCGACATGCCCATGCAGCCGTCTGCCGTGTGTGTTTTGACGTTTTGAAGCTGCCTCCCGGTCTCCGCTAACCGCAATGTTTTGCTCTGTTTAACTTTTCGGCGATATAAGTAAGTGCGTAGTGAAAAAACGGAAACAATGACGCGATGCAGGAATGTTATATGTAGTTTTAAAATTAGAATAGAAGTGCTGCTATGGTGCATATACGTGTTTACAAGCAACATCTGCTCACCGCGATCCCGCTCGCGGATCAGCTGCTTGCGGTTGTTGCTTTGTAAGACAGTGCAAAAGGTATTCAAAAGTGATGCACCCGAAATGGCACCGACGATGCAACGTGTGAGCAGTGTGAGTGTCAGTTCATGAAGGAGTGCTGCAGTATAGGAAGACATGTAGCTCCAACGAGAAACTTGAGTTTTTGCTTGGAGTTGATCCTTTGTTTTTAGAATTGGAGTACTCCTGCGAATGCTGCTCCTGCTCATTCTATTGATGTGCTGTTACATTCTTCTTGCAAGATGCTGCTTGGATGAAGATTAACTATCGCATAAGATCAACGACTGGTTTTCCTTTGTTCTATTTCCTGTGTTCATTATGTGTATATCTATTGTGATATCTATTGTGTTATGTGCAGTATAATGAGTGTAATTTTGTGATCTGTTTTTTAGAGTTGTAATTCCGATGCCTCCCAAGATCACCCTGGACTGGATTCAATATCTCTCTCTCTCTCTCTCTCTCTCTCGCTCTGCCGGCCTTGGTGAGTACTAGACGTTTCGTTGTGTACGCCTACTTTGTACTACTTTTTCTGCCGCACTCTGCCTTCGGGCGCCTTTTGTTGCAGCTTGTTGCACGCACCTTAATGCAACCTTCAAAGTGACATATAATTCACTGGAGGCTGCATTCTTTTCTCTTCACCATCTTTGCTGCAAGCATCTGCCTCCTCACCTAACCTCAATTCGCTCGGCTTTGTTTTCTTTCCTGCTTGGCTTGGTTTATCTTCTCCACACAGTCTCGGCGCGACATCTCGCAGGACAAGGAAACAACATCTTCGCCCGCTCTACATTATCGACTGCCAGTAAGCTGCCGTCGAAATGAGTACAAGTGGAGTAAAACCCGCGGATCCACCTTCGATCATCTGCGATAAATGCGACAAGCCCATTCAGACCAGGGGCCCTAAACAATGTGAACTTTGTCACAACCACTTCCACACAAAGTGTATCACATTCAGATCCCTGCCTGTGAAGGGCGTCGCGACGTTTGCCTGCGAGACCTGTGCTGACGTGTACACTAAGAGAAGGCTGGAGTTGTCACTTAACAGTAGCACCCAGACCGTCTCTAAGGGCAAGGCCAACAACAACACCACGACCGCTCTCAAAAGAAAGCCCTCCTCTGCGCCTCCCTCCACCAGTACATCGCGCAATCAGTCGCCGGCGCGTCAAACATCGAGTGCAGCTGATGTCACACTGCAGGACATCCTCGCAGCGTTGACAGAAATACGCGCCAAGCAGGACGAGGCGGTGAGGGAGCAAAGGAGCATGTCCATGAAGATCTCTGGTCTGGAGGAAAGGCTTGGCCCCATCGAGCTGCGTCTCAGGGCCCTCGACGATCTACCTCTGCTTCAAACCCGTATGGAGAAGGCAGAGCAGAGCATCACGGAACTCAGGGCGCAGCTACGGGACCTGTCTGCGAGGCCTCTCCCTTCGCTGCCCAAGGACGGCAACAATAATAACAGCAACAACAACGCCGCCACGCCTGCCACTGTCATCCCTGCGGAGATCGCCAGTCTGCGCAGTGAACTGCAGAAGGTAAAGCGACAGCAGGAAACTTCTGCCAACAACACCGTGGTACTGTCGGGTCTATTCTACACACGTGAGACCCGCCTCGATCTACTGGCATTCTCTGTGCTGTCGGCCCTAGATCCCTCTGTCCTCAGAAGGGACATCGCAGGAGCAAGGGTCATGGGAAGACTTAATGCAGCCACTGCCACCTCGGCTGCAGACAGCAGACTTCCACCGATTGCTGTCACCCTGTCGTCCCACGCCCTTGTTCGTTCAACCATCTTTGCGAAAATCAAAAAGGGCAAACTCCATACAGCAGAGTTAGATGCTGGCATTCTCGAGGAAGCAAAGGCCCTAGCCCCAGACCATCAAGGGCTAGTGAACATCAATGAGCTGCTTCCTCGAGAGACCCATAAGCTTCGCGTCAGGGCCAGACTGGAGGCCAAGAAGAGGAGGGGGTGCAGAACCTATGTACGGGATGGAACGGTCTACATCCGTTCTTCAGAGGATACGGAAAGGGCCACCGTCATCACCAGCGACGAAGACCTGACAAGTTTTTTGTCCCAGTGGCCGCCGGACAACAACAACCACTGAAGACGGTTCATCTCATCCCACCCGCACCACCATCAGCACCATCAGCATCATCTACTACATCATCGGCCACTTCCTCATCAGTTTCCAAGGTAACTCTGTCCAAGGGTTTAAGGGCCTGCCACTTCAATGCTAACTCCCTCACGGGTCACATTGAGGCGGTTAGGCTCTTTTTGTCCACTCGTCCCACCTTCCACGTAATAGCTGTGACTGAAACCTGGCTAGACGAAAAGGTCAAAACAATCCCTTTACTTGACGACTATATACTATATAGACGGGACAGAAATAGAAATGGTGGAGGTGTGGCCCTCTACATACATAACACTTTGACTGCTACCATCATTGCATCATCTGACGGTGCATGGTCTGGCAGGCCGGGGAAGCCGGAGTATCTCTTCTGCGAGATTTCTGCTAAGGGAGTATCTCCCATCTTTGTCGGCGTTGTTTATCGTCCACCACATGCCCCTTTCATCCAGGGCAATGATTTCATAGAGAAACTCTCTACACATATGCACTGCTACTCAAACAAGCTGATCATGGGCGATTTCAACGCTGATCAACTCTCCTCTTCCGAAGATGCTAAGTTCATCAGAGCCTTCATAGAGGAGAACTCCCTACAGTCGGTCCCTTATGGCGCCACGCACCATAAGCAGGAATCTGACACCTGGCTGGACCTCTGCTTGATAGACGAGCAGGATCGCCTGCTTGAACACTGGAAGTCAGACACACCCTTCATAAACGGACATGACCTCATAACGGCCACTCTCGACGTACAGATGCCACGACACGTACCTAAAACCTTCACCTACAGAAACTACAAAGGCATCTGCGCCGAGAAACTGAGGAACCACCTCGGGGCATGTGACTGGTCATCCCTCGCCACTTCATCACTCGACGAATGCATTGCTGTACTCAACACCAACTTAACTAACGCTGTAAATCATCTCGCCCCATTACGCACAGTGACACCTGGACAGAAGCGCCACCCGTGGTTCACCACGGCTCTTCGTGGACTTGTGAAAGAACGAGACAGACTCTACAGGCGATTTCGCAGATCACGTCTCCCGTTGGATCTATTTTTTTATAGACTCGCCAGGGATGATGCTCACAGACACGTTGAGGAGGCTAGGCTGAACTATTATCATTCACGCCTGTCCTCCCTGACAGATGTCGGCGAGATCTGGAGAGAGCTAGAGAAGCTTGGAATAACATCTTCCAAGCTAAAACCACCTTCTCGCTTCTCAAACGAAGACCTCAATATGCATTTCAGCGGCATTTCCAACAACCCGCAAGCTCCTGCTGTTGAGGATTATCTGCGTACCCTCGAGAGTCTGAATTTCCCTGAACACTTCAGTTTCAGGGAAATTACGGAGTCGGACGTTTTAGCTGCAATAACGCACTTTGACTCCCAAGCCAGAGGTAGCGACGGCATCCCACAGGTTGTTATTCAGAAGGCCCTGCCAGTACTCGCTCCCATTCTTCGTCATATTTTTAACCTGTCATTGAGCGAGTCGTGCTTCCCCTCTGACTGGAAAAAGTCATTAGTGCACGCATTAAACAAAGTCAGCTCTCCTACATCTTTAACTGACTATCGTCCGATCTCTCTTCTATGCTTCCTGTCAAAGGCACTGGAGTGGCTGGTGCATAAGCAAATCTCTGAGTACCTTGAGTCCAGGCTATTTCTGGACGACTTGCAAACTGGTTTTCGCACTGGCCACAGCACTGAGTCCGGCCTACTCAAGCTAACGGATGAAGTTAGGCGTGGCATTAATAACAAGAAGGTAACTCTTCTTCTTCTCTTCGATGTCAGTAAAGCCTTCGACACTGTATGTCATGTCAAGCTTCTCCGAAAGCTAACACACTTCTGTTTCTCGAAGCAAGTTATCCGCTGGGTTGCATATATCGCAGGCAGAAAACAGGCAGTCGTTGGTGATGACGGCGAGCTTTCCACCTTTCGTCCTCTCAACACGGGAGTACCGCAGGGATCTGTCCTGGGTCCTCTGCTATTCTCCCTGTACATCAACGACATTAGTTTCTGCCTCGACCCCGATGTATCACATCTCATCTACGCGGATGACTTGCAAATCTACAGCCAATGCCACCTTGAGGAGCTCGACTCTTGTTCCGCGAAGATGTCAGCTAACGCCGAGAGGATTACAGGTTGGGCTGCACAAAATCATCTAAAGCTAAACGTTCTTAAAACTCAGGCGATCGTCCTGGGCTCCCCCCACTACATTAACGCTTTACCAAATGTCGCTAACACCTCTATCAATATAGGGGGAGCCCAGGTCGAATACCAATCGTCTGTGCGCAGTCTGGGAGTGGTGCTCGATTCTAAATTGAACTGGAAAGAGCACGTCACACAACTGTGTAAACGTGCTCATTCACTAATGTATAGGCTATACTTCTTCAGAAAGAGCACCAACCAAGAGTTGCGCAAGCATCTCGTGCAAGCACTGCTGTTTCCCATAATAGACTACTGCTCTCTAGTATACTGTGACCTTACTCAAGAACTTGACACTAAACTACAGAGACTGGTGAACACAGGAATACGTTACATCTTTGGTGTAAGGAGGGACGAGCACATCACCCCCTACAGACGTGAACTGCAATGGCTCACCACCGCCGGGCGTAGGAAGTACTTTGCGGCCTGTTTTCTCAGAAAACTTTTCAACACTGCCACACCATCGTACATCTTGGCCTTCTTTGACTTCCACGTTGTACTCCGTCCTGTGTGGGGTGAGGTGACTGCCCTGGACATCCCCCCCTTTGGCACGGAGACACTGAGGAACTCATTTCATATCAGTGCCTCATACCTCTGGAACTCCTTACCATCTCATCTTCGTGACAATAGATCTATCACTCAGTTCAAAACGCAAGCTAAGCGCTACTTCCTCGCACAAGAGAGTACATAACATCTTCAAGCAGCATTCGTCACCCATTTCTCGCCTCCATTACTCTCATACTCATACACCGACCTTCATCAATGAACAGCTAATCAACTTACTACCTGTATCAATAATTTTGTACAACATAATGTACATGAATAAAAATTTCTAAAATCTAAATCTAAATCTAATCTCTCTCTCTCTCTCTCTCTCTGGTGGTGCTGGTTGGCGTTTCTAGGTACTTCAACAGCCTCAATACGACTCTGGAGCTGGATTTATTGTATCTGATCGTGTTGCTTGGCATCTCTGGCTGATGTCATCACCTGAAGACAACCTTAGAATTACATTTGAACTTTCTGCAAGTGCTGGTTGGCGTTTCTAGCTGGCTCAACCACCTGCGAATGATCCTGGAGCTCTATTTCTACTATCCGGCAGTCCTGTTTGGCGTTGCCAGCTGATTGGATCACCTTGAGACGATCTTGCAACTGAATTGATGCTGTCTTGGAGTATTGGCTGGCATTCTTGGATACTTAAACTATTTTAATACGAATCTGGATATGGATTTATACTATCTGACAAGGTAATTTTGGAAATTTTGGACACATGTGGTTTGACGGTATTCATACTTAAAAGCTGCCTTGTTTCAAGTTTTTATGCAGAGATCAGTGGTCTGAATCTCTCAATAACTATTTATGAGTTTGATTTTGTAATATTTTTCTGTATGTCTATGTGTATAAAAACGTCTGCATTTGTTGGATTATGGTCTACTGCGTCTACCTGAATCAACCTAAGGATACTGATGGTGATGATAACTGAGCTATCAAAATCTTGGAGTTGGAACGTAACTTCATTCAAGACTATGGCACTACTATACTTCCACTATACGTATCTATAATCATGTATTTTAGAGGCTGGTTTTTCTTTAACAGTTAATTAAATTATACAGTCATTGTTTTCTAGTTTTATTAATTAAATTCTATTTTTCTTGTAGGTGAAAAAAAAACAATTTAACATGGAAGGCCTCAAGAGTATTTTCAAAAGGATTTTAAAGATAGTTAACAGAAGATTCAAGATTTTATCAAGATTTGATTTAGTAATAGGGTTTCATTTAGAAAATTTATTATAATAGCATAGTTTAGAGGGACGTGTCAGGCTTCTCAGAGCAGGCTGAGATATCGAATCTCACACATTTTTCGCGCACGAAACTATAAGGCACTTTCGTATCGCGGTCGTGCCTAAAAAGCGAGGTTCATTGGTTTTATTGAGATAAATGTGATATTATTTATATGTGTAAGAGTGTGACGGTTTACCTAGCAAGGTATTACCTTTTTCAGTATTATGATTTTGCGTACGATAATGATATTTTGCAATGACCAATTATCGCTATATTTATATTTATACTATCGCTCTAATTATATTTGTATTCATTAATGTTTTTTATGCAACAAAGTTGCTCTTCTTGTAATGTAATGTAAGCCTGAAGTACTGTATCAACGTTACTGTATTATGTTTGCTCTAAGCAGATAGAAAGGCTCTCTCTCTCTCTCTCTCTCTCTCTCTCTCTCTCTCTCTCTCTACGACTAAACGTGGAAGTGGACGCCTGCGAAATTCAAACTCTCGCAACCGTTAGATAGCCAACTCTCGCAGATAGCCCAAAGCTTTACGCTCTGTTCTACGGGACCCAATACAATTAAATGCCACTGGCATCAGGGCCCTTGATCTGAGTGTGCATCAATATATCTCGAGCGCGATTCGCACTAGTTTTTATCCCCGATGCTCTGCGGATGAACGGCAGCGCTGCTCAAGCTGCTTCAGAGGCTAGCGCTGTCAGACTCCGCCAGGACTCCGCCATCGACGTACGACGCTTTATGATGCGCGGGCCGTTCCTTGAGCGCCCTGTTGAGTCGTTGATTCTCCGCCGGCTGCGCCAACCAAGTCGTCTCTCCTCGTTCCTTCACGACCTTTGTGGAGCTGACGACAGCCGGAGTTCCTTTTGACTTTCGCGAACATCTCCTCTCTGGCGCTGTTTGCTTAAAAATAAAACTAACACGAATTATACCCATGCATGCACTCATTTACTCGACCTAGGGATGCTCTGCCCTGACCTCTCTCAGACGACTTGTCACATGTTGAGGATTCAACATGTTACAATGTATAATAATTAATTCTTATAATAAAAAATATGTGCACTCAACCTCAAAAACAGAGCCTGTTTATGCCTTTTTTAAGGTCTAAGTAGTATAAACGCGTATTTTAGGATTTGAATTTCGCGCCGCTGCGCACTCTCCGTTGCGACGTTGCGCAGCGTGCGCATGCGTCAATGCGTGCGCCACCTGCTCGGGCCGCGAGCCCTGACGGGCCCGCGCGCGCTTCCGTTCACGCTCATTCTTGTACGTACTAACGAGCGACTCGTATGTTAAGCGTACTTCTCAAGATTTTCCAAGTCTAATTGTACTTGTCCATTGCGCTTCTTGTTCGGGTGCAATAATACGTCCGTTCTTTTCAGAGCGAGTATTGTTCACCTCGTTTTTGTGCGACATTGTAATCCGCGATTTCCCGCTGAATCTCGCGATTACGTGCGCCGAGTTGTGTGTGTGTGTGAGTGCCTCGAGGCCATAGTTTAAGGACAATTGGCGAAGCTGTCCACGTCTTGGACGTGACTTCTTCGGGGCGAGCGAGTAGTGGCAACATCTCTTGTTGCCCAGGCGCCAAGCGTCTGGACCCTCGACACCAGGTCTCTCTTCCCAGGCCCGGCTTGCCAGCCCACCAGGACTCGGCGAGAAGCTAGCGGCAGCGTGCGACGAACGTGCGACTTAGCGTCATCCACAGGCGACGGCGTTCGATGTTGCGGCGATTGTGCGAGCTACGAAAGCGTAAGAGAGATCTCTCTGCGGCGTCTAGTCTTAAGTTTCTCTTGCGTTTTCTTCTCTTTAGTATATCTCTTTGTATCATTTGTTAAATAAATCTCTCCGCTTGCTACGGCTTTTCCCTCTATTTCGTGAGGTTTTTTATGCCACGGCAAGTGTGTCTTTTTTACCGCGAAATATTGTGTTTTTACTGACTAACCCTTCACCACTCAACCCTTTCCTTGTCTGAACTCACCTTGAGTTCTTCACTTAAGGGGGCACACCACCTTTAAAGTCTGAAAAATAAACTTCTTATAAATAATAACAAAAATAAATTATAATTGTTATATAATTTTTATACTAATATTAGGTTATATTACCTGTATTTTTACCATGGTAAATCCATATTAGCACCTACTTACCCATGGTGACTCTCCGTATACTGTTTTGAGCATTTTGGCACTCTCCGTAGGATTCCATGTGACCACATGGTTTGATTGGGCTAAAATTTTAGGAGCATGCTTTGTACACTAATACTTTTGGTATGAATACAGGAATTTTGATTTGAATGCTTAGAAAATGTTTAACAATAAAGATACTTAATTTTTGGCCTTTTTAAACCTATTTATGCCACATTTTTTTTTCATAAAAGATTTTCTAAGTATTCAAATCAAAATGTTTAACAATAAAAATACTTAATTTTTTGGCCTTTTTAAACCTATTTATGCCACATTCTTTTTCATAAAAGATTTTCTAAGTATTCAAATCAAAATTCCTGTATTCATACCAAAAGTGCAAGTGTACAAAGCATGCTCCTAAAATTTTAGCCCAATCAAACCATGTGGTCACATGGAATCCTACAAGAGTGCCAAAATACTCAAAACAGTATACGGAGAGTCACCATGGGTATGTAGGTGCTAATATGGATTTACTATGGTAAAAATACAGGTAATATAACCTAATATTAGTATAAAAATTATATAACAATTATAATTGTTGGATATAAGCGAGCAGATGTCTGCTTGCTAGAGACGGCAGGCCCAACGCAGAGCTACGCTACTCAACTCTCCCCTCTCTATGCCGCGAGACGGTCACCGCCGATGTCGCTGTGCGACGGCGGCGCTCACTTCGCCTTGTGCACTCGAGCGGTCAATACGCGTTTTAGCTTGACTGTTCGATTACTTTTGTTATACTAATTATATTCTCATATAATAGCTTGACTAGGTTGTATCATCAATGGATGATTAGCTTGAAGTATTATCAATAAATAGTGTTTTATTGTGAAATCCTGTGTACACATTATTTCTCCCCAAGCATGCATGGTCCGATCACGTTAGAGTCTCAACAATAATTTATTTTTGTTATTATTTATAAGAAGTTTATTTTTCAGAGTTTAAAGGTGGTGTGCCCCCTTAATTTTAGATAACGTTTAGAGTCAAATGTCGTCTATATTCAATTTTTTTCTGTAACATGAATAATTCTATTTCTTTATCTAAAATCATTATTTGTTATAAACTAGCTTTTCATAAGTCCTAAAATAATGATATCTCTTTTACCGAAACAAAATAAGAATTTCAAAAAATTATACACATTTTCACTAGCGGCGTACCAGATGAACTTCCTTAAGGGGATGTCATCGCTAAAGCTTCGCAAATCCGCCACGGGGTATTTTATATTTCAAAACTTTTAGAAAAACGAAAAGTTGCATCGAAATTTCCTTCGATAGAACAATTCATTAAACTTAACTCTAGGGCGCTTCAGAGCCGGTTTTTTATTGCAAGCTTTATTTTAAAAGTTGTATGTAAAATTAGATTTTAAGGTTGGCGCTGTAATCGCGTGACTACGCGCAAACATCTGTTCGTATTTCAAAGATTCTAGAAAAACTAAAAGTCCGATCGAAATTTCCTTCGGTAGAATGATTTATTAAACCTAACACTACAGCGCTTTAGAGCCGGTTTTTCATTGCAAGCTTTATTTAAAAAGTTGTATGTAATAGAAAAACAGTTGTTTTAGCGACGACATCCCATTAAGTTGTAGATATAAATAGTGAAAAATATTTGACATAGTTGCCGTATAAATGCTACTAATCAGAGCTAAAAGTTACGATACGGTTATATTTAATTGTTTTAATGCAAATGCTAAAGCCTTCTTATCATGTCTTTTGTATTTTTTAATCTACTTTCATTTGTATGAATGTCAGTGCTATCATCTGTATGGTACCACCCAAACAATGACTCATTTTACATAGTATTTTATCATCTGCAACTTAAGTTTTCTTCAACAAGTGCAAAAAGTCGCCATAAGTCTTACAAGTAAGACTGTAGAATTCTTTATCCAAAATAATATATTTGATTTAGGCATTTCAAGATACGTTTTGCAGAAAAAACAGACCGTGCTTTCGACGGAGTTGAAATTTATAGCGCATGTTATTATTGTGGTCGTTTTCAAAATTACAGAACATTTTTTTTTCGCAATCCACAACGCATATTATTTTGCAGCCGCTATTGAAATCTACAGTGCACATATTTTGTAGATACTATTGAAATCTACGACGCTTATAACTTTTGTAGCCACTTTTTAAAATTACAGCGCATTTTATTATTGCAGCTGTTTTTTTATATTGCGGTGCATTTGCAGCCGCATTCTATTCCATAGCGCATATTATTTTGCAGTCGCTCTTAGAGTGCATTTTATTATTGCAGCCGCTTTTCACATTACAGCGCATTTGGAGCTGCTTTATATTCCACAGCGCATATTAGGCGAGCGGGACACCCCTAAAAATGCGCTTCTATTCGAAGAGCGTGGTCACTCGCGTCCTACAAGCTAATTTTTTTTTTTTAATTAAAGCTTATTAGACTTGTAGATTAAGGACGTATAATTTTTTTAAGTAAAATCAATGGCGTCATAGAAAAAATCGAGATGAAAGACGTAAATGGCGTGCGAGCTGCACAGCGGCTATGTTATAGTAGCAGTATTATATAGTTTATGTCTCGTTTATGAATAAACATTTTCATACAAAATATTCTAATGTATTATGATACACACACACACACACACACACACACACACACACACACACACACACACACACACACACACACACACACATATATATATATATATATGTAATATGATAAAGAAACTTAAAGTCTAATGTATGTAAATTTTTTCAATTTTAATAACATTTAATTTTTAATGTATTTCAGTCTATATAATGGTTGATAAAAAAAAGGAAAGATGAGTCTTACTTCAGTCGTGCAGGCACTGCTCGTATAAATATACACAAATAATTATAATAGAATGGGTGTATTTTTAATTAAAACAGAATAAAATTGAAAGTAGCATAAGTAAGTATAACACGGTCTATGTATAAAATGAAAGAAACTGAGATTAAAAATATTATTATTACTTTTTAGGTGACGTATTGATTAACAAGCCATACAGGCAGTACGACAATCCAGGCAGTTTCCAACAATCTAAACTAAAAATAGCTGAAAAATTGGCCGCCAACCCTTTGTTTCTTTTAAAGATAGGTATGACATTCTAAAAGATTTAAAAATATTCCACGGTAATGGTATGCTAAGAAAAGAAAATGATTCAATATGGAAAACTGCTTGTGAAAAATTGGAGAATCGAATAGAACGTCACAATCTATATTGTTCAGTACAGAGTAATGTACATGATTTGCTACAACGCTTAAAAAACTTTCAAAAAGTTACTAAAAGCAACATACAGAATTTAAAATATTTAGCAAGCGATAGCGAAGAAGAGGAAGATGCAGAAACCGAAGCTATAGCAGAAATTTCTGATTGCAATGACTATTTTAAAATACCTATAGAAAAACGGAATCCACAAAAATGTGATCCATTAGAATTTATCATGCATCTTGATGAAAAACATTGGGATAAGATAAAACCAATAAAAATAATGTATGCAGATCAACGAGAGTACCAAATCTTAAAAGAAGGATGGACACATCTTATAGCAAAGAAAATTTGGATGGACGAGAAGATACCATGCGCTTACTCTTTCAAAAAAGACCATGTGTATATTTTACAAGACTATCCTTTTTTTGACTTTTATGGATTCTGTAAAGAATGTAAAACATATATTTATAACAAATGTTCCAATGATTTTTCAGTAAACTCTAAAGCAGTCGATATTAAATTTAGTACGTTCAATACAAAACATTGCTCATACGCAGAAGAGAAAATTTGCAGGTAAAGTAGCAGACAAAGGAATGAAAGAGCTAAAGAATGTTAAAGCTAAATATTACAGGCAAAAAAAGCTGATGTTGAAGCACCAATTTTACAAACTACAATTAATTACAGAAAAAATAGACAAAGAGCCATTGAAAAACATTTAAATCTATCAGGTCCTACAAAAGTATACGATTCACTACTTTACCTCAAGACAAAGTTTCCTGAAATTAAGGCAAGTGCAAAAATATTCTTTCATTATCAAGTATTGGACATATGAACAAATTTTATTATGGAAGGATTTATCAAACAGAGGCAGACTCTCTCTATCTATAGATGCTTCAGGAAGCTTTTGCAAGAATGTTGATATGCCAGAACATAAAACTGGACATTTGTTTTTTTATGTAGTTATTACAGAAATTTTTTCAAAAATAATCCCATTACTTTAGATGCTAACAGAAAAGCATGATACAAACACTGCAAAACTTTGGTTACTAGATGCTAAGCTTTCAGGAGCACCTGACCCAAATGTAGTTATTACTGATGGATCCCAATCACTTTTAAATTCAGTTTTTTTTTAACATACAATGAATGTACATACAGAGAATATTTAGATACATGCTTTCAATGCCTGCAAAAACAGATAGATGAATTAAGACCAGTAAATGTCAGATTAGATAAAGCTTATGCCATAAAAGCAGCAACACGATGGAAGTGCTTTGAAAAAAAGACAATCGTGTCAAAGACTTTTACCTGCGATACATCGGTTACTCAATGAACTGCATTGATTTCAAAGTTCTAGAAGATGTACTTTTATCTATGTTTATTGTGTCAGAGAGTTTAACGCTTGAGAATGACTCCCAGTGTGAAAATCAGGTTAATTGGTTGATTGACAAGCTGCAAACCTATAATATTGACGAATATCAAGAGCATTTGGATCAAGCAAAAGAAGTTTTGGATGTGACAACGGAAGAATATTTAGAAATAACAACAGATAATACTATCAAAGATTACATACAGACTATATACAATACAGCACTAACGATCGCTGATAAAAATCTAACGTGAACTAGCATGCCGAATAAATTTGCCTGTCCAGCAAGCAAAAATAATTTATTTTACTTATACTCACAATTCCCTGCATGGACCAGAACAATGCAACACCATTATAAATCACCAGATAACGTCGCTACATCCGTAGATCAGAAGCAAATTTCAAGGAAAAAAGAAACACTGATTTTATTTCTTATCCTATTATTTGTAATAAGTTTGATCTATATGATATAGATTCAATTGATGGGAAAGCAAATTTAATAAAAGCTGCGTTAGAGAATGAAAAAAAATCATTGAAAATAGAAGATAAAGCTAAAGAATAAAAAGTTTTGAATGGTGCTTTTAGTAAAAGGCAAAAAGAAAATTCAATGAAAAATGTATTGAAAGTTTCAGAAAAGCCTTGCAATGAAAAAAAAGTAAGGATCAGTATATGTGTAATGTGAAGAAAGAAAATGAAACAGAAAAAAATGTATGCTGTGATAAAAATAGTTTCAAAAAGTTGTCGCAAAATGATTCTGAAGAGAGCTTTAAACATGACGTGATATTAAATGGAAATCTTTTAGCACCAATCCAAATTAACAAGCGAAGAACGATGAAGCGAGGTTAGGTAATGAAATTCGGTGGCTACTCGATAGCGGGTGCTCTGATCATATAATAAATAATGACAGGTACTTAGAAAAATGTATCGATTTAAAGAAACCCATAAATATTTATCTCGGTGATAATAGTCCGGTAAAAGCAACGAAAATTGGCAACGTTGTAGGTTATTTTGATGCATTTGGTAAAAAAAGTAAAGTCAATATGAGTAACGTATATTATGCCAAAGAAATGAATATGAATTTGATTAGTTTTGGTAAACTAACTAATAACAATACAATTATCTCGAAAAATAACATTGCGAAAATTATAGATAATGATAATAATTTAATAGCTGTTGCCTATAAAGAAAATCGAACTTACAAGATGACTAGTAAGTTAAATTTCGAGGAAAAGAGTGTAAACAGAGCAGACAGAAGTAACAATAATAATATGAGTTTGAAAGATAAATGGCATAGAATGTTAGCACATGTAAACTTTAGCTATTTGAATACACTGTGTAAACAACAGTTGTTAGGTGGTATTCCAAATGAACTTGAATCAGAATGTATGAAGTGCAAAACTTGTATTGAAAATAAAATGCACAATCTGCCGTTCAACAATAATAGAACAAAGGCAAATGATATATTAGAAATTATACACACGGATGTGTGCGGTAGTTTTAAAACCGCTGGTTTGAATGGAGAAAAATATTTTGTTTGATTTATTGACGATTATAGTAAAATAGCTAGAGTTTACTGTATTAAAACTAAAGATAAAGTTTTTGATTGCATGGTTCAGTATATTAATGAAACTGAAAATTTAACCAGAAAAAGAGTAAAGAAAATTCGATGCGATAATGGTAAGGAATATTTAAACAATCGATTTTACAAATTTGCCAAAGAGAAGGGTATTTTTATAAATAATTGTCCAGCGTATGTACACGAACTGAACGGTACAGCGGAAAGATTCAATAGAACAATAATGGACATGGCACGTTGTTTGTTAGAAGAAGCGCAAGTAGATAAAAAATATTGGCCTGAAATCATATGCGCAGCAACGTATTTAAAAAATCGCACGTTAACAAACACAATTGAAAGAAAAACTCCTTATGAAATATTCTTTAAAAAAAGGCCAAATGTAGAACACTTAAAATTATACGGGAGTAGAGTATTTGTAAGAAAACCAGAACAAAAAAGACTATCGAAATGGGATAAGAAAGCGGATATGGGAATTCTGTTAGGTTATAGCGAAGTCGGCTATAGAGTACTAATAAATAATAAAATAACAATTTCGAGACATGTTGAGCTTGTTGAATCAAATGAAAAATGTATTGGTCTCGATAATGACGAAACTTTTTCTTCCCGTACTCTGACTCTTGAGTCGAGTAAGAGAAGTGAATTTAATTCCGAAAATGAAAGTGATCTTGACGATAATGTTTTTGAAAGTGCAGATGAGAGCGATAAAGCACAAAATATTACAAAGAAAAATAAGAATGTAAATTTGGAGGCAAGCACTCCACGTAGAACTACGCGTTTAAGAAAGAGTCCGATAAGGTATCCAAATACTGCTACGCCTTCATTTATAAACCAATCTTCGGAAAAGTTTATAAATAACAGTAATAAAAATATTTCAGTACATTATTGTAGAATAGATGCACCTTGTACTTTTGAGGAGGCGTTGAATAGTAATGATAGTGAAAATTGGCAAAAAGCCATGAATCAAGAAATAGAGTGTATAAATAAAAATAAAACTTGGAAATTAGTAGATAAAGTAGAAGATAAAAAGTATTGGACGTTAAATGGGTTTATACGAGAAAATCAGACGATAGATATAAAGCTAGGTTAGTTGTGCGACGATTTCAACAAACTGATGTAATTGATGACATATACGCTCCAGTTGCAAAGAATCAAACATTAAAAATTTTGTTTGTTTATTGTTGTCAAAACGGTTTAAAGATTGACGAAATGGATGTAGAAACCGCATTTTTAAATGGCAAAATAAACTCGGAGGTATATGTTTATCAACCAAAAGTTTACGAAGATAGAACAAACAAAGTATACAAATTGTCAAAAGCGTTGTATGGATTGAGAGAAAGTCCTAGAGACTGGTATGAGTGCTTTGATGAGTGCATTATAAAATTAGGATTTAAGAGAAGTAATGCAGATCTCTGTTTATACAAAAAAGGAAAAGGAAACGATGAAATTTATATTTTGATTTACGTAGATGATTTGTTGATTTGTAGTAAAAGTAAAGAAAAGATACAAAATATTAAGAAACTCTTGTCAGATAAATTCAAAATGAAAGATTTAGGAAAAATTAAAGAGTATCTTGGAATAAATATTGAATATGACTGCAACAATTGTGGAATGAAACTAAGTCAAACTAAGTCATCGAGTCTCTAGCTGATAAATATAAAATAATAGATAGTAGATTGTATAGTACTCCTATGGAGACAAATCTAAAACTCGAAAAGGCTGAAAATTGCGAGTCAAACATAAAGTATAGAAACTTGATAGGTGCTTTATTATACATAAGTTCAAATACGAGACCGGATATAAGTTTTAGTATAAATTACCTTAGTAGATTCCAGAATAGCTATAATGAAACGCATTGGAAATATGCTTTACGAGTATTAAAGTATTTGTATTTAACGAAAAATCTGATTTTGCATTATAAAAAGAATGAAAGTTGTAATATTATAGAATGTTATGTCGATGCCGACTGGGCTGGAGATATCATAGATCGAAAATCTACTACAGGGTATGTAATACAAATGTTTGGAAATGTAGTTGACTGGAAGTCTAGAAAACAAAAATGTATCGCTAAAGCGTCAACATATGCAGAGTATGTTGCTCTATCCGAAGTTGTAAGCGAACTAGAATATATTCGAGAATTAGTAAAAATATTCGACATAGATATAAGTGAACCGATAAAAATTTATGAAGACAATTCGGGTGCGATAAATATTGCAAACAAAGGAAACATGACAACCAAGAACATTGAAAAGCACTATCATACTGTTCATGAAAATGTAAAAGAGAAATTGATTGATATTTACTAAAGCACTATGTAAAGAAAAGTTTGTAAAATTTAGAGAATTGTTAAATGTAAAATCATAATGTACAGTACAAATGTAAGGAGGCGTGTTAGAATATGAATAGTACATTTGTATGTACATTATACTATAGTATCTAGAGATAGGATGCGCAACTACTCGACAGTGAGTCTCGTCTCGTTGCGCACCGTAGGTAGCATAGCATATAAGATAGACACACACATGTGCGACGCCACCAGTACTATATATATGTGAGTCATACGACATATAGTCACTGCGCGACTACGACACTTCCCACTCGTTGCTGTACGCTCTTGGAGAGCACACGCATGCTCGGCATGCTCTGTAAATATCAATTACAATAAACCACATTATTAACAATAATCCTCCCGTCTACCTCCCTGTTTTCTCATCAAATAGAGTAAGAGTATATTTTTTTTAGAAAATAAAAATTTACCATTAAATAGCAACTCACCCACGTATGTAACGATAGGTACAGATTATTTTCAACTTGTAGGAATTATTGAAATAATAATGACCTACAATCCACCGCATTACGTAGCTTACTGTTACAATATGGCAACGAAGAGATGACTTAACAAAAAGCTTAGTTGATTTAAAGATGTTGCAAAACAATATGAAAATATATTCTTTTATTTTTGTAAATAATAACAGTTCACAAAAGTAAAATATTCTTTACCCTGTTAGAAATAGTTAAAAGAAATCGATAGAAATCGATTAAATTTTTAATCGAATTTGAAGCTAAATCTTAATCCCATTTTTTGCATTAGAGCTCGATTAAAATCGATAGAATCGATAGGAGTCGATAGAATTATATACGAAAAATGACTATTAAAGTGAATAAGGGTCAATCATTGGTATGAAACAACGGTTTTAATTGTTTTTTTTCGTATTGAAATTAATCGACTCCTATCGATTCTATCGATTTCAATCGATTTCTAATACAAAAAGTGGGATTAAGATATAGCTTCAAAATCGATTCAAAATTTAATCGATCTCTATCGAGTATTTTTAGCAGGGTAGTCAGAAATGTTAAAATTACAAATAAAAGTATGTACAGTTTCGAGAATAAAAAAACACGATTAATGTTGTTTAAATGTTCTATTATGACGATTACCTATGTAATATTCTTTATAATCCTCACGTTCTACATAAGTACTATGCACTTGTGCACTTAGTTTTTTACAATATATTTTTGTTATTCATTTATCTTTGTTCACGTCAAAATAAAAAATTAATTGAGATCTCCATAATATCTGAAAAAAAGAAAGAATAGAATAAGAGAATTTTAACGATCAAGTTATAACGGGGTTCGTATACCGTTGTAAGCGATCAGTGGCGCATCCACTGATCTGTTAATGTGCGAGAGGAATAGTTGCAGCAGCTCGTTGCAGGCTTCTTGAAGGTTATACGAAACCTGGCCCGTAGCGCAGTATATGCTGAACGTGCACGTCCTCGTGCACGTGAGCCCGCGGAGGCGTCGTGAGTGATAATGCTACGTAGCGTATTCGCGAGTTTAATCTAGAGGAAACGCACCGGAAAGGATAGAGTCAGGAGCAAAATCACAAAAGCTGAGTAGCGGTAACTGTTTCGTTTATGTAACTCGTGGCTCGACCGGAGTGGCGCAGAACAGGTGACGGGGGCCCTCGCTGGACGGCAGGAAGGGCGACTCGTGGCCTCGAGTGTGGCTGGGTGCAGCGGGAAGTCGAGCGGTAAGCAACTGCTCAGCTCGTATTCGGCACGCTATATCGAGTAGCGTCCGGGATCCAATAGCACGATGCACACCCAGCGACACGCTCCAACTCGTCACGGATGCGGCAGCAATCCTCCGGGAGATGTTTCGTCGCCGAAGCTAAGATTCACGGAATCGTACGAAGCGAGAACAAAAACAACTGTTCGGGCCGTGATCTACTACCAAGTGTCGCAGCGCGGCGCGCGACCGCATGGTCAGAGCGAGCTTTCTCCCGCTCTCTCTCACTCATCCTATATAGGTGCATGCACACACAACACTCGACTGGCTCTGCCCTCTCACTTACCTGCTGCTGAAAGCAATGTCTTTACATGAATGTTAAATGATATTTTATAATGTGAATGTAAATATAACAATGGAATGTAGGGGAGAGAGAGATAACGAGAGCACAAAAGGCGACTCGTTATAAAGTGTCACTGAAAACTTTAATTTTTTGTAATATTACATGGAACCATTATTTGATGGAATGAATGTTGAAATAGCATCAGCAACAATAACTTTGTAAACACTTTTTTGAATTTTTTGAAAGCTCCTGTTGCGTGCATGGACTTTCCCAAAATAAGATTTTTTCCATTCCTTGGGCCATTTGGATAAGACACTATGTAAAATAAAAAAATAAAAGACTTATATTAAACAAAATTCAATTAAACATAATAATTTAGAGAAAACTTTATAATACTTGCTTTCTAAATTTATATAACCTAAAAATTAGTATTTTTTGTCATCACTGCACATATCCAGCAGAAATAAGTTAGACAACAAAAGCTTGATATGGTATCCATAATAATACTACATATAGGTGTAGTAATCAAGAGGCGCGACAGCGCCGCGCTGGCGAGTAAAAGTATACGAAGTATACGACACGATGACGACGCGGGTCGCGTCCCTATTATACTCTGATATTGGGTTCTCTAACCTCATAATAATTTTCCAAGCGCATTTATATCATTATTATTGCACCTAAGCCTGTTCTATCGCTATCGACTTGAAAGATATTTACCTAATCTTTTTGGAGAAAAAGATTCATTCTAAAAGATTACTTCCTTAACGAAATATTGCAAGTTGAATTTTCGCTCAGTATATTTCTTTTCGCTGTGCATTTTCTTCATCGTTTCCTGTCGCCCGGTCACGTAGCTTCCGGTCATTGAGGCGCGAATATTTGAATAGTCGAGAAAATAAAGCAATAAATCATAGATTTTTTAAGCAGTAAGATGGAATGCGGTTATTTGTGTTCGATTCGGGAGAGCATCCACAAACATTGTGAACTAAGTTTATCAATTGCCTTTAAAAAAATGCATTTATGCAAAAAATATATGCATTTTAGAAGTGCATTGCGAAAAGACAATAAATAACAAATTTACATTTCGGTAAATATTGATGCAAATGAGTCCAGTCTTGCTACTCAGGGGTTTTTGGGGTCGTTGAACACGAATATCGCGACGGCAACGGTCTCTGAGGTACCTGGTGCCCAGGGTGGACAATATCAACGTCGTCTCCTGGAGTTTTATGGAAATTTGTAACATAATTAGTCGAAACTCGTTACTTGGGGGTTTTTGAGGTCGCTGAACACGAATATCGCGACGGCAACGGTCACCAAGGTACCTGGGGCCCAGGGTGGATAGTATCAACATCGTCTCCAGGAATAATCTTGAGTACTAAATATTTTTACTGTTGATACCGTATAATCTCTATAAAAGTGATGAGACCTGCTTAAGAAAACCTTTTTAAAATGTAAAATATTGGCGAGTAAAAGTTTCAAAAATAGTGAAATCCTGAAAACAAATATAACTGATGTCAAGTAATTGTTTTTCATATTTTTTAGTTATACGCACGCAGGTAATTATTTTATGAAATAAAATATTTTTTACTTCAATTCTTAGTTGATACAATAGTTTAGATTCATAAGTAACATTTTTAACTACTCATCTTCCTTGGCATTTCCAAAAGCATATTCAATCATATACTTTTAATCCATAGTTCAGAAGTTATTAGAAAAATTTTTTAAATTATAAAATCTTAAGTCGTCCAATATTATATGGTTTAATCATTTACATAGCTTCTGAACTATGGATTAAAAGTATATAATTGAATATGCTTTTGGAAATGCCAAGGAAGATGAGTAGTTAAAAATGTTACTTATGAATCTAAACTATTGTATCAACTAAGAATTGAAGTAAAAAATATTTTATTTCATAAAATAATTACCTGCGTGCGTATAACTAAAAAATATGAAAAACAATTACTTGACGTCAGTTATATTTGTTTTGGGGATTTCACTACTTTTGTAAAGAAACTTTTACTCGCCAATATTTTACCTTTTAGAAAGGTTTTTTTAAGCATAATAATAATAATACCTATACGTGTCCTGGGACTATAGCGTACCCTTTCCCTTGGCCCATTTCGTGACATCTCATCTCAATTTCTTCACAAATTCTGTAAAAATGTCATACAAATCCAGAACAATTATTCAGTTGACATCTGGTAGGACTAATATAAGCAGCAATAATTCTGTAAATGACTTCTTAAAATTTTTTCAAGATTTTGGTCTTTAAAACAAAAATAATTACCTATATTATTGTGTAGACAGGCAATGATTCTCAGTGTCAAAAAATATCAAAAGATTATCTTACTTTGATACTTCTTTTCTCTTATGACATAGTGCTGAAAATTGATCAGATAATCACTGTTAGGATTAAAATCATGACATAATAGGCAATCAAGAATCAAGCATAGTCTTTGTCTCGTTCTTCTGGTATACACAAATCCAGAACGTGTGATCTTTTCTTCCAGAGCACAGTCCTGCGAAACAATATAATTCACATGAGTACATGTATGACAGGCATTGATAATTACTATATTTAATGGTATGCTCACCCACTCTAAAAACCCATGATGGTGCACACCAACCTGATTCTGCAAAAAACTCAACAGCGAATACTCGGAGTGCAGCAGCATCTTTCCTTGTCTATCATCCTAAGTCTGCTGCTCCATTAAATCTTTAATAATCAATATCTTCATAGTATAAAACATGTCAGTCCCTTCTTTTCTAGCCAGGCATCAAGTGGCGCAGGAGCGCCACGAAGGCGAATTTGAGAAGCAGACGACACTTCGGCGCACACGACACTATATACTTCTATATTGATGTCGCGATTTTTCATTGTAAAGAAAAATATGCTTATGTATATTGCACCTCACTTATTTGATGTATATTAGCATATCGTACGATAAACTTTGATTTTCAACAAAAATATTGGCCAACAAGTCGTTTTTTTACAAAATAATCGAGTCGGTATTTCCAAATGCTCGAAGTTGGCCGCAGCAAGTGTTTTAATTCATTATTTACAATTGATTATAATGTGGTTGTGGTTTTTTGACTTGGTCACATATTTATTTGTTGCTTATGTTTAATTGTCAATTAAAATTTTGACAAAAAACATGCTTTTTTCGTGTTATGTCTCATATTTATATGAAGGATAATAATTTGAACTTTTTAATAATTAATAAATGAGTATATAAATATATTGTCCAATTAGATTGTAATATACTTTTTGAGCCTTGAAGTGTAAAACAGTAACTTAAAATTTGAAAGTAACACAAAGAAGAGAGATGTAGCAGATTCTAATATTAATTTTTTAAGCCTTTTACTCGTTAATTATAAAACTGTGAACTGAAGTTTTTCTTACCCTGAAAGGTTGAATTTTTATCCATAGAGGATTATGAGCACTAGGTTATGTTTTTCAAGAGCATTAATACTTCAATATTAATTGAAACGTCTGAATATACGAGTGAATTTCCAACTTTTTTTATTTGTTTGTTTGTTTATAACCTACAAACGGTCGTCAAATGCAACAAGTGCATCTGGAACTAGTCATACATATCAAAATCTAGTGACATAATGCATTGGTATGGTACAAAAGTGTAATCGAACATTATTATTTTATTTAAGAGGTATTTCTAAAAACTATTAGCACCCGAATTTAATTTTGCAATATCTTCGAAACGCAGAGTCGCGCAATTTTATTTCTTTTACAATTAAAACGCGGTAATTATGCGCAATAATTTTAATAAATTTTTTTTTTTATAAATAATATCCGGGTGTCCAGGTCACGGAGCTGTTTCCTGTAGAGCCGTAATGTGTATGTGCGTATCGGTGTGCCTGCTTGGTCTTCCGTCGTTTTGCTTTTTTGCTCTACTGTCTATGGGTATTCAGGTTTGATTTTACTTTTATACGTTTCCGTACTTTTAATTGTTCTGTGCTTTGAGAGAATCTTATTTTGCGACTGAATGATTTACGCGAAAAAAAATAAGATTCGTGAGTTCGATTAATTAATAATTTAAGGACTTGTGGCACAGATATTATTATTTGGAGTAGATAAGGAGCAGTAGGCCAAATAAATTGTACACAAATTTATGATTAATAGAATGATTGTGGCTAGCAGCCTTTATTCGTTTTATTTATCACCAAAGACTTACTCAAGAATTTAACAAACTCATCAATTAACTAGAATCGGAATATATCACAATATAGAAAATCGCCACCTCGAAAATAGCCGAAACAAAGCTAACAACAATTGCTGAGACTCGACATATCAATTTCTTTTATATACGAAGATTATAATATTCTTCAATAATATGAGAATCTTGACTGCTTTCAGATGAGTCAAGTAGAACCTATAAGTCAAGAAAAGATTGTTTACAATAATGGTTAGTTAAATGTAAATGTATTGTTAGATGAAATGTGATGGAGTAAATTGAGGTTGTGTATAAAAAAGATTGATTGTAAATTTAAGCTATGAAGTTTGATTTACTGATGTGATAATACGCAAACAATATTACGATTTTTTGAAGATATATTTAAATAATTATATTGTTACGCATAATTCCCGGAATGCGACCATAGACAGCCAACTGGGACGTGATATAATCACCACCAGCCGGACAGCGAAAGCTGTCTCTTTTGCGTCTGTCGCAAAATCGTGGGTTAATTGATTAATTATGCGCTGAGTCTTTCCCGAAGGAATAGACTCCCCGGATCAGTCTGGTGTGGAGATCCCCGGGTGCGAGAAATAAATAAAAATGTTAGTTTGTTAAACTATGAGATTAAAATTATGAATACATAGAGTCCAGCGGCGAGGCGAAACGGCAACTCGAGCGGCTAGGACCTGGTTTCCTCTGGAACACTCTGGCACGTGGTTTCGTCTGTAGAAGAATCATGTGGAGTGTTGTAGTCTGTTGAAGGAAGGAAATGTACTGATACGCTGCTTCGCTCGAGCTGGTCAGCGAGGCGACGAGCGAAGCGGGGCCGCTAGGAGAGGGGTATGCGCAGCGGACGAAATCTCGTTTGCGGTGTAGATCTGCTGCGTCGGTGGCTCTCATACGATCGATAATCGTATGGGAGCCGTGTAAGCGCGAGAGAGAGAGAGAGAGAGAGAGAGAGAGAGAGAGAGAGAGAGAGAGAGAGAGAGAGAGAGAGAGAGCGAGGCAGCCCTGTACCTGCACTCCGCGGCACCTGAGCTAGTAGATCAGGGCCGTACCTGCATGGACCCAAAATGTGGCCGTTGCAGCTTATTACGTTTTTGTTATATTTTATCACTATTGTTACACGTGAGTCTACTATTATCATTGATTATCTAAAATGATTTTACTCCTAAACTTTCAAATTTAATTATATTTTCATTCTTACTTCACATTACGTTATCATTTCTCGCTTTTATTTGTTTAATCCTTATTGAATGTATCGGATACTATCGTTCCCTAGTTGAGGTTAGTTTAATAATGAAGTGGTAGCATTCTGATGCCTAGTATAGCGTTATACACTTATTATACACTGCATTCTAATGGGAAGGGTATCGATTGCCTTTATTTATAGCAAATAACTTTACTGTTTTTAATATATCAAAAATCGAAAGAAAGTGAGTATTTCACAGGGTGAAAGTAGCAGAGTTTTTCTGCGGGTGGGTTTATTCCCCAAGCGAGTAAATTTTCCCTGAGGGTAGTAAATCACCCAAGGAAAAAACTACTTTTGTCCCGTGTTGTATATGTATGTTTCGTCCGAACGGCCACTATTTGGGCCTGAAAAGCGGGTTCAAAACTTTTATTTTGTTTGACTAAATCGACTTATGATGAATATGTATGGGTTCTGGTATATTTAAACTTGGTGTATTTTAATACTGCTACTTGCTGCTGTGTGAGGGGCAGCATTATTCCGCGGTACACAAGCGTGCAACTAGGTAGAAAAATTTGAATAATTTGGATTTTTCAAAACGCAGCTCAATAAGATGATAAGAGATCTTTAACATCTTATGCTTATATTTAGATACTGTTGGATGCGAGAAAATTAAGAATTTAGGCTAGTATTATATAAGTTGGTAATTCAAACTTTAACAAAATGATGTACAAACATTCAATTTTATTCGTATTTCAGTTTTCTTAACCGATGCATTGGGTCCAGAATTCCTTCTTCCGGTTCAAAATCAGACTGCAGCAGTAGGTCGTGAAGCAACTTTTACATGCAGTGTCAGTAACATCGGCAAATACAAGGTATGTTAATGTATCGTACAAAATCGATATTCATAAAACATATTTCAGATACGCTTATTTACTCAGCGTTCGAATGAAAATGGTTACATAAGAATCTGAAGCTAGACAGAGTTTAGGTAAAATCCTCTTTGCAGATATGCTCTGTTGAAAATTTAGACACTAATGCAGTCACTGGATTTCCGGGTGTTACGGTCACGCGTTTTTCTTGTGCCAAGCACTGATATAAACGCAGTCATGTACCCTGCACAAACGCCTCATCACAGGCAAATTTTTTATCGAAAATACGCGTGAAAATTAAACAAATTGTGCCTGCATCTTAAAAGACATATAGGATCAGAATGAAAAAAAGTTTTGCTTCCTTCTTAAGAAAGCCCTGTAATAATAATTTTTGGAGTTTGTGTAAAAACATGTATGAAGTGTGTTTTGATGAATTTTTAGTCGAAAAATAGTGTTTTTGAAAAATATCCGTATAGATGTATGTGTCTGTGTGTGTTTTTTATTTGGTGTAGGCAGAGCAAGCTCTGTGCAAGTGGCCTTCCGACAATGGATGCCCACATGTACTATCGTCAAACAATACTTCTGTAGGTCCTGTTAATTAGCCTAGTTGGCTTCTTCTTTTGAGTTTGACATTTCCATACACCACCCCATTCACAGAATTCATCTTTCTTTTTTCTTCACCGCGTCTAAGGCGCGCCTGAATACAATGCAGCTGCTGGAGCCAGCTACATGTTTGCAGCCTTCTTTCTGTTCAGTGGTAGGGTCACGATTATTCTTATCGGGTCCCAACGGCTATCTTCAGGGGGCATCGCGGTAAAAGGCATCCGCTCTGTCCCCCGAAGTTAGCCATTGAGAGCCCCGGCTCTAAGAAACTACATTCGGATTGTCGGTGACCGCTCTGTTCGAACAACAATATCCAAATCTAAAACTCAATTACAAAAACCCCATACCCCAAATCCACTTACCCCATACGCGAAGAGTTGCATGTATAATATTTTATATACCAATGTATCTTAAACCCCTAAACTCATCTATCCCAGACACAATAAAATGCTAATATAACACAAAAATGCTAAATTTTAAACACATAAATCCACCTAATCCATGAGTATCGAGTTCCAAAAAGTAAATCAATAAATAAGAGTATATATTTTTTAATAAGTACCCCAGGAGCCCCGAGTTTAAATGAAAGAACGTTTTTATGTAATAATAATAATCGGCACATCGAGGAAGGCGAAAAAAATCTAAAATCAAAATGCTTAAACCCACCTACCCCACGTACATAGAGTTTAATACAAAAAATACGTCGACACATCATAATGAGGCAAGCAAATCTAAAACCAAAATGCTTAAACCCACCTATACCACACGGACAGCGAGTTTATTTAATAAAAAAATACGTTGGCACATCGGAGGAAGGCGAGCAACTGTGAGCAACAAATCTAAAATCAAAGCACCCCGTGTTTAAATGAGAATGTTATTTTATAGTAATAAATCGGCACATCGGAGGAAAGCGAGTAAGAGCGAGGAGTATATTACCGCGAAAGTATATCGATGTATGCACTTTAAATAATCTCTCATTGAAACCCGCTAGGGCTTTATTCACTAACGTTATCGAGGACGATATACACTATTTTGACCAATCAGGAAGCTTCTTTAACACGATAAATCGCTATATCGTGCGTGATATACCTTAGTGAATAAGGCCCCTGCGCCTAAGATAAGTGGAATAACATATCCTCAACTACAAGATTTTGAATAAGCTGCTGTGTAGTGTGGATGGGTTTAGGAGTTTTGGTTTAAGATATTATCTATAATTCGCTCTCTTTTGTCGTCCTCCGTGCCGCTTTATTATTAGAAAATAACATTCTCATTTAAACTCGGGGTGCTTTGATTTCAAATTTGTGGCTCGCAGTCGCCCGCCTTCCTCTCCGCTGTGCCGATGTGTTATTATAAAAAACGCATATTATTAGCTCATTCAAACTCAGATCACCTGGGGTGAGTTGGTTTAAGAGCTTTGGTTTTAGATATGATTCTCTTTCTCGCTCGCTTTCTTCTGATGCGCCGAAAAAAAAAAACATTCTTTCATTTAAACTTGGGGCACTTGTGGTAAGTAGGTTTGAGAGCTTCGGTTTTAGATATTATAATCTTCGCTCTTGCTCGCCTTCCTGCGATGTGCCAATGCATTAAGAAATATATACTCTTATTTATTGATTTACTTTTTGGAACTAGATAGTCATGGGTTAGGTGGGTGTATGTGTTTAGGATTTAGAATTTTTGTTTTATATTAGCATTTTATCGTGTCTGGTGTAGGTGGTTTTAGGGGATCTTAGTTTAGCATGATTTTCGTTTTTTCTGGGATAGATGAGTTTAGGGGTTTGAGACACATTGGTATATAAAATATTATACTTGCAACTCTTCGCGTATGAGGTAAGTGGATTTGGGGTATAGGGGTTTTACAATTGAGTTTTAGATTTGGATATTGTTGTTCGAACGGATCGGTCACCGACAATCCGAATGTAGCTTCTTAGAGCTGGTGCTCTCAATGGCTAACTTCAGGGTACAGTGCGGATTACGTTTACCGCGGTTCCCCCTGAAGTTAGCCGTTGGGAACCGATAAGAATAATCGTGACCCTACCACTGTTTCTGTTGCCCATCCTCTTTGTAGAGAAAACAGCTCGCTTCCATCTGGCTTTACGGCTTATCGGCTCCTCCACACTTAAAGCAGAGGGTTAGCCCATCTGCCCCATTGCATGCATTTTTACATTGTCCGAAGCCTAAGCACTTGTGGCACCACACGACCTTTAAAAGATCTATGTATGTGTGTGTGTGTGTGTGTGTGTGTGTGTGTGTGTGTGTGTGTGTGTGTGTGTGTGCGTGTGTGTGTGTGCGTGCGTGTATTTGTTCGAATACATCTGTATCTCAGCTTCATTCTGTTTTCGCACCCAGTATACTCAATATATCTGTGAACTGCATCGCTTGGATCTCAGCTTCTATTTAATGGATTTCAATTAATACCTAAGCTTGTTTATTGCTATTTTTTCCCCTATTCGTGAAAAAGAAAATTTTCAATTACGAATGTGCGTCTTTTTCATGGTGAGTTTTCGATTATTACCCGCCAAAAAATCGCCGACGCTGGGAAGATCCCAGTACTAGCGCGGTCGTAAAATTGATACCGGCCCAGTATCGACTTATCAGTGATGGTATACCATCACTGGGCAATAATTGGGCCAATACAGTTCACGAATTATTAAAATTTTTAATTGATAATACTAGCTCAACACTGGCCAAGTGTCGGCACGCCAATACTGGCTTGGTGATATTGGCTTGGTACCGAGCCAGTGCTGCATCGGTATTTGCACAATTTTCAAAAATGATAAATATATCGGTATACCGGCATGACGTTGTCCCGACGCACTATGTTTTATATTGACTTCGGTATGGACAAAATTAATTAACGCCTCTTAGAAATAAGATAAAAAAAAACAGAATTAGAAAGCTTGAGAATAGTAGATTAGAGAAAAATTAGTCGCGTTCCACCAGCGCCCTATTTACACCCGCAAAATTCACCCTCAAAATAAGAAATTTTATTTATTTTCATTTTCTGCTCTCTTGTTTGAAAAATAATTGTTTAAATAGACCCCGTGGGTAAATCTATATGTTCTTTAGGTCGCTGAATCCGAATCCGGAATTTGTTTATCTCCATCACGTCAGGCTCAAGTCGTATAAGTTTTTTGGGTCGCTGAATCGAAATCCGAAGTCGGTTTGTTTCTATCACGTCACGGTCAAGGTCATTTGAAGGTCAAATTGATAAAAGTCCGTAAAAAAAATTTTTTAAATGCATATATATGTTATTTGGTTCGCTGAATCTGACTCCGGAATCCGTTTGTCTCTATCACGTGAGGAACAAGGTCATTTGAAGGTCAAATTGATAAATGTCCATAAAAAAATCTAAAAAATGCATGTATATGTTTTATGGGTCGCGGAATCGGAATCCGGAGTCGCTTTGTCTCTATCACATCAGGGTTAAGATCATTTGAAGGTCAAGTTAATAAAAGTCCGTAAAACAAGAGAGCAGAAAATGTTAATAAATAAAATTCCTTTTTTTGGGGGGGGGGTGAATTATGAGGGTGTAAATGGGGCACTGTCGAAACGCGACTAATTTTTTCTTAATCTACTATTTTTAACCTTTCTAATTCTGTTTTTTTTATCTTATTTGTAAGAGGCGCTACTTAATTTTGTCCATACCAAGTCAAAATAAAACATAGTGCGACGGGCCAGTACCGGTAGTTTCGATTACTATATAAGGACAATAAGAATATTATTTTTTAACGCAGCCGTAGCGCGAAGCTAGAGCGCTTGCCTCCGGACTAAAAGGTTCCGGGTTTATAATCCACCCCAGGGTAAGATTTCTTTTGAAACAGCAAACAATTTAAATAAATTTAATAATTTCTTGACTACTTGAGACTTTGTAAAAAACTCATCCCAACGCTCTGTACTCTGAATGGGACTCTGCAGAGCGCATGCGCGGTACCGGACGTGTATGACTAGTACTAGCACAGTACTGGCGCAATATCGTAAGAAAGTGGAATAATTAATTTTTGAAAATTTTGAAACTCATAATTTGCAGTTTACAGCAAAATTTCGTCAGCGGGCAAAAGAAGTGAGCAGCGGGCAAAAAACTGGTACTTTACGCCCGCCTAATAGGTACAAAAAACGTGAAATTCGTGCATGTGTTACAAAAAAATCATTTATTCCTACAAGTGTGAACAAATATAAGTTTATACATAACACTAAAATAAGGTTGATGATTCTTGAGTCCCCAATTATTCTCTTGCACCGCGATATGGCGTTCATTACGAAAATGGCCCTGTCCTCGATTTTGCGTAGTTTTTGTTCCATATTGTGAGGCAGTTCGACTACGGGATCATCCCCTTGACGCTGTGGGACAGCGCGATAGTCGTCGTTCGGAGGTGCGGGTACGCAACCATCATCGTTCGGGNGGGGGGGGGGGCGACTATGCGTTCGCTTTGGTTTTGCTGGATTTTGACGGTGGCTCTCATGGGATGTACGACTTTGAGATTCACTGTGTATGTCAAGTTGCGAATTTTGTTCCATAGAGTTTAGTGTACTGTGAGATTCTGTTAGCGGCAATTTATTATTTGTTAAGGACAGAGAACTGCTTCAAACTTGCAATAAATTTGATTCATGCTCTTCTTGCTATGTTTCAGCAATAGAGTAGAGTATGGATTTTCTTGGTTATGGAACAGGCATTATTTTTTTAAGGGAACACACCACTTTTAAACTCTGAAAAATACAATTCTTATAAACAATTACAAAAAAATATATATATAATTAATATATAATTTGTATACTAATATTAGGTTATATTACCTGTACTTTTACCATGGTGAATCCATATTAGCATCTACGTACCCATAGTGACTCTCCGTATACTGTTTTGAGCATTTTGGCACTGTTTGTAGGATTCCATGTGACCACTGGTTTGATTGGGCTAAAATTTTAGGAGCATGCTTTGTACACTTGTACTTTTAGTATGAATGAAGGGAATTTCATTTGAATACTTAGAAAATGTTTAACAATGAAAATACTTAATTTTTGGCCTTTTTTAACCTATTTATGCCACATTTTCTTTCATAAAAGATTCTCTGTAGAGTTGCCATTGGAAGACTTTTTATCAGTTTCATGCTCTGGACTATTCTGCAAGCTTTGTTTAGCGGTATTTTTTTAAGCCATTTTTTCGAACTTTTTGTTCCTTTACTTTCATTGTTCAGTTGATTATCAATCGTTTGATTTTTATTTCCTACAACAGCCATGTTTTTCGAATTTTTTGTCTCCTACAATACGCTCATAAGATGTCACACCATTTCATTTGGTCTTGTATTAAATTCTCAACGCGTCATTGAGTCCTACTTCACTCAAGTATATTCCGGTGTTTGATCTTAGTTCAATTGATCCGTTCTTTCTTATGTATCCTGGCAGTCTGTATCAAACATCTAAGGCAATGTAATAAAAAGTGTATTAACAATGCGATATACCCGATATCAGAAATCGAAAAGTATAAAACGATATTTACATCCAGTTTCTCAGAATCATTCGGTCCACATTGTTCAAGAGCATTGACTAAATTCAGTAACGTATATATGGTTTTATTAACAGCTGTGAATAAGAATATTTAAGAGATATTATCAAGTTATTTACAAATTGATTGATAAAGGTTAGTGCATGTATTTTTAAGTTAATTGCCTAAATCATGCGTATCGCAGCTTTTAAATTCTCTCTCGATCTCGTCATGTACATCGTCGCTTATTGCTTTTGCACTCTCGACATCTGCCAAATTGTCTGATGTATCGCTCACTGCACCTGGATCGCACGCAGAATTTTCAAGGAGGTGCCTTCGCACTTGCGTTTCTGTTCAGAAAGCGCTGGGATTATGAAACGCTCGAAGCATCACCAGCTGACGACGAGTATGCGGCATCGCCTTGGGTATCGCTTATTGAGTTCCTTACGGCAGCTTCATTCTCTTGCGTTTGATTACTCATCACCAAATCAAAAATACTGGCTTTATTTTGAATTAGGCTATGTAACTTTCAAACGCCTGCTGACTCCTTATTTTTCAATATGCGTTGCGTTATTTTCATCTTTCTTATCTTATCCTCTTTTCTCTGTCCGAGTGACGCTTCCTTCCTTTCTTCCTTGCTCTAAGCTGGAGCCATTAAATTCTCTTCTATATTGACATTTAATGGCCATAGCCAATCAGCATTATCTTGAGATGAAAATATTAAACAATGTCGTGTAGGTTATAAGTTATACAGAAATGTTTTAACATGAGTAAAATGTCAAATCAAACCAATACAGAGCTTATACATATACATACATATACAGTGAAATTCGCTTACCGCTCTTTTTTACAATTTTCGCTAAATAATTATAGCGTCCGTAAAAAACGCGCACTTCCTCGTTTTTGTTTTTTTCCTCAAAATGATCTTCTTCGACCATCACTGCTATCTCTTTAGTTCTTTTGAAGAAAACTAGCGCGTACATTTGCTTTTTCGGCATTGTACATTTTTTACTCGTTTTTCGTAACTTGTTGTAATGAACAACTGTCCGATTGAACGAAGCGAATGTTGCAACGTAATGAACAGATATTATAGCAAAAATTCACAGCGGTTATTTTCAAGAATGAGTTTCATTATTTAATGAAACTTAGTAAATAAAATCAATTTTTTGACATCTAGAAGAGGAGTTTCTATCTTATTCTCGTTTGACCCAAAACAGAATAAAACGAGAGAATCGGGGGAACGATACATTAAGTGATTCTGAAAATGACGAAAACTATGATTTGTCATCAGTAAGTTTGTCAAAACATAATTTTATAGCACAGTGTGACCTAAGCCCGCATTTAGGTCACGCTTATCCGTGACCTAAGTAGTCCTTTTTTGCACCGTGTTTATCACACTCGCTACGCTCGTGCGCTAACCTCACGCCGTGCAAAAAAGTGTTACTTAGGTTTCTTGTATCGTAATGTACTATAAAACTATCATGTTCGATGCCTCTGTCCGTCGCCTCTGTACTCTTTCTACTCTTGTGCGCGCGCTTGCGCAGCTTTTGGACGGCTCTGTCTGAAAAAAGATGGACCTTACGATACGCATAATACGGGAAATGGTATCATTGCAAGAAATTGATTTATTTTAACAATCCAAATCGACGTAATCATATAGCGAAGCACGAATATTAGCTCGAACGAAAAAGACCGAAAACTATAAAACGCGAAACACAATCAGCAGCAGTGGCAGCGAAATTCTGCATTTTATGCTATTAGTCAATTCTATCGTGTAAATATGCGAATCTTTATTAAGTTTCTTGCCAAATCGTAATTCCTATATAGATTTATTAGAAAACTTCGTTAAAGCGTCATTTTTATTGCAGTAGTTGTCTTAACCTATTAAAAGATGCGAAAACTATTAGCGAAGAATGCAACATGTTGCCATCGAAAAATAATTATTTTATTCAAGTTTCAATAATTAAACAAATTAAACAACTATTCAACCATAAAGATTTTACAAATAAATTGAACTATAATACTAATCGGCGAACAATAAATAACGATAATTTTGAAGATATACAGGACGGTAAAGTTTATTACGAACTGTCAAAATCAAATCAAAATTTAGCTAATAGTAATAATCTCGTATTCACTTGCTATTCTGACGGTGAATCTAATTTCAAATCATCTTAATTCGAAATTTGGCCTTTGTATTTAACTATAAATAATTTGCCGTATGCCGCAAGGTATGACCTTGAGAATTTAATACTGGCCGGAATATGGTTTGGTCAGAGCAAACCTGTCACCAATTTATATCTTAAGCCTTTAAAAAAGGAACTAGAAACTTTGTACAAAGGTATAGATGTAGGTCAAAATAGTTTGATAAAAGTACAAGGCGTAATAATGTCTGGTACATGCGATGCACCGGCAAAAGCATCGTTTCCTAATATCATGAGGTATAACGGACGATTTGGCTTCAGTAGTGTAAGTTGTGCGGTGAAAAAATAAATAAAACTTGGGTGTACTGCTATAAAAAGAGCTTAAAATTGCGAAACGATACGGAAACGGAATTATATGAATTACGAGATATAATTATTGATAAAACAATTTATAGCGTGAAAGATCTATCTGCACTATCGCTGTTTGTGTATTAACGCTCTTTCGTGTTCCCTTGCGCCACGGTTGTACATTCAAAGACGTTCTCGGTCGGAAATCACTTTTGTTATTGGAAAGCATCGGAAGCTAAAAATTTCTTATTATATTATTTTATTCCATTATTGGAGGACATCATGGATGTACTCATTACAAGCATCTTAAATTACTCAATTTACTACTTAATTTGCAATTTTGTATGGTAAAGTCAATATGAGTTAGTAGATAAACAAAGATGATACTGCGGCAGGACGATACTACGGCAGGATGATACTGGAGCAAGATGATACTGCGGCAGGTTGATTCTGCAGCACCATGACGCGCATGCGTTATACAATAATTTACATGCGTTCTAATTAACGTGCGTTTTAACTCGTAAAATTATTTTTTTCGTTTCTGCTCCACAGCAGAGAAAGAAAAAAATTTTTGGTATTGCGAAGATTCGAACCGGCAACCTTTCGGTTAGTAGTCGGTGATCTTACCGACTTACCCGTTACGAGTTTTTGAGATGTTAGGTTTGGATCATCATTATGAGTTTATCTACTACTACTAATAAATTAATTTGGATCACCATTATAAGCTTATCTACTAATAATTTTTTAATTTGAACTTTTTTTTAATAAATCGAAAAAAACGAAGTCACCGGGATTTGAACTCGAGATATTCCGATCTCGAGCCTGTCGCCTTAGCGACTTACCCATTATGACCTTTTGTTTAAAACGTGCTACTTGAATCTTTTATAGCCATTTTTTTCAGGTTGATAATTCGCATTCGTCGAATACTTTTGTGAATATTCTTTCCATTTAGAAGACGAGGACGAGAAATCCGTTTTCATTCTATCGTATTTGGGAGCTGCGTGTAGCCGGAGCTGCTTTGGTTTGAACCAATCTTGATCAAATGACTCGAATGATCGATGGCGCGAGTATTTATGCTTCGTCGGACGCGATGTCTTTCCACTCCATGTATAAGCAGGTAAAGTAAAACTGCCTCATGAGTCTGACGTTCTGACGTGCGCAGGTGGCTTTGTGTGCTCCATTATGATTCGTGCATATGGTGACTAATTTTGGATTATCAATAGATGGATAACCGC
Source organism: Pteromalus puparum (assembly GCA_012977825.3). NCBI lineage: Eukaryota > Metazoa > Arthropoda > Insecta > Hymenoptera > Pteromalidae > Pteromalus > Pteromalus puparum. The sequence goes on from CM053171.1 coordinate 21,822,427, forward strand.
TTTCCGTGATATCGGTAACTTTAAAGTTGAAACGTTCGAGCCACTTTTTATTTAAATCACCAATGACGAAAATCTTGCAAGCGTCTTTGAGTGCATCACGAAGAAGGTTTCCTATTTCGGTATACTCGTGATCACCGGAGTTCTAGCTTAATCCGTGATGATACAGTTCAATCCATAAATTTTCACGCTTGTACTTTTCAGATAACTTGCACCAAGGAAATGGTTCTTTGAATAAAAGTACAACAGGTTCAGCGTCTTCTTCGAGAGGTATGGCCAACTCCTTCAAGACGAAGTCTTTGCTAGGTTTCTTAAAGCCCTGCATATCTACTGCGTACTCCATCTTAAATGAGCGTCTTGATGTCACCGCTGACGGGATTATACTGAACGATGCGAGTAGTAGGGGCACGTTATCGCTAGACGTTTGGGGGGAGGGGGTCTGGCGCCAGACGTCTGGTGGCGGGGATTTTCGGCTGCGGCGAGGTATCGCCAGATGGGGGAGGGTGAGTTCAGGGTCTGCTGGAGGGGATTTTCGGGTGCGGCGAGGTATCGCCAAATGGGGGAGGGTGAGCTGGGGGTCTGCTGGAGGGGATTATCGGTTGCGGCACGGTATCGCCAGACTGGGGGAGGTTGAGCTCGGGGACTGGGATTTTTGGAGGAGGCCCGGTATCGCCCGTGAGGAGGTAGGTCGGGGCATGATATCGCCCTTTGTGTAAATTTGTTGAACAATTTATTGTAAAGAAGGGTTGGCGGATTTTTATCGGTTTCTCCTAGGCAAGGTAATGTTCCGAAAGAAAAACAATTTAACTTATTTTTTCTTTCGACGATGTTTCGGCGAACAATGTCGCCCTCATCAGGAAACCGCTGCCAATTCTATGGCACGTAGCTTCCTTCAACGTTATGTATCGCTTTAATATCTAAATTGTTTTTACTTCATATATAATTCTATAAAGTTTTTATGCTTTTTCGTTTGATGGATAAAATTATTTCGAAATAATTATATTACATAATCAATGCGTAACTGAAAATATTGTTTTTAACGATTTAATAAAACAAAAAACAGAAAAAAACTAGCCAAGGTATAGATTAAAATCCATCAAATAGAAGCTAAGATCTAAGCGATGCAGTTTTCAGTTATATAGAGTATACAATATACAGGGTGAGAAAACGAAATTTTGAAGCTTAATATCTTTGAAACCATTTGGTTTCATAAACAGCCCAAAGAAAGGGATTAAGGTGCTATACGCTAGGTAAGGACCGCCGACAGCGCCGCCTTCTTGGCATAATCGGGGTGTTGCAGGCAGCACACTGTATATCTATATACATCATCGATATAGATATACATAACTTTTGAAAGAGAAAAACAGTTGACGAAGGTTAAAAAGTACATAGAACGTTTCTTGATCTCCAACTTTTATTATTAGAACCACCAAATTGTCTAAACTATCGCCAAAAGCTTTAAAAAAACGAGTTGAATCTCCATCTGATTGCATGCAACTAACTGTATGCAACATATTTGCTGTATGCATATTTTTGAAAAATTTCAAAATTTTTAATTGCCGTAGACTACTTAAAATTAAAGTAGTCTATAGAATAACATTCGATAATCATGATGTTTTAACGAAAAGTTCAAAATTTAGTTTCCGAGATATAATGATAAGGATATAGTTCGCGGAACGTATCTAAAATCACCAGTGATCGAAAAATCGCCATGAATATACGCACATGCGTAACTGAAAATCTTATTTTTAACGAACAGCAAAAAACAAAACAGCAAAAAACGAGTCTAAGTATAGATTAAAATCCATTAATGGAAACTGAGATCGAAGCGATACAGTTTTCAGTTATATAGAGTATACAGGGTAAGAAAACAAAATTTTGAAGCTTAATATCTTTAAAACTAACTGGTATCATAAACAACCCAAAGAAAGAGATAAAGGTGCTATATAATGCTAACTAAATCCAAAATTTTAAATTGATTATTGCCTTTTTACTCCAGTTATCGCATCACGTAGAAAAAACGACTCATAGTATACAGGGTGAAAAAACAAAAGTTTGAAGCTCAATATCTTTGAAACTAACTGGTTTTATAAAAATCCCAAAGAAAGGGATCATTGTGCTATATAATGCTAACTAAATCCAAAATTTGAACTTGATTATTGCCTTTTTACTCCAGTTATCGCGTCACGTAGAAAAACGATTTTTTTCAGTTTTTGATGTTTTTCTCAGGATCTGCCCCATGAAATGACTTAAAATTTAAGTGGTATATAGTTCTAATTACCTTCAATAATCATATATTTTTTTAGAATGATTCGCTATTTAGTTTTTGAGTTATAACGATTTAAAAAAATTGCACTGTATGGTGTATAATAAAAGAACGACGAACGATAATATAAATTTTTCACGGTAAAAACATAGGCAATTTTATTCTCTTTCAGGTACATATTAAGCAATTTACTTTTATTAACTTTTCCGATAACTTTGTTGGCAAAAACTGAAATCTCAAAACTAAAAAATCACTATAAAAAAAAAACGCGTATATAAATTGTAAAAACGGACTTTCGTCCCACTATCTTCTAGCAAAAACAAAGAAAATGAGACTTGGTGGGTTAAAATCCACCAAGTAGAAGCTGAGAAACAGGCGTATACATACGCGCACACACACACACACACACACACACACACATACATCCGTACGGACATTTTCTAAAAACACCATTTTTCGACTAAAAATTCATCAAAACACACTTCCCACATGTTTTTACACAAACTCCAAAAATTACTATTACAAGGCTTCCTTAGGAAGGAAGCAAAACTATAGTACTCGACAGGCTCGCTGATGGGAAGTTCGAGGCTGCGTTTCCCCGCCGGGCGCCGGCGGCGGCGGGGGGAGAACGTGTGGTCGTTGTGTCTCTCTCCGCTGTTCGAGGCAAATTCGCAAGAATTGGATATCCGCACGGCTTTTATACTCTGCGCGGAACAGCGAGAGTTGCGATCGGTTTGTTGACATTTCGCTAGTGACGTGAGCGTCGCTACTCATATGTGCCTACAGCTGACAGTAATAGAAGGTTCGAGAAACTCGTTGATTTTCGGACATTGTCGGAGAGCGGTATGTTAGTCCGATGCGATTCTATATTCGAGATGTATTTACAGGTAGCGCAATCCGAGAACAGAGATCGAGTGAAACGAGTGTGCGTTGAGCATCTTTTTTTTTCTATTATGATATCGGAGGTGTGTGAGTCAAGTGTGTTGTTGTTTTTATTTGATGTATTAGGTGTGTGTACACAGAACTTAGCTGCTGTTTATCTTCTTTTTTAGTCACACCGTTTTCTTGTAAATGTATGTGTATCATTTCGGATATTAATCTTTTATTTAAGTTTGTTTCTTTGTCTTTGATTTTATAGTTGTCAAAATTAAAAGTGTGGTTATTATTTTGCATATGATCGGAAATTACGCTATTTTTTTATTTTTTGTGCTCGTTGATGCGTGTATATACATTTCGTTTAGTTTGGCCTACATACGTTGCAGAACAGTCATTGCATTTAAGTTTATAGACTACATTATTTTCGTTGTTTTTGTCTATCTTATCTTTACCCTTGATGATAATTCTTTTCATGTAGCTGTTTACTTTAGGTACAGTTTCAATAATTTTAGTTTTAAATACATGACTGGTTTGCTCGTAAAAATCGCTAATGTAAGGTAGGCTTACAATGTTCCGTTTTTCATTGCAGTTTGTTGTTTGTTTTGGTGTATCAGATGTAATTGTGGCTAGTCGTTTTCGCAAATATTTGTTCACGAAGGCCGGCGGGTAGCTGTTCTCGTACAATAGGTTTTTGACAATGTTTATGTTTTTATTATGGAATTTCTTATTTGACAATTTGATCGCTCTATCGATGACATTGTAGACCATTGCTATTTTTTGAGATAACGGGTGTTGTGACTTATAATTTAAGAATCTACCAGAGAAAGTCGGCTTTGTGTACCAGTCGGTAATTATATTATCATTTTCTTTTATTACTAAGACATCTAAAAAACTTATGGAGTTATTAGTTTCTATTTCATGTGTGAATTGTAGTCTGTTATTGTAAGATTAAAAATATCTAGAATTTCGTTAATTTTGTCCCTCGGTACGCATGTGATTATATCATCAACGTAGCAATAGAAAAAAGTTGGTTTGAAGTATAACTTTGATAAGCATTCCGTCTCAAGATCATCCATGACTATGTCAGCGAAAAATCCCGAGATCGGAGAGCCCATTGGTGTACCGAATGGTTGTTTATAAAATTTTCCATTGAATTGAAAATATGTGTTCTCCATAAGTAATTTACATGCCGATAAGATTTCGTTCAGCGGTATTTCTGATTTTTGTGCTATTTGTACGTACGTATCCTTTTTCTATGCTATTCCTGACTAGCGCTTTGTCAATATTCGTGTACAGTGATGNCCCCCACCGCCGCCGGCGCCCGGCGGGGAAATGCAGCCTCGAATTTTCCATCAGCGAGCCTGTCGAGTACTATAGTATTATTTCCTGATGAGGGCGACAATTGTTCGCCGAAACGTCGTCGAAAGAAAAAATAAGTTAAATTGTTTTTCTTTCGGAACATTACCTTGCCTCGGAGAGACCGATAAAAATCCGCCAACCCTTCTTAAATCACTACCGAGGGATAACTTCATGCTGAGGAATACTTCCTTCGCAAACATAATTTATTGTAAATAATGGTGAAATATGGAAAGTGAAAGAGATTGTGTTTTTTCTAATGACGCCGTTATGAACAATTGAATGTTTATTTATAATAATTTATAATAATTTATTTGTCGAAAGTTATAAATTTTTGGAGTGGATTTCCGGAGTTGTGTATAGTGAGAGCGTTCGGGTCGTGTTGGTGTCTCGCTGTGAAGAGAGAGGTTGACACAAGTTTCCGTGAGAAAAAAATCCCGAGAGAGATTCGCACGTGGAGGAGACGGAAGGAGATGATGGATTTTAAGTGCATAAGGATATTTTATTATTAATAGTGGAGGACAGGGTGTCTGTTGTAAATAAGGAAACACGTGTTTTGATAAGTGTTTTTTTTATTTTGAGACAGATATATAGGATTACATGAATATAGTATAAGAAAAGTGTACTCATGATTATATATATATATATATATATATATGTGTGTGTGTGTGTGTAAGTAAAAAAGATATGTCGCACACACACACACACACACACACACACTTGATATTTTATTTACAATGTCGGTTTTTCGGTTTACAGGTTTGTTCGCAGTTGGTACAGATAATTCTTTTATTTACATGTTTGTTATTATGTTTGCGTTTTTTGAATTCGTTGGTAATATTTACAATTAGAATGTCATTGATTCGGGTATCTGTTGAAAATATTGTAAGAAAATTAGAAAGAGAACTACCATGAGAAAGATGAAACCAAAAACTAATGCAATAATGACAGCAGACGTCAGAATCGAGGCTCTGTAGCTGTTGGAGGTTCCAATCGTAGACACTGCAATTTCGTCTAAGTCGATCGGTGTGACTCGGGTGTGAGGGGGTAGTCCATAGCTGTCAAAGTAAACTCCTTGTCCTGTGGTGTCGATGAAAATCACAACCCAATGTGAGCCAGGCTTTGTGCTGTCATCTGTGTTAACTACAATTGCACACGGCTTCTCCAGGACGAATGGTATTTGGTCTGCTGGGAAAACACCTACTGTCGTCGCTGGTAGATTTTTGAGTGCGCGTAGAATTTGCAGAGAATTCATCGTTGACGTCGTCGTAGTGATTCTCCTTAGCTGGTCTGTATTCCCCACTACTAGCGCAGCTGACAGTCGTAGTGGCGGGGGACACTGCTGACGTGGATTCACCGGAAATGTTTAGAGTTTTTAATTTTTCACAAGCTTCGTCTACTTTATCTAAGCCCGTGTATTTCTTTTTACTATCTGGAATGTATTTTGAGTATTGATGGGTATTGGTATGAACTTCGACGGGGACATGCAGAGTCTTCATGATCCACCGCCGTAGTTTGTATACGTAGCCGAGAGCACAAGTAAAATATTCCCGTTTTTTTCCGTGAAAGAAGCAGTAGTGTTCGTTTACGCGTGGTCAATTTTGGAAGATGGGCAGCTGAAATCTTCCAAGTTGATTATGTGTCGGCCGAGAACGTTTTCTAGTAGCTTTTGTTTTTGGGCACCGCGCACATATATTCGTAGCGCATTACTAGCCACTTCACGAAGCACTTTGTAAACACGATCCATCTCCGCCTCACCGTCGAACCATTCGATGCCATGGTGGTAGCACGACAGATATGTGTTTGTGGCGAGTATGCCTTTTTGTATAATGTCACAATCGTATGACGGTGGTTTTACGGTCCAATGCGATGAAATTGCAGTCAATTCCCAACACGGCAACCTCCTTGGGTAGAAAGCTCCCGTTTTTGTCGTGAAATGCTTGTATATCTATTACATAGTCTGTTTTCTCCATGATGACTAGAGTGCGAGTGCGCTGAGGGCGAGAGTTGCGAGCGGACTGTCGTATGGCGTTGCGGAGACTGCAGCCCCTTCCGCTTTTTTCACTTCTCTCTCTCTCTCTCTCTTTCGAGGGCTATCCCCCTCTCCCTCTTTCTAGGGTGCCGTATGTGTGTGTGTGTGTGTATGTGTGTGTGTGTGTGTGTGTGTGTGTGTGAGTGAGTTTACGAGTTATAGTCTATGACGACTTGCCTTGCTGCATCTATTTCTAAAACGTTGTCAAATTCTGAATATAGTATACAGTTTATAGTTTTAGTTAATGCTTTTTCGAAGCGAACTTTGATCCTGATGGATCCGTTTTTCACGAGATTCCAGTGTCCGGCGTAATGAGCTGATAGATCAGGTGTGAAATCGAATGCAAAAAGACAATAGCCGTCGGCGTATTCTTTGCGGTCGATATCGTTGCCTTCGTTCATGTAATGTATGCCAGTGCCTGAGAATAACGTGTGATAGGATTCGACGTACATGGGTGCGTTCTTGTCAAATTTTGTCTGTAGTGGCTTGCTCGGTATTTCAGTGACGTCGACATAGAGGGATAGAAAATTGAAGGAAAAGTTTTGAAAATTGAATGGGTTTTTTATCTTGTCTCTGTTGAAAGCTTTGTTGTCGACAAAGCCAAGAATGATTCTCTTGGGTAATTGGCCAAGTATGACATTTTCTAAAGAATCTTCGATTATGCCGCTGTGCATGTTGAAGGTTTTTACTTCTACACGCGTGATGGGGTATTTGGCTGTGGCCGATGACAATGTCTTGGCGTGTGCTATGAGAACGGCTGGTGAAATTTTTACACGGCGTACGAGGAGTGTGGCTTTGGCTATATGTACAGAATACTCTGTGGTTGATGCGTTCATGAGACAGAATGTGTCTTTTGACCGTACGAGTCTTAGGGGAACTTCGACACCGTTTATAAGAAATCTATCTTGATTCATTATATCGCAGTGAAGATGTCCGATAAGATCATATTGTTTACCGCCTGCTAGACATGCCTGTCTTTCCACGAGGCCTGTATTTTTCTTATTATCACCATCGGCTGTTCATCCATAGAACCCGCCACATCGGCCGCCCATAGCGCGGTGGTTAGATGAGAATTTTTGGCAGCAGGGCCGTAATTAAGAAGAGTTTCCAAGTATGCTCTATAGGGATATGCGTTATTGGGTGGTGAGGTAAGTTTTTGATTTAAATAAACATCAACCTGGTTGAATATTGAGTGCAAAAATGTGTTTACTGGAGCCACACATTTGTCAGTCGCCTCTGTCAGCGGTGTTATTAGCACATTGACTTTTATCATAGTATGTGCGAGATCTAAATAATCCTCTTTTTGAGAATTTATGCAAAACTCTATGGGACTCTCGTCGCTCAACGACGACACGGGTTTGTAAGATACCCATCTGCTTGATTCTATGGCCGTTTGTGTAGGAGGTAGGGAAAACAAGTCGAGCTCTGTTTTGAGGCACGCTTCCGAGTGGCTGTGCAAAAATTACATATTAACGTTATAATGTTAGCCGAAAATATCTCGTGTTTTTTTACTTTTTCTTGCCTTTTTCTTAGACTTTCTTTTTTTTGACAGTTTTTTCTTCAAGCGTTTAACTGGCTTTGCAAGACGTCTACGTAGACTCTTCTTCTTTGTCTTGCGTTTCTTGGATTTTGTACCGCCAGTAGATGAACGGCGATTTTTTCTCCGTGACACGGTGTGTCGAGGCCCAAGCGCGAGACGAGACTGAGCAGGTCTGAGTTGCTCTGTGGGATTTACACCAAACTCAAAGCCGATTATGCGCTGGACAGCAGGCGACAAATCGGGTGATCTGTACAGCTTTACAACATTATTTTTTGCGAGAAAGCCTATAGATACAAAGCCGCCTCTTTCGTTGTAAAACAATTTCATACATAGCTCCTTTCTACCGGGTAGTGTCAATGCGTCGTTTATTGTGTCAACGAGACATCGCATAGTAGTGTATGTACAATGTTGAAAGTATCGGGGTGTTTCGTCATCATTGCCATACGTGAGAATGCAGTCCTCGTGGCGTAGATGAAATGTCGTGCATGGAATGTATATTTCTGAAATACCAACTAACCATCGCCCGTAAAGTTCAATTTCTTTGGGCAGTCGTGTCGAAAAGCTTGTAGTTGTGTTATTAGGATAGTACTTTGCACTGCTGTTGCTCGGGAGAAAGATGGTAAATTCCGTTTGATTCATTGTTTTTAAATATTCTTCAAATCTGCAGCTGATATCCAAGAGTTGAATTTTTCGGGATAACCGACCCAGCTGACGAGATACTGTTTTTTCTTGCCTTTGCCTTTGGTGCGTAAAATTTTATCAATTTTAAATTCTTGCTCTTTGACTCGTTTCTTGTGCACAGCAGACAGTTCTTCGGGATAGAAAAACCCCTCAATTTCTTCACCTTGTAAGTCGCACAGTTTGTAGATAAATAGAGCTTGTATTTTTAAAACATTTGTAATTTTAAACACTTCTTCACTCCATGATTTCTCAGCACCTTTTTCAAAAATATTCTTTTCTCGACTAATGCGCACATACATGCCAGTCTTGTATTTCGGTCTTTTACGAAGAGGCTGTCTCCGCATAGCGCGTTTAACTAAATTTTTTCGCGCTTTGTGCGCGTTATATATGGTCACACTCGCTGGCTCCATTTTAATCGTAGAGTGCGGTGTCTTGTTGTAAGCGTCAACCAATAACTGTAAAACGTCAATGTATCGTTTTGTATTTTTATGTGTAAAATATCTGTACATGCGTTCTTTGAGCGTTCTGTTGAATCGTTCAACAACAGCGGCTTTCACATCAGGGTTGCTTACAACACGAAAATAAATATCGTTATCTTTGAGTAACTTCTGAAAAGTGCTACCGACAAATTCCTTTCCACGGTCTGTCTGTAGTATGTGTGGTTTCCGGAGACTGGTGTCGAGAATTTTTTTAAACGCTGTTGAAACTGCGTGTGTTGTTTTATCGCGTAGGGGTTGAACCCAGACAAACTTGGATAGAACGTCGATCACCCCTAAAATATAGCCAAAATTGTCAATGTACGACTTTAAAGATGTGAGCTGGATGAGATCGGCTTCCCAAACATGATCTATGCCATTTACGTTGTAGAATAATCGCGGGAATTTACGTCGAATAGCTTTGTGAAGAGTGTAGGTATCGTGTTTTGTGAGCCACTTTTTGATCTTGTCTGCAGAAAATTTATCTTTATTTTCACGAATAAGATTCCTAGCTCCGGAATAGCTGGCTGCATGTCGGGGGTCAAAGTATTGTTTTTCCAAACGTTGATTCATAGTGCTTTTAGCCATTTTTTAGGTGATTTTTTAGGTGTCGAGCAATACACGGTAGTGGCGCGCTTTCTCCTTGTACTTTTACTAGAGCCAAGTAATGCAGTATCGTCCTTGGTAGAATCAAAACCTCCGGTATCATGCTCCTCCTCGTCGCCGTCGATGGCTGATGCAAATTCAGACTTTGACTTTCCGAGATTAGCGATTGTTTGATTACTGTAACTGTCTAATTTACTCCAGTCTTTACTCGTAGATACAGCACCACCGATGCTCCAGAGTTCCGTATTGCCAATAAACTCTTTAGGCACGTTGAGAGCACGGAGCAATCTTGCAAATTCTTTTCTTCCAGTGGCTTTGTATTTTTTTCTAGATCGTGCGGCTTCGTTGACCAAATCTATAATGTTTGAATTGTGAATTTTTTCACCGTCAATGTATACTGTACCGCGAGCATCCCAAAATATACGCTCAGTGTGTAATTTTAAATGGTTTAATAACAGCTGTGTGCTTTTTTGAAAAGTTTTGGAACGCTTTGTACAATTAAATTGTCTTGCATGGGTTCTGAGTGTAGAGGATTTTATTCACTAGATGTTGTCTGTGATTTACGTTTTTCTTCCATAAAGAATAAGTATCGACGCAAAGCACTAAGGTACTGCGTTAAACGATCTTGATCATTTATATATGTTGTTGAGTCAAGAATTTTTTTCATCTCATCATCCAGACGACTGAGATTGTCACCAATAGTTTGGCTAGTCCCGAGGTTTGGTGTACTTGGTGCACTGTCGAGGCCTCTCGTCACAGCATTACTGCTGCTGCTGCTGCTGCTGCTCGTAGCTGGTTGCGGCTCTCGTTGCATTCTATCTAGCTGATCTTTGGATATAAGAACCATTTTTTTGATGCTCGACATTTTTTTTCAGCGTAAAATTGATAATACACCCTCCAGTATAGGTTGTATAAGAAACGGTAGAAAACTTCCGCCTTTTTAAACAATGACACGTTTTTTACTTTTCCAAGAATTTTTACGACTCTTTGCCGCCAATTTTCTTAAAATTTGTTTATGTTTTTTAAGCTTCTTCTTTTGATGGTTTTTTAACGAGACTGTTCCGTAAAGGACGTTTAACGCGCACTCGCAAATATACTTGATTAATTTTTCGTCAGCCGATTTTAAGAGAGCTATACGCTGATTTTTGTCAGAATGTCTAAGAGTATCCAAGAGAGCGATATATTTTTTTTTTCAAACGGTAGTTTTTTCTGACTCGTGCTATCCGAGTCCTCTTTTTCATCACGTCAGAACAAGTTTTTTCTTCATTTACAGACACCACCTCGTGTATAGCAGTCCGGCGCAATACATTATTTGTTACACTTATAGTATTACTACCTAAATCCTCGGCATCTTCACCATTTACATCATGATGCTTTTCGATCATTTTAACTATACTGCCGAAATTTATTTTTTCACCATTTTCATAGTTTTGTCTAAAACCTTTTACTTTACTAATATCTTTAAAGCTTCCATCGCTCTTTCGTACGCGATATGCATAAAATTTATGCCCCGCGGAGGCAAAACATTCTATGTACGCCCCAGGTCCGTATTCTTGCAACTCATCCGTAAGCTGTCCCAAATACGGCCCTGTAGGTGGTTCATAATAACCAGCCGGCTTGTCGATTTTTGTTTTATATATAACAGAGTCCGTATCATAGTATAACACACGCCTATCCAATTTAATTAAATAATCTAAGAGCGTTAGACGGGCCTGCGCTGTCGTGTACGCCGCGATGACGACATTAGTATTAGCCGAGTTGGATTCGATCTCCTCTCTATACCTCCATGTATGATACATAACCATATCATTTGCAGGCAGAAAATTTTCGATAACTATGTCAGGATTCGTAACAAATTTTAACATTTCTTTTCGCGATCGAGTTATATGTGTTTGCGGTAAATTGCCTCTTTGCCCGAACTTGCCCCATAGCGTATTTAGACACAATTTAGCTACAGAGCGTAAACCAGAGTTTTTGCTAATTTTATCGTAATCTAATTTTATACCCTCTGCACGCTCGTAATTCTCTATATATGCGCGCTTTTCCGCTTCAGTTACAACACCTACAGGAAAGCCCGAACTCTCCTGTTTAATTTTTAAAAAAGTATCAATATAGCCGGCGAATAACCCTCCGGTACGTGTGACGGGATCGTATTTTGTAACCTCGTACTGCCAAATAACACTAATCGCCTTGAGTGAATAACCGTATTCTAATGCCTTCTTTATTTCTAGCGCGACCCATGTCCCCGACAAAATACGATCTTTCTCGTTATTGTGATCGCAGTCGTCCTGATTCATCGTTTCGCAGCAGGCCCGACACAGTGGAAAGAGTAGTCGATTGTGCATTTTAAAAGGCAATACCGGATGAAATAAATTGCGCGGCGTTCAATAAGACATTCTTTGCTAACGGATGCTGACAAATAAAGTTTTTAAACGCGACATTGCCACGATAATTTTTCTCGAAATTGCACTCCCAGAGTGCAATTAACTCGTAACCGTACGATTTAATTCTTTTCGACATTATAATTGTGTTTTCTTACCGCTGTCCAAATGTCGTTTTATCTGACAGAAGACGGTCGCGATCTTTTAAATAACAACGCGGACATCCATGCCAATAACAGCCGTGAAACTGATAAACTCTGCCTTTGCCTCCATCCATCGCTAAAAAACCGTCAACAAAAGGGCCTTCGACTAAGCGATGCTCGCGAGCTCTTCCGGCGTGTGTTATTTCGCTGCCTATTTCCCGCTCTACTCACAAAAGCCACTCTATACATTTCTGAGAGTGATTTCCCGCGCGTAAATACCCCTGTGTGTGTGTCGGTATAAGACCAATTGTATCCTCTTTTAAAAAATTTTTTCGAAATACGCGGGAACATGCGCTGGCAAGAGTCACACTCTTCGCAAACGGATCGACATTAGCGACATTTAAGAAAATTTTTCTAAAACGCATAGCCGCTTCTCGCAAGACTGTAATATCTTGCTGACAATACTCTACTAATTCTTTATTCAAATCAAATACAGAATCAGCAGGTATTGTCGCGTACCAGTTATAAAAGTCGGCGCGTTCCTGAACAGTCATACTGTCTGCAGAACATATTTCTGCAGACGGATATGACCCTATCTAGTCGGCATTTGCTGTCGTGTTGAACCGATGAGGAAAATATCCTTTTTTAACGTCTGTGTCAAGACCAAACGTTTTTGGCAAAGCAGACAATTTAGACGGTATATAATTTCAATAATCAATAAACAGTGTTATTCCAACTTTTAATTTTATGATATTACGACCGTTTAAAATTACTACTGGTTGTTCGCCGTTATCCACTAAATATTTTAAAATAAATTGTGTGTCAAAAGCTTTAGCATTGTGCGCTATACAAATAAAATTGGAAAAACCCTTTGCCTTTTTACGGACAATGAATTTTAAACAATTACCCACACAATCCACACCCTTAAATATGTGTTCTGGGATCCCACAAAAAGAGCAATGATTTAACGTTTTAACGTTGTAACAGGCATCGCAACATAGCTGTGCAACACAATACCGGATTTAATAAATTAAGCGAGGTCTCATTCCCAACAATTTTCTCTTCCCGAGTCTCAAAATCGTAAAACACGTAACAGTTTTCCGGATGACTTCTTTGTTTTTTATTTACGTTTACACGGCGCATCGTACATAATTCGTTTGGCGAGTGATTTCCACAACATTTTTGATATTTCGCGATACCGATCCAAGTTTTCGGTGCTTAAGCAAACAGTTTTCGTTATAAAAATTCCGCTTGCAATCGTTACAGCTTATTGGTTTTTCCGGTTGCTGACTACATCTTGGTATACCGAAACACGCATCACATAAGGCCGCACATGTATGTTGGTTAATCGCGGAATAAGCATAATTACATGGCTCGCAAAAGTACATACCATTTCGCACGCTAACGAGGTTTAAAATTAAAATTAAAAAGTGCCTTTGCTCGCAATAAACCATAATATTAATGGTTTTTTCGTATTCCCCCCGCACAACCTTTGAACCGTCAAAAAATAAGGACTCGTCTTTCCTCCCAAACGTTTCGTTTACATACGCACGAATCGCAATTTTTTCTAAACATTTCGAGCACGGGTTTGTAATCTAATTCTCCAATAGTAGTAGCTGGCATCCACATTTTGCCATCTACAAATTAATCGCAACTAACAGTTATATTAATCAAATCTACTGGTTTACGTCCTTCTTTTACTTTTTCCGTTATTTGCCGGAATGCCAGACTGGTCCAAGTTTCCGAATCTTTATCCGCGGGCCTAGCGACTATTTTAAATCTCGTCACATGCTCATTGACTTTCAATCTTGCACTCATTCTATCGCATTCGTTTAAAATATAATAGGCTTTTAAATTACCCCCACTCAGTACGGCGTGCATCACACCCTCGTCGCGAAGCCCGCTTCCTCCTTGGGTCGTTGATCCCTCAGTGGCTTTCTTGGGTTCTGGCGGTACGGCTACCTGCGCCGACGACTGCTGCTGTTGGCCGTTCGGCGTTGACGGATCATTTACACCATCTTCACTGGGCGCTATGGACACAATGTCCCAATAGGCACTCACCACACCTCTATTATTCGTTACTGCTGAAGTGCTCGCCACCGCCTCTGACACATTATCCAACTCTACACGATGTCTTTTTTGCTGATGCTGTTGCTGATCTCCTCTTATATCGACCGCCACGGCTTCGTCTTCGAACCGTCTTTTTTTCTGTGTGTTGTCGTCTGGAATAAACACAAAAAACAGTTAGCATTAATTAAAAAGAATTAATCGAAAAACTTTTAAGTGCCAAATGACAACAAAATATTAAAAAATACAAATATTTTCAACTTCTTACCGTTATCTACTTCCACGTCAACAATAATATCGTCGTGCCTCTGTTCCCTCGGCGGTGGTATATCATCATCATCATCATCATGATCATGATCATCATCGTCATCATCATGAATTTCATCGTCCGGGCTAGTAACGGTCTGACTAGTCTCAAAAACTTCGTCAAGCTGTCTCGACAACCTGCGTCTGACAATCTTTACGAGACTCTTCGAATCATTGGGNGCATGCCCAAATCACGCAGCTCCCCTGTAAAAATATGAAAATTATGAAACATATTCATTTTATACTGCGGACTAAAAATAAATAAGAGAAGTACTTACGCAACACGTGATACCTCTCAATAAGAGGGTGGGTGTGCTGGGCAGGCATGAGTCTGCCGCTACCTGTTAAATATCGCCCCGCGATGTACGTAGCCAACACATTCTCATGTATACACAGGTCGTAAAGTTGAAACACGTATTGCAAATCGCTCAGTGCTAAGGCATATGACAATTTTAGAGCAAGGTCGTGCATTGGCATAAGCGGTAATCTACTTCAAAAATCGTTGTTAAATCTATTCTCTCTTCAACGTGTTTGCTGTATTCACGCTAAAGATACACATTGAGACACTGTAGTACGGAAACGGTCATCTAGTTCTCTGCACTTCAGCGACTTCGCGATACGAGCGTGTTCTTGACAACGAGCCATTGCAATTATCTTCCTACGTTTTTCTAGACTTCTAAACACGAAGAATACTGCACGAGACTGCAGAGTAGACTGAATAACAACGCGCCTAGCTCCGGAGCTTTTATATTGCGCGTTCCAGGGCCTACTCGCCCCCCTTTTCGAGCTTCCATCCCCTATTTCAAAAGAATACCACAAAGAGGCCCAACACTCTCTCACGACACCCACCCGCGGATCGCGCAGACGACCTCGCATTTTCCGTAAAAACAGCATCCCCCGCGGCCAATTCATTGAGCGAGCTTTCTCTTAACATCTTGACGCTCACGATTGATCGCAAATGCGCACATTTGCGAAAAATATGTCAGTCACTAGGGCTAAATGCTTTATGCAGAGGTGTCGGTATGCATCTTTACACCCCGTCGTTCTGTCTCGAAATCAGGCCACGCTGCTTGCAATGCACGTGGCCCCCCAGTTGCGCTATGTACGAAAACATGCTTTACAGTTCAAGTATAATCCGTCACAACAGTCGTGCAATCGTACGCTCTCTAAATTATGGGGGGTCAGTATATTTGCATCTTTACACGCGTAGAGACATCTTGAGATCCGTCTCGCGACATTTGGCGATCCACATGGCCTGCATTCGAGGCATTTTTGAAAGACGTGAAATTTCCCTCTACGTGCAGGGGCAATAACCCCTCTATAAACTTTATATTTTAACTACGTGTGGGTGAGAAAAAGTGCAGATGGCTACAGTTAAAAAAAGATTATCTTAAAAAAAAACATCTTGCCAAGACACCACTCTTCCCCTCCCCTCTTAGCAGTAGCTCAGGCTTCTACACGATCCTCGCTTTTCTCGCCCCTACACACATCAGTTCTCCGCCAGCTAGCGCAGGAATCACATCTAAAATATTTGAATCACGCGTCGTGTCTGTGTGTGTTTCTGCGATTAACTGCAATAATGGCTCAAGCAATGCTAAAACGAAAGGACACTTTTGAAGAGCTGTCAGAAGAGCGCGGAAAGAAAAAAATAATCATGTTGGAGGCGGCACACAATCGAGAAGTTACAACACCGAACTTTAGTGTATTAACAACAGTTTACGCGTTAAACAACTCAAATTCAAAAAGAATCAGCGTCGGCCTGCAACACAACGATACCACCGATACTTTTTATCCAACTATTCAACTTCTCAACCATCAGTATTCCTACAGTTTTATTTTAAGCATCACCGCATGGATCACTCTTTTGAATAATCTCGAAAAAATTACCGCATATTTTGACGGAGATATCACCAACAATCCCGAAAAAATCGCTCTTGATGGCAACACGGATATACGTTTCACAACTTCCTACAGCGTAAAATCAATTCTGTTCGACAAAATTTTAAAAGAACCTTCTAACAAGAGAAAAAAATTTTTCACGCCCGCAACTGTGCTACAAAAACGTACGTTTAAAGGACTCAAAAAAGCAATCATCTGTATCGACGAACGCTATCGCCGCTTGGAACGCATCGCATCATCAGTCAACAACTGCGCAGATTACATCATAGAAGAGCTTTCATGCTTTGTTAAAAATGAAGATCTTTTCGACACCGAACACGAAAATCTTTTTCAACGCCGTCTCGAAAATAATACAAAAACTATACGACAAAATGTTCAAAATCAGTTTGACGCCTCGAAAGACACTTAATTTTTGAAATACAACTTCGATATTTTATATCTAGAATTAACAACATTGTATGTAAATAATTTAAAAAAATTACTTGTAAAAATGTACGAAAACCAAGTTTGGGTTTTTCAAAAATCGTCTGCTTCAATAAACATTTTTTACTCTTAAACACTAATCTTATTTATTTAAAAACCCACATATTCCTATATTTTTCCCGAGACAACAATCCCAAAGAATCTACGACCTTCTACATCACCATCTGAAAACCCGCTCCCGCTCTTGTTTTCCCGCGAATCACGTAAATACAGAGCCAATGTCGTATGTTCACCCCCCCCCCCCCGCGCTCTCTACGGCACGCTTTCCTGCATTAATAAGCGCACATTTTTGAGAAAGCTGCAAACATCTTGCACTACGCCACGCGCGCGACCATAAATAAAAGTCCCCCACATTTCTGCTTCCAGCGCAAGTCCCCGGACCCAAGCCCTATATACCTTTCACATTTTCCTATACCCCTAATACGACGCGGGAAATCCGACAACGCTTGAAAAGCTCACAACTTTCGAAAGCTTACAACTTTCGAAATTTACAAATAAATTATTATAAATAAACATTCAATTGTTCATAAAATCTTCTATAGCAAAATCGCCTCTCAATCTCTTTCACTTACCGTATTTCACACTCAAAATTACTTACAATAAATTGTTTAACAAATTTGCAATAAACTAAGACCCCGGGCGATACCATGCCCCCGACACACAGCCCCTCCACAAACCCCCGAGCTCAACCTCCCCCAATCTGGCGAAACCTCGCCGCAGCCGAAAATCCCCGCCACCAGACATCTGGCGCCAGACCCCCTTCCCCCAGACGTCTGGCGATAACGTGCCCCTACAACTGATGCGATCGTGTAAGATCAAGCAGTAAGCTGAGGTTCCAGCTGGAAAGTTGTTTCGAGATTCGAATTCGAGACGAACGTCAACTGGAGCACTTTTCAAGGACTCGTTCTGCTTCGAACAGTCGATTACTATGAGCGGTAAGCGCGAAATAAAATCGTTTTTATTTACGATGGGCTCTGAAACTTTGTCATAGTAGATGCTCTGGAAATTTGCGAACATATCATACAATATGGCGTATTTATAACGATTGATATCCAAATTTAAATTGCCGTATGGATAGTATTGCGAGTTCAGGAAAAGCTTCACGTTGCTTATATTGCAATGGTCGAATTGACTGGCATTCTTATCTTGCTGATTCAGTCCACATATTTTTAGTGGAGGTGGGAAGAACCGGATACTCGTATAACTCCCAACTACGGAAGCTCATACTAATCGGTCAATTTTTTTCTATGTAATTTAGAAGTCGAATTTTATTAGTGTTTGATGCTATGACGTACGGCATGATCCATTCAATTTTTGTCAATTCTAATTTATAGTCCTCGAAGGTAGCGGCATCGTCCACAACAGCCGACGTCTGAATAATTGCATTCAAATCGTTTCGTGACCTAGTCAATACGAGCTCATGTTTCACGCTGACTACGATCTTTCTGTAATCTGCGGCAAACCAGAATATCATACTCAGCGGTATGTTGACGTCAAAGTAGCCGGATGCAGTGACTTAGTCTCTTCAATGCCCAACCAGCCAGCATTTTCCATTATTAAACTTTCACTGGAATTGTGTGAAACCCAAGTACCCGAAAGAATGAGCGTAAGTGAATTCTCCATGACTGTTGAATTGGAAATGAGTCAACTCAGAATTTTCGCATCTTTATATAGGAGTATTGAGTTTGTTGCTCAAAAATTTGAGACAGAGGTGACCACAGTTGAATGAATTATAGTCTTTAGATTATAGATATATATAGATTATAGATATTATAGATTTCTTTCAGGGTTGTACTTGACTCCGTTAACGTTCAAATATAGCATCTAGTCTGTAGGCGGTTAAAGATTGCCAAAACTATCAAAATAATCCACTGATTTCCCTCGTTTACGGTATGCCACCCAGTGTGTTCCAGAACCACTGGCATCATCTACGTTTACAACTGCTAATTCGTTGTAACGTGGACCGCCGACAGGCAAATCGTTTCTCATGAAAACGCCGCAAAAATGTCGTATTTTTTAAATTTTGGTATACTTTACGATATCGGAGTCAGTGAGCGGTCTTTCCGGTAATCTTACTTTTAACGATGTTTTTTTTTCTTAATGTCTTGCCATGTGCTATGCGAAGACCCATTCCCGTTTTGTGAGGTTTCAGATAATGTCCTTTACCGATACTCAACTCTTCCATCTTTCTATTGTGTCTCGAAGTTTCTTCCAACTTTAACTTGGCTGCTTTGGCGTCATTGACCGCTTTCGCGATACCTGCAGCTCCTCCTGCCATTGCACCGGCAGCGCTCAACCCAGCGAAACGAGGTATAAGGAATGGCAAGAAACCGCCTACCTTATATGGTATAGGAAAAACGCGTGGAACCAGCACCTTATGTTTGCTACTTGCTTTGTTAACTGCAACGTGAGCTCCTTTCAATGCAGAAGGAATGGCTTTGCGAGCGTTATTGCTTTGTATCATATATTTAGCAGCAGCTTTTACGATTTTATTCAATCATAAGATTTTCTTAGTTCTTCTCTTCGCGCCCATTCCAAGTTTAGTATTTAAGTTCATGGCTTTTGAAACAGTGAAAGCAGCTATTTTTTTCACCAATACTCGAATCTTTTGATGAAGCTCTTTGTGAAGCTTTATCAGCAAAAATTTTATCAGCTACGGTTCTAGCTTTGTCGTTATCGTGATTCTGCAAATAGGCGATGTCGTGCTCTTTGCAGACTTCGTCGAGAGAATTAATTCTTGGATCTCCTCGTTCTAAACGTTTTGCTAATTTGGTACCTGGACCGCAGTATCAATATTGTAGCAAGTGAAGTTCTACTGGAAGCTTGTCAATAATTTTGTTTACGAAACCACGGCCACGTCGTCGTTGTCTGTGTAAGATCATACTCCTCTGAATGTTTATGATTAACTGATGCTGAGAGTATATAAGCGCCCTATTTATACCTGAGCGACTAGTAGATATCAAGCGTCCGAACAGTTCAAAGCATGAATTTTAAGGAACAGCCTATCAAGCTCCCGGTGCCGAACTTTGATTTAGTCGTTGAGCGAGATAAAAAAGTTAAACGACATGGCGATCTGTTACTTGATAGTATAAGGGCGATGTTTTGCGGACCGTCGAATTGCGGCAAGACTAGCAGCTTGCTAGCGCTCATCACGAATCCCATCGGTGTTAGGTTTGAAAATGTGTACGTATACTAAGTCACGTATACTAAGTCACTCAATCAGCCAAAGTATAAGTTTTTAAAACAGCTATTGGAGCCTCTCAAAGGTATAAAGTATTTTCCGTTTAGTGAACACTAGGAAGTTATATCACCAGATAGTGCAGTTCCCAATTCAATTATGATATTCGACGATATCTACTGTGAAAAGCAGAATAACGTTAGAGCATTCTTTTGCATGGTTAGACATAAAAAAGTTGACTGTTTCTACCTTTGCCAGTCGTATGCACAAGTGCCTAAACATCTTGTGCGAGATAATGTCAATTTGTTGGTGGTATTTCGACAAGATGGTGTGAATTTAAAGCACTTTTACAACGATCACGTAAATTCCGACATGACGTATAACGCTTCAAGGATTTATGCGCACAATGTTGGTCAGACGCAAATAATGGATTTCTCATGATTGACAAAGATAGCCCAATCAATGCAGGAAAATATCGAAAGGGATTCAATCAATTTGCTATAAATATAGCTTGTATTTAGCATCGCTTAATCTGACTTAGTCTGACATTGAATGTGAAATTGCTAACCTGTCTGATTTTCTTCAAGAGAAAAACGTACTTCATCAGTTGGTCAAAGCACGAAACGCTGTAAAGCGTAAATACAACTTATTGAAATTTGGAAAGGATAATTTTGAGAATGTCGTTGGAGAAACTTTCAGACCAATTATTGATCCACTTCAAAAACTAGTTGAATCGGAAAATAAGAAATCTATCACTACACCATTACCAGTAGGCAGGTCACATAATAATCCTTTCAAACGAAGAGTAAAAAAGTTCAAGCCTGAAAGATCCAGTGATGCTGATGAGACTTACAAATTTGACAAGGATAATGATTCTCATTGGGAAAACTCTACTATGCAAAATGACGAAGCTGAGACAGCTTATGATATAGCTGATAGTGAGAGTGAAGCATTGATTGGTACACCCAGTTTACCTCTCTTAATCAGGCAAATTTGGACAAAATATATGGGTTGCGTACGGAGAGCGATAACTACATGCTCGGAAACTAAGTAGTAAAATTCGAAGATAAGAAGATAGTAGTTGACAATGTTGCGTATCCGAAAACTACTGTGTTGATGGAGTTGATTACTTACAAAAATCCTGACAAAGATATTATCAGTCCTGATATGAAAAATTATCGAAGCGTTTTAGAAGCAACGAGTGTGCACAAAAAGTAGCTTGACCCTAAGGCAAATATTCGATCTTCAAATAGTAAAATATTCTGCTAGTGGAAGATAATTACATGGGACAATCAACTCATTCTTTGATTTAAATATTCGCTACTATTCGATACTAAAAGGATAGGTTAGGAAGACACTTGTAGGGGAGGGGTATCAGGAAAGTGGGGGTTAAGGTGGATTCCAACCTTATGGGTATCAGTATATATTCCAACCTTGTGGGTAGCAGTCTTTTAGGTACACTATTGTTGAATATATTGTATAAATCATATCATTATAAAAAAGCAAAAATATTTTTTCAAAAATAAAAAAAATGGCTATAATATGGCCATAAAATGGTCATAAAACAAAAAATTACCTAAATTTAGAATTAGAAAAAATATATGCATGTCAAATTTTATTACGATCCGTCGCATGGTTCCAAAATTATGGCGGTATCCGTACATACACACACACACACACACACACACACACACACACACAGAGCCATCCGCACGGACATTTTCTAAAAACGTATGATTCGTACTCCAAACACCTCCAAATGCGTTTCCACGAAGTATTAGCAAAACTGCAAATTTTACTATTACAAAGCTTCCTCTTGAGGAGGAAGCAAAATATATAGAATATATCGCTCCTCTTTTCTTGGGAAAAAAGGAAGGTGGAGCACTGCCTCGATACAAAATTGCTAGAATCAACACGCGTATGGATTACGTCTATTGAGACGATACAAATTAACTCGTTGACCGTCTACGATTGCTTATTGCTAAACAATCGGCTGGTAACCCCAGTCATGTAAACGAGATCCACTCGATCATAGAAGAGCTCCGCAAAGGTGGTTATATACGCTGAGAATTGCCCGTAAACGGCATTATCAAAATGAGCGTCGACATGTTCGGACGTAATTTGACAAATAACGTGGGAAGCCGCGGCCCTCCTGGCTTAGGCTTTAAAATGACAAAAGATGGACAGTATGACTTGGATCAGAGATGAGTAGAGAGATTGCCGATGCCATGTTAAAAAAGCGTGCCATATTCGATCATGACACCACCATGCGGCGCTCGACCGAACTATACGCATCTAGCAAGCCCCGCCAACTCCGTTTACCCGTCGTCTGCGAAATCGAGCGCGCGCGGCAGATTGATGAGTACCGGGGTTCAAATCTCGGTCACGGAAGATTTTTTTTTTGGTTGTTTTGCTTATTGCCTTTTCATCTACGTGTCCAAAATAATAATTATAGCAAATGTAAAATGTTATATTATTTGTTGTTCATAATTTAATGAAATAATTGAAACTTTTTAATAACTTGGATGTTCAGAAAAATCCAAATTAATTTACTTTATTTAAAAAAATTTACTTTATTTAAATTTAAAAAGAGTTCATAATTTTAAATTCAATAAAAAAAAATGTCTTGCTTGTTGCTTTCTTAATAAATATATAAACAGTTTTCCCCACCACCTTTGCGGTACTGTTTAAGGCGCGTTGATTTTTTTTTATTATACTTTGAATAACTTTATGTGAAAATTTAGTAATGTAATATTATTCAAGGACATGTTTGAATAAAATAACATTACATAATTTTTGCATAATGCAATTCAAAATATAACCGTGGTTTCATCGCCATTAGCCCTACACACCACGGGAGTCGCCTCCATATTCCTCCATCGACTCCACCTACTTCCTTCCTCCACCAACTGGTACACTCGATCGAAGAAAATATCAGTTTAATTTTCTTTTAGTTGCAAAATTTATCTATATACGTTGCATATCTTCCGTTAGAAAGACGTTTACTTATTCAGATAAATTCATCATCTAAATTCATTAAAATAAACTTCAAGTTTAATCCAACGAGTGTATAAAAAAATAATCATAATAATGCCTTGATGCTATTAAGTATTATCACACCATGTCATGCAATAAGACGAATTAATAGTCTCACTGATTATATTATGATTATTTTTGCCTATATAATGCAGTTTTTTCTCTATATAATACATTTATTTAACTATTTACATAAAACTCTCTACATCTAACATTTACGTAAAATTTGAAAAAAAAACTATTTATATGCAACAAAAATATTTACAACAATCAACTAAGAAAATGAAACAACAAATGGACGATTAAACATGCTTAAGAATATTTAATTTCTGATTTTTACTAACGATATCTTCTTATTTGATTGCTTTGTGATGCGATTATGTTCACGTGTTTTAGAAAAAATTTTAACTGTCAGTAGAATTTTCAAAGCATGCATTCTGTGTTCATAACAGATATTGTCTTGATCAAACCAACTTTGGAATTTTGGACGAGTGTATGTTTCAACAATTTCTAATAAATGAAATAATAATTTTTTTTGGTGTCATACACTTTCATGGTAAATTTGGAAGGCTCCTAACTGACAGTTCACCACATTCGTGAAAAGTTCAGTTGGTCTAGTCAAGTACATAATTTCTGGTGTGTCTGGATCGGTATGCGAGTACTCTCTGAATCTGATATATTCTTCATTATCTGTAGTTTTAGAGTCAATATTTTTTATAAAAGCCTGTTTGCAATCAGGGCAAGAAAATTTACTCGAACATTTTTTAGCAATATAGCCAGCAAAGAAAGTTATCGCATTCGATTCAAATACATTCCTATCCGTTATTTCCGGCATCTCAGTGGAATCGACATTCATATACAAATCCATAGATTCAGCAGCGTCTATGAGTTCTTGAATTTCATTTAATTCAATTGCTTCGTACTCAAGTAAATCCATGTCGTTGGTAGAAGTTTGAGATTTTTTCAAAGTATTTTCGCTAGTTGAATCAATCAATGATCGCGAATCCTGACAAGTAACGTTTCCTTTCTTACTACTACGAATAAAATCTGTTGACAAAATATGACGAAACGCTAATCTATACATTCTGCAGGTTGGATTAGCATTGAATCCACCTCTTCCACGTAATTTTGAATGAGCGTGTTCGACCGAATCTTGATTGCAAAGGCCTGTTGCTAACTCAAAGTTTGGAAATTTTAATTTTAAATCACTGAAAAGACTAAGCAAAGCTTGTACAGTCAAAGGCAAGCCAACGAAGCAGGGTGGTTTCGAAACATTTTTCCCTGTTCGTGGCACGACCCATTCTTTCGACCAGGGAACAAAATGTTCAAGGCGCTGCTGAATTTCAGGATTCCTATCTGATAATGGACGTTTTAGGGGATTTAAAGAGTTCAAATATAATGAATTACAGGCATCTATGACCGAATTAAGCGTTTCAACAAAATCAGCTGAAGCTTGCCAAGTCGGCGATGACATTAGTCCATTTGGATCTTTACCTGCGACTCTAATAGCGCTTGCCATTCGTCGGCTTAGCAATTGAAAAGCTAATTTAACTTTCATAGCATCAAAACTATTGGGGTTGAAGTGATTTTCACTGAGGTGTCCTAATAGATTTGATGTTCCATGACTTCTGTCAAGTTCCCATGTTTGAATTAAATCTGTGAAACAAATAATTACATTGCCATTAACGCTAATTTTATCATGGGATCTTAACTGAGCAAGTAGACGTTTGATAAGGTGAGGCCAATAAAAAGTTGCGAAATATTTACTTCCATTGTAATAAAAATATGGCATATCTATAGTGACATTTAAAAGTTTAAACAACTTTTGGTTGCTGCTACCTTGATCACAAACGATCATTCGAACGTCTGCATCAATTTTTTTTAATTCACTCAAAAGCAAATGAATCATTTCAAGAAGTTCTTCAGCGGTTGCGCCATTTTCATTAAAACCGAAAGCTAGTAATTGACGCCATGGATTCTTAGCATTTATACTATCCAAACAAAATAATAATGCATGCTTAGCAACTGCCCTGCCTCTACACGTAATACCCATATCAACTAACCCTTCAATTGTGTCATTGAATCCACCTCTTCAATTGTGTCATACTTCTTGGAATATTCTTCATATGCTTTTATCGACATTTCATCAAATTTCAGCGCACATACTCGTTCTTCTTTAGGTAAATCGTTTAAATTTTCTTTTAGACGTTCAAAAATGATTTTATTTACTCCCGGAACAACATCGTATTCTGAAACCCATTTTCTAACAGTTGATTCTGAAGGCAAAGCTAACCCCGCATTTCTTAAACGAGTATAACACGCTGCAGAATGATAATACATCTGTTTAGCTAAATCTTTTTCGTCTTTTGCGTAAGGACTTTTTGGTTTATGTAATTGCAACCTTATCATTGTTTGAGAAGTACTACTGATTTCTTTATTTGCTAAGAAATCACTGACACTAATGCGTTTACTTTTATTTACTGTTTTCAATTTCTTACGCAAACGACAATTTTTCATTTTTTCTGCCTTTAAACATTGCTGCAACTGCTTCATTTTTATTGTCAAAGAATTTACTAATTTTTGTTTGGAACGAGCATACAATTTACAACAACGAGAAGTTTTTGTTTTTGTGAGTGAAGCACTTGCTTGTGTAAAAGGCGTATTTAAACTAGATAAATTATAATCATTCCTTAAATAGCTGAGGTCACTATCCTTCTCGCCAATTGTACAAAAAGATTGCTGACCTGAAGGATAAGTAACCTTAACTATTGACGGGTTGAATATTAGCTCGTCCTCGTCACAGTTGACGTCCATACTGCAATGCTCAGCCAAATGCTCCTGAAAATCGCTTTCTGTACTTATCTGATTTTGCTGCTGAAGGGTCCGCTGTTGTTCCTGTTGTACCTCCTGTGCCTGCATCTCCTGGTGGTGGTGAGGCTGAGGTACCTGCCGTTGCTGTTCGGCACGTGCGTTCTCTTGCTGCTGTTGCGAAGGGTTGTAATGCAGTTGCTGCTGTTCATCCTGCTGCTGTTGTTGTTCCGGGTGGTCATCCTGCTGCTGTTGTTGTTGCGGGTGATCATCCTGCTGCTGTTGTTGCTGCTGTATATCCTGCTGCTGCTGTTGTTGCGGGTGGTCATCCTGCTGTACATCCTGCTGCTGTTGTTGTTGCGGGTGATCATCCTGCTGCTGTTGTTGCTGCTGTATATCCTGCTGCTGCTGTTGTTGCGGGTGGTCATCCTGCTGTACATCCTGCTGCTGTTGTTGTTGCGGGTGATCATCCTGCTGCTGTTGTTGCTGCTGTATATCCTGCTGCTGCTGTTGTTGCGGGTGGTCATCCTGCTGTACATCCTGCTGCTGTTGTTGTTGCGGGTGATCATCCTGCTGCTGTTGTTGCTGCTGTATATCCTGCTGCTGCTGTTGTTGCGGGTGGTCATCCTGCTGTACATCCTGCTGCTGTTGTTGTTGCGGGTGATCATCCTGCTGCTGTTGTTGCTGCTGTATATCCTGCTGCTGCTGTTGTTGCGGGTGGTCATCCTGCTGTACATCCTGCTGCTGTTGTTGTTGCGGGTGATCATCCTGCTGCTGTTGTTGCTGCTGTATATCCTGCTGCTGCTGTTGTTGCGGGTGCTCATCCTGCTGTACATCCTGCTGCTGTTGTTGTTGCGGGTGGTCATCTTGCTGCTGCTGTTGCGGGTCGTTATTCTGCTGGTCCTGTTGCTCGTAAGCCTCTTCTTGCTGTATCTGCTGCTCATATACAGTCCAGTGGATAGGATTTCGATTGCGCCGCATCCTGGTTTTAGTGCCATCCATAAAATCCTCATCTTGAAAATGTCGATTACACAGACCAGCTGTTCTTATCGACGAAGAAGACCAGTTAGAGAGCAGACGATTTCCTACACAATACACCGAAACAAAATGAATTTGCCTTAGTCTTGCTCTCTTTCATGAAATGTTACACATTCCAACATGTGTTTTATTACTATCTCACGTGCCCGCGCTTACTTAAAAAAGAAATATTTTATTAAAAAATACGTCAGCACATCGAAGGAAGGCGAGCTAAGGCAAGGGTATTATCCAAAACTAAAACATTTTAAGCTACCTACTCTACACTCCGTTAATTTAAAGATCATAATTTATTTTAAAAAAATACATTGGTACATCAAAGGAAGGCGAGCGAAAGCGAAGACAATATCTAAAATCAAAAACCCTTCATCCACCTGTATCTCGCGCCGTGAGTTTATATGAGAAAATATTACGTACAAAATATGTGGGCACATGAGGGAAAGGTGAGCAAAGCGATGATTAATTTTAAACCAAGCATCCCACCTCAAACGACACAAATTTTATATGTATGCAATTAAAAATTATAAAATTTCATGTAATTTACAAAACCTCCATCTTTCTTACTCGCCGCAAATTTCCAAAATATAAAATTTTTTAATACTTTCAAGCTAAAGCAAAGCTTACTGGCAGAAGCTGAAGAGCAGAACATTTCTATATATTTATGGTGTACCATACTTAACATTTAGTAACAAAATTTTCCACATTAAATTTTCGCCTATTAGCAGAACGGTTAATCAGAATTTATTTCATCTTTTTATTTACAATATTATAAAAACCGCCTTCTATAAAGACAAATTCAGTAAATAAAGAAGAGTAAGATTGAAATTGCCGTATTAATCCCACAATTAATTAAAAATTAAATATCAGCCGAATATTTTACGCTACGGAGAAATTTGAAAATTACACCTTTCACATGCTATTATTATTGTGGTATGATACGATTTATCCATGNTCAGTAAATAAAGAAGAGTAAGATTGAAATTGCCGTATTAATCCCACAATTAATTAAAAATTAAATATCAGCCGAATATTTTACGCTACGGAGAAATTTGAAAATTACACCTTTCATATGCTATTATTATTGTGGTATGATACGATTTATCCATGGCGCGAGACATTGAATAGGCACTATTTTTTTATTATAAAAAACTGTTTAAGAAATGAAATAAGGTAATTTTTATGTGTGTTCAGTACATGAGTACTTTCAATGCAGATAAAATTATCACGTCACATCATTTTTAAAAAATACCTAGAATTTTGAAATATAAATTTTCATCAAGTTGATTAAAGGTTACGCCCAAAATAGCTAAGGAACATACATTCTGGAAAAGTCTTCCATGCTTTCAATAAATATTACTACATTTATTGCTTTCTTATTGAAACTGACGGTGCGGGGAATAAATTAAATATTTTTACTTTCACGTAATATTTTAATTTCTCTCGCTTCCCCTCTAAATACTGACGTACTGATTACATAAATTATTTCATAAAAACACGCTGTACGTGGGGTACGTGGGTTAGACACTTGTAAGTCGTTCTTCGGGCCTCTGGTCTATGCCTTCCATGTCCATTGTAAGGGGCTGACCGTCGCTAAACCCTTTTACCGTGAAGGCTTTGATAAATTATTTACGTTTATGTTCAAATATTCATGACACGCTGTTTTTTGCGCATCGTCCGTTGTCATTTTTTGACAAGAGCAGAGTTGGAACTGTGATGCCGAAAGATTTTGGCTTCCGGAGTAAAATTTCATATCTCTGGCACGCTCACATTATTACATAGTCAATTTTTTATGCGCTGATTACCCAGAGACATTTTATAATTCCTTTACTGACCTGTATTTCAATTTCGTTATAAATCCAACCTTGTAAACAACATAATATAATTGTGCGAATTTACCTATTCTCAAGTGCAACTCTCATACAGCTGAAATCCGCAGATATAACGAGCGATAAATCGTATCATACCACAATTATAATGCATGTGAAAGGTGGTTAAATTTTCAAATTTTTCTCTCGTAGCCTACATATTTTCGGCTGATTTCTAATTTTATATTATTGTGGATTATACGGCCAATTTACAATCTTACTCTTTCTTTATTTTACTGAATTTGTCTTTACTAGAAGGCGGGTTTTTATAATATTTAATGAA